>JAWNON010000127.1:4090000-4690000 GCA_035045945.1 Drosophila anceps
CTTTTCTTTAAATATAATTAATTTTTAATTTTTTAAATATTATCATTATAAGACAAGGATCATCATGATGCATATGATGTGATCATTTTAAAAATAATTATGGCAATGATCATTATGTTAATGATAATTTGAATGATCATTATGTTAATTATAATTTTTATTTTTAATGATCATTATGTTAATAATAATTTTTTATGATCGTTATGTTAAAGAAATTTGAATTGGTCTTTATGACAATGATCATTGTAATAATGAACATTTTGATAATGATCACTGTAATATTGATAATTCATTTCAATAAGGTTATGATAATATTATTATGTAAATAAAAAACGTTGTTAATGATGTTATTTGCGATGTTTCTTTAACTTTACAATGTTTTGCAGATCATGCTAATGATGTTCATAGTTGTTCATGCTAATGATGTTTATATATGCATAATCGAAGTGCTGAACACAGACTTATAAACAATTTCCTGTATGTGATTGATTTTTTACATTTTACAAATAATGTCATATGATGATTTGCAACTGAAATATTAATATAATAATGCGGGTTCATAGACTTGTAAAACAAATGTTGTCTTTTAGAGTTCATTATCTATCATATCAAGTAAATATGATAAAAATACATGTACATAGTTTATACTTGAAACCTTATACTTCATACCTTATACTTCATACCTTATACTTCATACCTTATACTTCATACCTTATACTTCATACCTTATACTTCATACCTTATACTTCATACCTTATACTTCATACCTTATACTTCATACCTTATACTTCATACCTTATACTTCATACCTTATACTTCATACCTTATACTTCATACCTTATACTTCATACCTTATACTTCATACCTTATACTTCATACCTTATACTACATACCTTTTAATACATAATTCACACTTCACACTTCATACTTCTTAAAAAGTTAGTACATACTTCATGCATTCCGTCATTCTTTTTATTCAATTGTTCTTTCAGCAGCTTTCCTTATATTATTAGGTATGTATGTAGCTCAAATTTCAGCAACAAATACAACAACAACAATAACAATAAAAAAAAGAATTATATAGCATGCCAATGCATAACGGTAATTATTCAATATGCAAACATGCAAACGGCAGCGATTAACATATTATAACGCACACAATAGAAACAAACACACGCACACACATGCACACGCACATGCACGCAAACATGCAAACAGCAACAACATTAGGTGTCAAAGTACATACGTGTACGTAGGTGTGTGTGTGTGTATTTGTTTGTTTAATTGTGTGCACAGTTTGCGTCGGCGGCGTTTTGCATAATTTCCCGAAAATTTCTAATGATGAGAATTTCATAATTCAAACAATCGATGCGGGCCATCGGGTTTGTTTGAAGTTGTAGAGAGGACATTAGCTCAAAATATTGTCCAGCTGCGGATAATGATGTGTAGAATCAATTGATTTTGGCCGACTGGCAAACAGCAATCAACAGCAGGAGCAACAACAACAACAACAACAACAACAACAACAACTGAAGTTGAGTAATTAACGAAAGCAAAGTGCCGAAATGCAGCGACCGCTGCCTAAAGAAATTTGTAATTTTCTGTTACACTTGATCGATTCTTAGCAACAGAAATTCCCAAGAATATTAACAGAAGCTTTAGAAAAATTATAGGTCCGCTAAAATACATAATGTGAGAGTAGCTGAGATTGACTGAGATTGTTTGTGGGAGCCTAAGGTGAAAGTAGCTTTGGAGTTTTTCTGACTACGATATTTATGATAATTATTTTATATTTTATATATATACTGATTATAGCAATAATAGGCTTGCCTATCGGCGATGTATTGGCCACACATAAGCTCTATATTTACTACATTTGAAACATTTTCTAACACTTATTTCTTTGCACTTCAACATTTCATTGGATGAACTTCAAGCTTGAGCTGAAGTGGCTTTATAAGTCCGTGAGTTAGAGTTGGAATCAAGCTTCAAGCTTCCCGTTATTTTATATATATTGCACTTAACATTAGACTTACTACATTTTTCAAAACTTCACAACACTTAAACTCTTTGCTTTCGTCAATTTATTTATCAAAACTTTCAGCATATGAACTAAAGCTGGTTTCAAGCATCTATCTAATCTATCTGTCACTTCATCTTCTTGTATATATATTGTTGTCATATGCAAAAGCAAAACTCCAATACATTGTGCAGAGTTAAGTATATTTACTATACAACGTGAATGCCTTACAACACTCAACTCCTTTGCTATTCGACTCTTGTTGTTAATAGATTAGGAGCTGAGTATTGAAATTCTTGCCACAAACAGATCTGGAATCTGTCTACTATCTTCTGCTATTATCTATATACATAAGTGTCCAACACTTAAGCAGATTACTCTACTGTTACTAGTACTAGAGCTTTCAACGCTTCGCAACACTTAACTGCCACACACACACACACACACATACAGCTTGGCATATGAGTTAAACGTATTAATATTAATACCATAACATAAACAGTTTGTAGCGCCAAGCTCCAGCCGATGCCCCCCTGCTCACATACAGAGCAAAGTCAAGTGGATAACTGGGCTTAAAGCCAGTCGGCTTAAACACTTAATCAGTTAATTGTTGTTGGCAGGCGGCCTGCAGCAAGATGGCCAAGCGGACATGGGTGCGATTTTTTAATTAACAGCGCCATTTACACAGCATTACGACACGCAACAGCAACAACAGCGACACACACACACACACACACACATATATACACACACATACAGAGAGTACAAACACACAGACAGGCGCAGGCACAGGCACAGGCACAGGCACAACAAAAACGAAAAATGGCCGTTATCACGCCACAATAACCTCAAAATTTATTCACTTTATTGATAATGCAATAAATCGCAGCCAGTGGGCGTTTATTTGTATGTATGTGTGTGTGTGTGTGTGAGTGTATTTGCAATGGCCGCCTGCAACTGTGTATACCTTTTAGTGTGTGTATATGTGTGTGTGTGCGTGCGGGTGTATGTTGGCAATTTTTTCGTAGCATATTTCGGGCTGGCGCATATTTTTCATGTTTGCATATTTCATTTCAATTTTATTTCTTGCCTGCACTCGCTCGCTCTCTTTCTCTATATATGTATGTGTGTGTGCGTGTGTATGTATGTGTGTATGTATTTACATACACTGTAAAATATGCCATGAAAATCAACAAAAATGCACAACCAGCAGTTACACACACACACACACGCAAACTCGGCACACTTGCAGCACGTGAATATGAGCCTCCGTTTGCAGTTTTCAGTTTTCAGTTTGCAGCAATCGTAAAATTCTCACGCTGCATGCCACATCGAACCACCAGGCCCCACAACTTCCCAAAGCACAAAACAAAAAAAAATGTATATGAGTGCAATTGTATTTCGATTTTATTGCTTTTGTCTTTTAGAAGAGCGGGCGGCGTGGCTTGGCGTGGCATTGGCGTTGGCGTTGGCGTTGGCGTTGGCATGCAAACACAACACAACTAAGAGTGGGCTGGACGCCTATGACAAGCGGACATTTGCAATATTTTCGTTTCATTTTCAGCGCGTGTGTTGATAAGACAACAACAGGCAATCGATGATGGGCCCTAAAGGATGGCTGCCAACTGGGGTAGGCATTGCGGCAGTCAAGCATGTCGCCTTACATGCTTGTTACAATATCCGTTTCCGCCGGAGCTGGCCCTTGCAAAATACACGGCTCGAGTCACCCTGTGACCACTGACCAATAGCTGTGCATGGATGTGTGTATGTGTGTGTGTATGTTTATTAGCCAAAAGGCTTAAGGCCTTAAAGCTGGCTTAAAGTGTGCCACGTCTGTCTGCCAGCATATTTGGTCACACTATATTAAGCAGCCAGTCAGCTAGGCAGCAGCTAGGCAGCCTGCAACAGGGTCCACTCTATGTCCTGTCCAGCTCTGGGCGGACCAGCTGCACGCTATTCGCACTTCCGGTTACAGTCCATTTAGGGGCAGCATATTGCGGTGTTGCTGTTGGCACTTTTGCGCATATTTTGCAAAATCATTACTTAAATACACAGGGCCACAGAGAGCGAGACGACGACACGGGCAGTGGGTGCGAGAGCGATAGAGGGAGCGAGTGAAGGAGAGAATGTAAGAGAAGTCGACGAGTGGCCAGGGCACTGCCAAGTTGTTGGCTGTCGCCCTTCGCCTTTTTGGCTCGTTTGCTTTTGGCCAGTTTTAAAATGCATTTTCGTTATTTGCCGTGCAGCTGCGTCGCACACGACTCACCGCCCAGCCTTCTGCCCAAGTGCCTGCCTGCCTGCCTGCCACAATCCTTTCACGTTATACCCTGTCCTATTGACAGTGCGGATATTATAAGCTTGTCATGAAATTTGTTGTATATTGAACTAGAGAATGTTTATGTTGTTTATAGCCAGAGTCGTTTGTAAAGTTTGACATGTTAAAGAAGAGTTTTTATTGTATTATTCATATGTTATATATGAATTTATTTATTTTGAGTTTTATTACCATAAAATTTGATTTGCATGAACTGATTTTGCAGCTGCTGATAGATGTGGTAAGACAAGCTGAATTGAAGTTATATGTTATATAGCTGCCATTGCAACTATTAAAGACAATGGGCAATATAGGCCTAAACAAACTTTTTTAACTTAACTTAAGCAAATGTAAACAAGCCTTTTATATATAGAAATAAGTTCTTATTATTTCTATAGAAACAATCCGTAAAAGATTATGATTTACCTCTACCAAACAAGCCTGTATTACATATACAGCTTCTTTAAAGTTACCTTTCCATTGCTAATGATTTCTACAGATGATTCTAATCATCGTTATGATCTATATTTATAGTTGATTTCTTTATATCTAAAATGAACTATATTTATCGTAAATTTGTCACATCTCTTATGAACTATATTTATAGTAAATACCTTCAACTATCTACCAGTTAAATTTATTTTGTTTATAGGGTATTCAAGCTTCGTTATATTGCACACGGCACTTCTCACTTGCTTTTTATGCCCTTGTTGCACCTTGTTTGCACCTTGTTGCAGTTTAGTTTGGACACCTAATTTATGAGCTGCATTTGCGTGGCTGAGCCGGTGCTTAAATTCAACAATTATTGCGCAAGATTTGCAGCAAACAAATTGGCGGCCATCATGAATATGCATACATATATCTTCTACCTATATATATATATGTATATACGTATATATACATAGATATATTATACAAATGTATTTGGCAGTGGGTTGGTCACTCAGTCTGTTTGCATGGCTCAGGTGTGAAGCTGTGAATTCATAATAAATCTAGTATATGCCATCGAAGCACTCCGCTGCCCACCAATCATCACTGTTAGATTAGCTGCTAAGATGATTCTCCAGCCACTTGCCCCATGCCCCATGCCCCATCTTGCTACCCTACACACGCACACGCACACGGACAGACAAAGACACACACGTGTCTGCGCATAGCTCGATGAGTAGCTCGATTGACATATTCCACAATTATATTGACAAATGCTTGAAATGCTGTTAGCTGACGCTGCCACCGCCGTTAAGTGTGAAAAAGTTCAGGTGCAAGAAAAGAAATGGATACGAAATGTTTTAAAAGAAAGAAAAAATAAACCGATGATGAGAATGAAAGAAGCTGCTCGGCTCAGTGCTGGCAATTAGCGAGCCGGCTAAAATCTAACACCTTGTCAAAGTGAAAGGCCAGAGAGTTGTGGGTGGGGCAACATCTTAATGCTGCCAATTGTGCGTTTTATGCATCCATATACGCATATACCCACAACAACAACAACAACATCAACAACAATAGAAAAATGGGTGAGTGCGTCACTGAATAAACAGCTCTCTGAACTTGGCTATTTGTTATCGTTCTGGCTTATGGCTCATGTGCACACACTCACACACTCGCATACTCTTCGAGCTGTATTTGTTTGGATATTTGTGTTGTTTGTGTGGGGGCGTCCCATGGCGCACCACAACTATGCCCTGGCTTCCTCCCCCCCGTCAACCTGGCCAACAAGCTGCTTAACTTTAATCACACTAATTACAGAGCTAAAAGGATAATCGTGTCGCTGACCACAACAAGTTTCAAGCTTTGGCTTCAGCTTCTGATTTCTAATGCCCAGCTAAACATATTTATTTTTCTTGTTCTTTTCTCGATTTTCTTCTTTTTTTTTGCAACTTTTTGGCAACATGTTGATGCAACGTGTTTGGAACAAATGACACCCACAACAATTCCCATGCAAACAACTTTTTATTTACTCACCTAATGTCATTGTAAAAAATGATCATGATTAAGTTTTAGTTAGCGTTGGGGTTTTAAATAGGAAAAAATATATATTAAATTAATTAAAGAACTAAAATTGATAAATAAAACAATATATGTATAAAAAAATAAATGATTAAATTTAAAATAAAAAACAAAATAAGAGAAAAAATATATATAGTGATGCATAAAAACATCAAGCAAAACCTAAAATGATAATAAAATAAAAAATGAAATATAAAAAAATATAAAATTATAAATAAAATGAAAAAAATAAATAAATTTCAAATAAGATACCAAATTCAATGCAAAATAAGACACAAAACAAAAATTTGAAAAATATAAAAAATGTGTAATAAGAATAAGAATAATTTTATAATAATAATAAATAGTTTATTATTAAAGATTTTTTTTATAAGGATATGTACTTAAATTATAAAAATTAATGTATAATTATATACTTAAGAACTGACAGACACTTTAATTTCCCTGCAGCCAAACTAGTCGACTAATTGCAAACTTCTTCTACCTGAGTTTTTATAGTCATAGTCATAGTTCACACTAAAACAAATATTACCCGAACACACAATACACAATGTGCTCATTAAATTTAATTATGTATATGGAGTCGAAAGGCATTCCAATTTAGTTTAGTCAGTTGACAAAATTCTGTTTTGACAATGCACAAATGAACAAAGCTGAATTGTAATCCATGCAATGGATAACTAAATGTCAATGACAACAGAGATATTAAGAGATATTGGTAGCAAAGCAATGCATTATGATTATCCATATTTAAGTCTGAAGAAGAATTGTTTGTCTCAAATGTTCATAGTTTTACAGTTTATCAAAGCTGCAGCCAAAATTCGCCTAACAGCTTGGCCAGAAATATCCATAAAATTGCTGCTGTTGTTGTTTTTCGCATTATTTAACTCTAGAACTCTACACATAAGCAATTACCATAACATTTTGTGGTAAATATTGCCCATATTGTTGGCTGAACTGAAATGCAATTTACTGAAAATGCAGCTACAGCAGCCACAGCGTGTATGCCTGTGTGTGTGTGTCGGTGTGTGTGTGTGTGTGTGGCAAGTAAATCGAGTTGGGTTCGAGTTGAGTTCGAGAATCGTTTTCACTTTAGTTTATTAAGTTCTATGCACATGGCTAAAATGTTGCCTAATCTAAGGGCCCACTTAACCGGGCAGCCACTTTACAGAATTGATGTACGTAGGCGATAAGTCAGACTGAAGCCCGTCTCCTGGGTGGCATCGAGGGTCATCTCATCGCTGGAGAAGTGCATCATGTAGGGCGGCGATGCTGCGGCGATGAGAAGTGGGCGTGCGATGTGTAAATATGTAAACCGATATTAACAAGCAGGTCAAGAAGGCAAGCCCGAAGGCTGCCAGCCACTTACCATAGACCATGAAATTTTCGTTGACGCCACAGTAGTAGGTCGGCTGATAAGCTGTATTCCTGGCCAGCAAGGATTGCGGTATCAGTAGATAATCCTCCTGTCTGCCGGGCGTATGCACCGTGGCATGGCATGCCTCATCATAGCCCTCGCCCTCGCCCGTCTGCAGCGACATGGCCAGCTTGCTGAAGCTATATCTGCAAGTGGAATGTAAGTGAATGCCATAGATGAGATAGACAGACAGACAGCCAGCCAGCCAGAGGGGCAGACAGACACTCACTCAATCATGCTGGCACTGGCCGAGGACTTGATGCAAATGGTGTAACTAGTGTCCGGCATATAGACGCTGCCCATTGTCGGCTGATAGTTGAAGCTGCGTATGTTGCCCGACAGCTCCGTGTAATACTGTTGACAGCCAGCCGGCGCCAGCAGCTCGTAGTCGGCATGATGGGAAGCGAAGATGTTGCGCAGATCCTGCAAACTGTTCGCGCTGCCACCGAAGCCGCCCAGCGTGCTGGACTTGCGTTTATTGGTTGCTTGCGGCGCCTCCAGCTGTGTGACAATCAGACGCCAATTGCTCTGCTGCCAGCGCGACGGTACCGAAAAGGTCAGCGTGATCTGATCAATGCCCGCGGCCACATTGAATGGCAGATACAAATGCTGGCCGGCATTCATGCCGCACAGCTTAAAGCTGCCGGCCTCAAAGTAATCCTGGCACTCCACCAAACGGTCATCGGTGGCGCTGAACGTCGGCTGCTGCAGCTCGAACTGTTCGAAATCGATGCGCAGCTGTTGCACATTGGCGCTGTATGCCTCAATGGTGTACTGGCAAATGTTGCTCACAAATGTGGCTGGGTTGCGTATGATGGTGCGCTTCAGACGTGTTGTTGTGCCACACGCCATGTTTGCTGTGGCAAGCAGAGACAGCAATAGAGAGAGAGAGAGAGAGAGCAATAGTAGAGAAATAGTAGAGATAGTAGAGAAAGAATAAATAGAGAGTGAGAGTTGCTGCACTTACTTTCACAGCAGACGCCGTAGGTGCCGCAATAGCCATTGACTGTGCCGCCTTGACGCATGCATTTGAAGCGCGTGAGGCAAGTGCCTGTGGCACCACCGTTGGTGGTGCAGCTATCCGCCAGCGTGTTACGTCGCCGCGCCTGTCGCCAAACCCCAGGCACACTGACCAACTGCTCCTCGGTTTGATTCACAAATATATTCTCTGTTGTCGCACCGGTGGCTGCTGCAGCCGCGTCCACCTCTTGTTGCGCATAGGCGCAGGCGCAGGCGCAAACGCCCAGCAAATAGAACCAGCTCAGAGCTAGCATAATCCTTTGTTAGTAACTATTCGATGATTGATTCCTCCTCCACTTGTTGTTGTTGTTGCTGCTGCTGCTGCTGCTGCTGCCGCTGCCGCCTACACTTTCACATTTACTCTGAACATGTTTGAAGGCAGCGCCGCTGCTTTTATATGAAGCCACAAGACGCGAGCAGCGACGCTGGCGTCGCCATCAGCGTCGTCGCTGATGTGATATTCGTGTTAGAAGCACTTTGTGTCAATATTTGGTAAGTAGAATCTAAGAGCGGCCCCAAATCTTAAGTCCGGCTACAGCTACGGCTGCGATCAACCAGCGCACGCATACGCCTATGAATATTCAAATGTTACCAAGTCCAGCCAGTCATTGAACCTCGACTGCTCGACAAACTTTAACTGGGTTATGTTTACCCTGGCAAGACTGTCTCCAATTCGACTAATGCTTGCGATGATGTCAAAAAAGTGAAAAGTTGCTACACATTCCACATACTTGGCTAATGGCTGGCGGTAAAAGTGTTGCGGCCGATAAATTGGTGTGTGAATATGACAGAAGAAATTATCAATCAATCAATTCCTTATCACCAATCAAAAATTGCACAATATCAATTGCTCTGATTGTCGGCGATAAATGCACTAAAAGTGTGAGCAAAATTAACAAGAAAAATCTCTGTGCATCGCTTGAAATCATTTTCGAATTTCAAACAAAAACAAACTCATGAATCATTAAAAATACAAAAATAAATAATAAAAATACAAAAATACAAAAATTCAAATTAATTAAGTTATTAAATGTGCTTTAAAAAATTACAGATAAAGCAAGATGAAAATGAAACTATGGAGAACATTTTTTAAAATTATTTTAAAATATAAAAAAAAAAAATGATTAAATATATTTTTAAAAATACGGAAGAATTTGATACAATGTTTTGTTTGTTTTAAAACAATATAGAAAGATAATTGAAAAGTATTTTTTTATTTTTTTTTTTATAATTAAAAAAATTTTTTTTTGAAAAACTTTTTTTTTATAAATTATTTTACAAATTTTATTAACACTGTTAAAGAAAATTAAAAAAAGGATGTAAATTTCCTAAATTTTTTATTAATAATGTTTTTAAGAAATTTTGACAATATTTTCATCAAATATTAAACAAAAGAAAAATAAAAAACCAAAGAAGATGAAACTTTATAAATTTTATTAAAATAGCAAAAATATAAACTTAAAAAAATAATAAAAAATCTTAGTATTGACAATATGCAATCAATCAAGAAGTAGTAAAATTTCTAAAAATAATAATTTTTTTTTTGGTTCAAAGAGTTTTTGAATTGATCAATGGAATCTTTAAGAATAGATTTGAATAGCTAATGCTTTATAAACAAAATGTAATCTTTAGTATTTGATTTGCGCTATTGATTATTTATCACTGAAATTCCTGAATGCCCAACTGAATTTCGTCGTGTCATGAAATTTAACTAAACTGAGCAAATGTTTGCTTTCTTTTAGCATACATTATCTAGTGTGCACTGTGAAGATGTGTTTTCTGGCCACTTTTGCTTATTTCTCTTTATTAAAGCTCAATGTCTCTTTGGTTAGAAACGGTTGTCATTGATGACGCATCCAAACGGGATCCATCAAATATATTCTTAAGCCATAAAAATGTAAATCGAAGTTCTACTAACATTTAGTTTGGCCTATTCAGAATTAATTGTCAATCAAATAATATAAGCTAAAGCTATTCGTCTACTTCATCTGGTTGGTTCCTTCAGTCTGTTCTGCTTCCTTAAATATTTGTTAAGTTTTCATGCCAAGTCCAACTCAAAACTCTCTCAATATAATGCTTTCTTTATACCTAAATTCTCAATTTAATCTTATACAAACGATCATTATCTGTATTTTATTTCTCTTGTATATAGAGTTTATTTATAGAGTTAATATCTTTGCAGTTGGTACAACTACACGAAATCTAATTGAAAAATGTTTTTGCAGAATTGAACATATGCAGAATTCGCGCGATAGACCCCCCCGTGTGTGTGTGAGCGATAAGGCACCTTTAGATGTCTTATCGAGGCGCAGCGACAATGCTAATTAGTTTCACGCTCAGATGCTTGTGCGGCCATAAAAGCCCGTTCGGGCACTGGTGGCGATGTCAAAACTGGAAATGAAGAGTTACATTGCAATTGTCTGGCTGGCTGTGCTGCTGGCGGGTCGTGTGCGAGCGGCATCTGTGGCCACGCCGAACTGCGGCGGCAGCACCTCCTCCAAGGACATTAAGCTGGCGAATCCAGCGATTCCGCCGCGCGAATGTGAATATCACATCAATGCGTACAGCAAATACGTTTGCCAGCTGCGCATTGATTTCGCCATGACTCTGGCTCAGCCAACGCTGCAGCAGCAGGCGCAGACGGGCCTCCGCACTGCCGAGTGCACCCAGGACTATTTCGAGGTGAACGGACTGCGTCTGTGTGGCGTGGAGATCTGGCAGCATATCTATGTGCCCTTCAATGCCACGGCGGGTGTTAGCCGCGTCGATCTGCTCATTTCGCTGGCGAATCGTGCTGGCGGCGTCTCCTTGCCAACGCCCGAATGGAATATGGTGGTGACACAACTCGAATGTCCTGCTGGTGCCTCCGTGCGTGAGCTATACCCGATGGACGGGCAGCAGCCAGAGATGCGTAGCAGTTCCTTTACGGATGGTTTCCTGATTGCACCACCTGGCTGCCTGCAGTACTTCCCGCAAGCAAACGGCGTGGTCAAGTCCTTCAACTATAACGACGGCAATGGCATTTATCCCTCGCACATGAACTATGCCATCTGCTTCCGAAGGACCACGGGGACCTCCTCACTCAAGTGAGCATTTCTAGAGCATTTCTTGAATCTAAATTTGATTGTTTTTTTTTTATTCTTTTTCTAGCATTCGCTCGTATTTCTTCCATGTGGGCGCTGAGACCGCAGCCAGCTCCTTGATGACCGACAGCTCCTGTTATCGCAGCGGCAGCTCGAGCGTTGAGAACGCCGACTTCTTGATGGTGCCACAGGCCAAGTTGGTGGAGAGTAACCAACGCGCCACCTACTTCTGTGGCGCCACACAAGGCGATGTGGTCATCAATAGTAAGTGTGGCTAAAGCTTACAAAAGCTTTCTCTCACTCTCTCTCACTCTCTTTTTCTGCCTGTCTTTCTCTTAGGCAACAACCCGGGTCCTTTGCTGGTGCTTTTCAACAGCGATGAAATCTACGAAGCGAATGATGCGGGCTTCGCTTTTACCTACACCGTGGCCTAAAAAGCTTTTAATGATGCGAAAATTCGCTAAATAATTTTGAATAAACTGAAACGCAATTTATGAAGCAAACCAAAAACTTAAAATCTAAATTTAAAAATTAAAATTTTGTAATAACTGAAAGAAATATATATATCAATAGCTGAATATCTTGCTCTACTTCTATGTAAGCATTATTTAGTTTATAATAGATTTTATACCAATTACTGTAACTATGACAATGGTATATCCTTTCAATTTAACTTCAAGTGGAAATTCGACAAACTTTTCTTAAGCTTTTTACAACGCCCACTTGAAAACTGATTTGTCGCAGCAAATGACTTGATAATTTCTGTTGCTTTGACACTATCTAAGTATTGTCTGCGTTTTACTATCAATTATAGATACTGCGCGTTTACATATACATATGTATGTACGCATCTATCGAAGCTTGACTGCATGTTGACAAACCCTTATCTAATGAGATAAATATCTGAATTTGTGTGTCACAGTGTTTGGAAACAAGAAAATCACTTGAGAGCAAGCAAACAAAAACTCATCAAAAGAAAGAGATATTATTTTGTTTAATATGTCTCATTTTTCGTTTACATCAAATATTATAGACTACACGCGCTCAATTCTTTTAATAGCTCAAGTTTTCAATTATAGAGACAAAGGCTGATAATGTTTCCAATTCACATTTGAATTAGACAACAATTAGAAAGAAACAACATTGATTGTGATTTACGAACTGCGTCAGTGCACAAATAAATCAAAAAATAAAATTGATATAGAAAATACTTCAAAAATTGTTCATAGTAAAAGCTTATCAGCAGACAGCAAAGAAATCAAAGCGAAGCAACGCTTGCTGACTTTGTATATTGTTATTTTTAAGTATATATATATATATATATATATATATATATATATATATATATATATATATATATATATATATATATATATATATATATATATATATATATATATATACATATATTCCAAAATTAAAATTAGATCAGAAAGTTGCCAAAACTATAAAGCAAATTAGCTTAATTCACATTTCCCTTGCTCAACTTCACATAAATGTTAAATTCAAAGCGCGCGCTCGCCTCGCCACTGTTAAACTCGCGCTGGCTATGTTAAACTCAATTTGGCGCTGTTAGCAAAACAAGCAGCCCAATTGGAAATTGGATAGCTGCGACAGCCGGCCGGCGCAATTGTTGCGTGGCCTTTCGAATCATTTTGGTTTTTCTGTGTGTGGCAAATGCGGATTTCAGTTGTCGTTCAACAGCCGCGAAATTCACACGTTCCAAGCGGAAAATACAATTTTCCAAGTGGCGCGCGCAACTCGAACGGAAATTTGAATGCAAAGACGTTAGAAAATATATGAAAAATCAAAATTTTAATTATTTATTTATGACCTGAAGACATGTACAATGTGACAGCCAATGTACTCCAACTAAAGTATAGAGTAGTTAGTGTAGCGTTCTCTTTGTGAAAAGTGTAAATGAAAATAAGAAAAGACTTGAGCTGATTTGTTATCAGGCGGTTGCAGTGCGTGCCGCTTAAAAGCCAATTTAAGTGGCAGGCATTTAATCAAGCCTCGAGCTGGGAGTTGAGAACGCGGCGCAGCTTTGTTGTGTGTCGCTCTGTGTGCGTGTGTGTGTCTGTGTGTGTCTGTTGTCGCCCAAGGCGAGGCATGCCCCGAGCAGCAGCATCCAGGGCTGCCGCCTTTTGTTAGAGGGCTGAGGCACATTCTCAAAATTCCCAGTGAAAACATTGCCATAAATTAACAACTAATTCAATTAACTGCTGACAACGTCAACGAGCCAAGTCGAGTCGAGCTGAGCTGAGCCTGCAGCCAGCCAGCCAGGACGTGCCCCAGCTATCCAGCTACCCAGTAGCTTGCAGCGCCGAAGGCCGCTTTTCACATTCCGGGGTAAGTTGATTAAGGCCAATAGCTCGTGTGGGCGTGGCATAGTTATAAACGAGCATTAGGCAAGACAAGTTGCATGCGACACAGGAGAAAAGAGTGTTTTTCGTTGCAACAATCTGCATCAATCAAAGCCAGCTTTTGTGATCTCTGCGAGCTGTGCGGCACGTTGCACAATCATCAATCTTTGTCTTGAAATGCAAAATTCTATCGCGCCTCATTGAGTAATCGATTTATCTATCGACGATGATTTCACTGAATTTCGGTGTTTTATTTTATTTTTTTTTTGTTTGGTTTTTACTTTTGCTGTTGCTGTTGCCTTTATCATTGTGGCACGATCGAAATGATGTATCTGCAACAATTTGTCAAACGGCGGCCGTAACAAGTTGAGCCTAACGAGCAGTCAACGCAAGTCGTAAGTAAATACAATTTGCTACGTTTATTGTCTATTTGACATTACGGCGCTACGAGCAGCAGCAGCACCACCCCTCGCTCTGCTCATACGCTATATCAGTTTGGCTTTCCAGCCATTTATCAGTTTAGTTTAAACAATTCAACTTGGCTGGCAGCAGGGCAAATGCACACGAGTCTTGGCCAAAATGCGACGGCATTTTGTTGACTGCATTTACTGGACGGGTGGGTGGCTGGCTGGCTCTTTTACCATAGTTGCTGTTGTTGTTGTTGTGCACGTGGTCGCTAATGCAAACCACACAATAAGCAAATAATGGCAGACACTAGATATATTTAACATATATATTTATATATCTACATATATCCACAGGCAAACAACGTCAGAATTCAAGCGAATTGGCGACGCATCGCTTTAGTTGTAAGCACAATTTTTGGACTTACGTACATATGTATATAGTCGAGAGCCAGATCTAGGAAATGGTTTAGATATAAACAGACTAGTCTGTTTATAATTGAACAATTCTTAATTGCTGGCGAATACATTTGGTCGCCTTGAGAGCTGTTCACAGATAAGCCTCGCTAGGTATATGTTTTAGATTAATTCTAAAGTATTGCGACGTTATCTGTGTGTGATTGCGATTGCATAAGCTCGATTCGATCTTGATTTTATATATGTATAGAACTTTGTATTAGCTTAGGGCAGTTTTAGCGACTGGCTAAACTAATTGTTGATTTAATCAATTCAAATGAAATTGTGCATGGAACTCAAGAGCTTATTAAAATGTATATGTAATTTAAGAGACATATGCCACGTTCAATAGCAGAGACGAGTCACAGTGACAACTAGATCTGCATGATTACTATATATTATAAACAGTCACTGGCCAATCAGGATAGAGATGATTATAGATTAATTTTAAAAGAAATTTTAGATAATAATATGAATCTAGTACTACAAGCACAGTACAAGCGGCAGAGGTTTCAGTTCAAGATTCAACACAAACTTTTCTTGTTTCAAGGTTTGTTTCGTAAATCATTCATTTCAGATTTAAATATAAATTTATATATTATTTATATTCACATTTTTTATATATTAATAAACAATAAAATTAGATCAAACTGAATGTATTTGATTTTATTTTCAGAATATATCTATTATATTATATTTATCTATTGCACACACATGCGCATAGCTTGGATTTTATATGATATATTTTCGGTTTGTGCTAAGATGTGTTTTACGAGTCAGCCTTATCTCTCACATCTTGGTATCAATAATAACAACTATTATAAAAGAGTAAGAATAATGCATTGCAGGTGAATAATTATCATCTTTATTTTTGCTTCAAAAATATATATAATTCTAATATATATAAATTTTATTTTCTTTAAGCACAATCAATAAGGCAGCTTAAAATCACATCAACCACAATTTGAATTAAAATTAATTTTTGTAAATTGCGCATACATTTGTATGTTGTATCATTAATATCTTGGCAATAAAATGCACAAACATTTATTATTATTTGGCTCCTCGCTATCAGTTGACCAAAGCTTAGACATTTGCTTACAAATTTATGCATGTTTAATGCTAAATGCTGACATCGACTAAACGTTAACTATTTATATTGTTAATGCGAAAGACAACAAAAGCGATTGGTTTATTGCTATCTATGGCCAGTCGAAAATCAAATTGATCTAAGACAATTGTTTTTTTTTTTTTTTAATTCAATTCCTTTTGGACTTGTGGTATTTCCGTAGCTTTTTTGCACATTGAACTTCATTGATGAGCGGCCAAAACTTGATCATCTTGTTGGCCTACAGCCAAAATAGATTAATTTTCTGGCTGGGCGTTTATAATCATTACAGGTTTTTCATCGCCGATATATAATGTTTATTGCACGAAGCATTTTCAAATTAATTGCAATACCACGCATCTATTTTAGGCTGTAAACAGCTAAACCGCATTTTCCATCAACCAAAAGCAACAACTGAAAACAAATCTAAACAAACAAAACAAAACAAAACGTTTGGCGCGCAAAAACGTCTGTTGATTGAAATTGCTTCAATCAATTTTCATTATGATGAAGCAAAGGTAGACAAAGCAAGCGAGTGAGAGAGAGAGTGATGAAGAGAGAGAGGGGGGGGGGGAGGACAGGCAACTCATCATACACGAATGGTCAATCATAAATGCGTTGGCTGCGCAGCTGGTCGGTTACCGCATTTGGCTAGAAGCTAAGCAAATTAAAATTAAAATTAAAATTAATTGTTATTCGCGTCTATAAAGAAACAACAGACAAACGCGAAATAAAAACGCGCGCGAAACGCTAGCAAAACGCGCGTGCGCCGCACTGACTCACAAGCGAATGTTGGTGCAGGTTTTTCTTTCTGCCTTTCAGCGTGCTACGTGCAACAGTTGCGTGACAAACAAACTAACAAACAAACAAACAAACAGGTAGACCAACTGACAGACAGGTAAACAAACTACACAACTAATGTGACTCTTACATGGCCAACTGTGTGTGCGGGTTCAATTAACGCAAAGCGACAAGAAAGAGACAGAGATTGCGCGAGGGAATGCGTGAGAGAGTGAGAGCGGGAGAGCGGGGTGGGCGGTTACTTGCCACGCCCTTAAAAGGCAACAACAGCAAATCGCCAATCAGCCGAACTGGCAGAAAAAGTTGTTAATTGGAATTTAACAAGCACTAAAAGCGTCTAATGGAATCGATGCCCAGGAATAGGCTCCGCTCTCCCCCTACCTCTCTCCATGTCTGCCAACTCCCAATCGCCTCTTTGAAGATGAGCTGTATTCCCAGTGGCGCGCGCTACTGTTACCAGTTTACCCACTCAGCCGCTGCCGTAAATACGATCTGACAGCCGCCTTTTGTTGTTGCCTTTGTTGTTATCGTGTCAGCAAATGTAGAAATTAAGTTTTGTCTCAACTGTTGCTTTGGCTGAAAAGCAGCTTGCTGCTGGCAGCTGGACAGGCGCGCTGCCACATCATGAGATTCAACTGGCATGTGCCTGTTACCTGCCCCCCCCCCCCCCACCTACCCGACCGGCTGTGCCCCCTCTTATCCACCAACTCTAGCTGTCAGTATCATTTACGTGCCGGCTACAGCAGCAAACAATCAACTTATTTGTCTGCCTTCTGCTAAACGTTTGAAAGCCAAGCCAGCTGCTGTGCTTTGCTTAGCTGTGCGCCTTACAGTTAACGCTGATAGCAAAGGCCAGAGCAGGTCCCATTTCCAGTCGCACTTCCAGTCCCGCTTCCAGTCGCTAAGAACAGGCCCTGCTTTGTCCATTTGCAGCATTTGCGCTGCATTGCGATGCCCATTCGAGACTTCAAGTTTAAGTTGCGAGCTACCGCAATTAATGTCGCCCGACTCCATGAGCAATTTATACGATTCAATTTAATTAAATTTACAGCTATTTGTTGCATTATAGTAAGATTTTACTGAATAAAATTACAAATTACTAAATATTTGAGCTGAGGAAAGCCTAAGAAATGGAATTGAACTTGCCCAGAGAAGTTAATTATCTGATAAAATGTTTTAGTTTAGCTTTGCATATGTTTAGTCATTGGAGTAATTGTTGATAAGATCAAATTACTTAAAGAAATTAAGGGAAATATGTAATTGATTGGGTAATTGGTATATAATTGTTCTTTATAATGATAAGTACGTTAGCTTCTACATATAATACATATAATTTAATAAATTTTTAAATATATAATATTTAAAATTTTATATTTATAATATTTAATTATATTTTCTAGAAATTAAATTAATATTTTTATTAAAATAGATATTTAGAAATATTATATTAAATATATATAGGATATTTATTTAAGATATTCAGATACACAATATTAAATATTAAAGATTGGTAAATATTTAATAACTTCAGTAGTTAAGTCACAGAACTGTATATAAGACTCAATGTATAAAACTTCAGCATAAACTCTTAAATATTTAGCTCCCCGTAGTTTGACATTCTCAAAGCAAACTATTTTTTTCCCCGCTAACAGTAAATTGTTTCCAACTAGACTCTATGGGGCAACCTCAACCACCTGCTGTTGATTAGGTTCTGTCCCCTTTTTGCAGTTCTTTTTGTAGCTGGAACTGCCTTTGACAGGTCGATGGCAAAGCGTGGCTTGTGTTCTTTTTAGTTTGGTCACACAGAGACCTCAGCCTATGCCAGCTGATGCGAACAGCTTTTGGGCTGCTGTCAGCGCTAATGAAGCAAACTACAACAGCAACAACAACAACAACAAGCAACAAAAGTTGCAACACCCAATGTTGCACTTGTCACACGTGCCGCATCTCTTGACAAGACCAGCCAACTGGTTTGAGCAGCCAAAGCCAAAGCCAAAGTGAAGCCCATAGGCGCAACTAGCCTGTGTACACCTCCACCTCTCTCACCCCCTCTCTCTCCCTCTCTCTATCTGCTTGCTCGTTGGTCTTCTGGCAACTGCCACGCTCAATTTGGAGCCGCGCCGCCAACATTAATCAATTGAGCTCGCGCCCAACAGGACCCGCACGAAGCTGCGCTGCCATGCCTTGCCCTGCCCTGCAGCAGCTAGTGTGGGCCATAAATTAAAGAGGCCTGTGGTAAGATAGCCCAGCTAGACAACACCTGTTGCCGCGTTGCATGCACTTTGTCGGTGGGCCACTTCCGTTTGCTGCCGTTGCTCAGCAACTATCCGATGCTGAAAGATGATTTGCAGCAACTTTTAACCACGAACACTGATATGCTCTTTAGATAATGTCATGAGTGTGTTAGGACAAAGTATTTGCCGTTCGCTTGTTTTACATGTCACGCTTGCCAGGCCCATAAATCAGGCGCGTTGTCACGCCCACTTCTAACACCTCGCAGCCATAGCAGAGAAATCCCCCTTCGCTCATGCCTTAAGGTTCAGCGCGACATTTGCTAAATTTGTAAAGCCAATGATTGACATATCAAGCGTTGACTGTGTGAGACACACTCGCACACACACACAGAGAGAGAGAGGGAGACTCACACACCTTATCAGTACGCAAACGGAAGTGGAACGTCAAACATCATTTGGCATTTCGGCTGACGCGTTGACAGCTGCTAATCAAAATAGCGCCAAAACCAGCGTCAAAAGACCTTTAAAATTTCGTAAGCAAGCCCCACGCATTGGCTACACGCTGCCGCTGCTTCTGCTTCGTCTTCTCCTATATTGCTTCTGGGCACGGCTCCAGAAATCGCAAACGCAACACGAACAACAACAAACACAGCTGCAAGTGTTGGCATGCGAAAGTGCAATTAAATATGAGTGTTGGCTGTAGGGGCTAGAGCAGGCGAGTGTCTTTGACACTTTGACAAACTATGCCAAATGTGAATTTGGATGGAAAACTGCAATAAACCAAATCGACACGAATTCCGCTTGCTACAAAAGATATCCATGCGTTGCTTACAAATCTGATATACTAGATCTTTAGACTTTGTATTTGAAATTGCCATAAAATAATTGTAATTATATAAATAGTAAATTTATATTCTATGTAGTCAGCTTGGCTAATAGAAAAGAAAGCTTCTTTAAAAGAAAAACTAATATAAAACATATCTTTATATATATAATATAACCCCATGGCATATCATTTGATGAAACATATCTGAAGTAACTTATACCAGAGTTCATTCGTGCTTTTCAGTACACAGTTTGGCAATCATTTGAACTTTTAGCAAAGTTAGCTTTAAATATTTTTAACACACATCAAAAGATAACATTCCCCCTTTGAAAGATAGCACAGCACATATAAATGAGTTTGATTTTTTAATTTGCTCTAGTTGGTTTCATTAATTATTTTACAAAACTGAAAGAAGCTTCTTATAATAGAACTTAGATACAGATTGTAAATTTCAGAATAAATATTATATTATATTGATGATATTTATGCCAGGCAAATATAGGCTAATAAGTCAAAATGCAATTAATTTAAAAATAAATTTTAAAATGTGACAAATAGCTTAATAGGGAAATTATCTAACACTTCCAATGAAAATCCTTTTTTTTAATAAAACTAAACTAGATAATTGAATATAGAAAATATGTATAAATATATTTATAAGGTTTCAGCATCAAATACAATAGATCAGACAGAATGTAGTACACCTATCAATACTTACATAGTATCAGCCTAGCAATTTGATAAATTGACATAATACCTACATTACGTTCACGTGTTGTCCCAGTATTCATTATGATAAATATTAGATGCGTTGCTCTTGCATTATATGACATTTAAATGGTTTTCGCTTGCTCAAAAAGATTTATTAAATTATTTAGTATTTGATTTGTTTATAATTCATTCACAAGTTTTAGGAATGCTTAGCTTAAAAGCCATTTGATACGAAAATGCTTTAAGAGTGGGTTTATTTCCTGATTTGCATTCAACCAACTGCTTAGCTGCTTGTGTTCAAGCCATTTGACCTAGTGCCACACACAGACACACACCCTCGCATACACCCACCCAAAAGGCAACGCCATAGCCATAGCTAGAGCCAATCGCAAGCTGAATGCAAATGAAGACGTTTGCTCATGGGTCTTTTGGTTTAGTTGTTTTTGGGGTCTTTTGCATTTGAATGCGTAAATCAGGTTAGTGCTCTGGCAAACCTGGCGACAATATGTGGCGTATGCGCAATATTTATGTGATGTTGCCTCGCTGCCTCGATGGCTGGCTGACTGGGCACATGTGGCAGCGTTCCAAGTGAAACGCCGGCGCGTGGCATAAATAAACACATTTGTGGCAGCGGCAGCGGCAGCAGCCGCAGCAACAGCAGCAGCTTCTTGTGCATTCAGCTTGCAACATGCAAAGGCAGACAACATGAAAATTGCATTAGAGCAGCAGCGCCCACACACACATAAAGTTCAAGTCCCCTGCCCGCAAACGTTGCTGCAATTAAAAAGAACTGCACAAAACATAATTAAAAGGAAAAAGTGACAGAAGCCGCAGTGAAATGTCTGACAGAAATGTTCAATTTCTATTTGAATGGGCCAGCATTTGAAATATCGCACAATACTGTTGCCAAATTCACGCCAAAGTCTGCTCTGCTGTGCGCTGCTCTGCACTTTGGCATTTCCATTTCCCTTGACTAATGAGCCATCTGTCTGTTAACTACCAAAAACTGAGCTTTAACCATTCTGACAGGCGCTAATTAGTTAAGGGCCGTAGTAACAGCAGCAGCAGCAGCAGCAGCAGCAACAGCAACAGCAGCAAAAAGAATTGCTGTAAACAAACCAGAGCGTAAAGCATTGGCAAAAGATTTTCTTTCAATTAGACAAACCGAAAAAGTTCCGGCTTGCGGCTGTGCTGTTGGGCCCTTCGTTCCCTTGCCCCATTCGACTGTGGCAGCATTTCACTGGCAAACTTCAAATGAGCAAAAAAAAAAAAATGGGAACATATACCTTCTGGCAGAATTTCCTGTTCGACTGCCATGCCTAGACCCAATTCTATTTCGTTGACCACAGAGCCAAAGGGAGAGAGTCAGCATTAAAGCCACAAAAACTGTCAACGACAGCTGCTATTTATGGGCAGCTACCTTTAATAATACCCTGTAAATTGGCTACCTAGCTGGGGGTATCTTGATATGCCTAGAATATGTGATGTCACTTTAGATGATTTTATGAACTATAATTGATTGATGACTACAATAGTAAATCTATTTCGACGCACACTCATAAATGTGTATGCTATTAAAAGTAACTATAACTAAGAGTGAATCAGAGTTAACTAATGGGCATAGCGCATGCGTTATTATATAAGGATTTATGCGAATTTTATTGTAAGCTTTGCTTAAAAGTATAAAATGTATTGGCAGTGGAAAGAGACATAGAAACAGATATACGCGTGTTTATATATGCATAAATATGTAGCTAGACAGACAGATGATTGATAAATAAATGGCTAGATATATAGATATATGAATATAAAGTAATAAATTACTGTATATATTAAGTCTGATGCAATATATATTTCATAAATGATGCTAACAATAATAGTGTTGTTAATAAGAAAACTTAGTTCACTCACTTATCTGTGCTCATGGATCCGTTTTCTGAAGTTCGTTTGCTCCTTTCATCAGCTCAAGTTTTTATTTTTATATGAACAATTCTATTTTCTCTTATATTTGCGCTATTTATATTGAAAATAATTCAAGTATATAACTATTTTCATATACAAAACGCGCTATATACGATATCCAAGCACATATCAAATATATTTAGTTTTTATGCATTGCATCAGAGTAAAGTTTCTGCACGCTTTGCACTTGAAACTCCCTCAAATAAACTTGTACTTTAAGCCCAGGCATAAGTCAATTGTTTTGTTTTAGTTGTAAGCTTTCATTAGTAGCTAAAATAGAACTAAAATTCTCGGAACGAATTAAACTTAAAACTACTTTGGCAGCTTTATCTCTAAGCAGCTTATAAACTCAATTTAAGCTCAATTGAGCCCACAGCTAATTACAGGGCAGCATTTCGTTGAGCCAGCCAGACAGCCAAACAGCCTGCCTAACGCTCTTCCTGGATGTCTTGACACAATCAGATTCCATACGAAATACGAGCTAATATGAGCTTGGGGATCCGAGCATATTGAGGTCTGGGCGCATAAATAATGCAAAGTGTTTCATAACAACACTTAAAGGGCAACAGGACAGACAGTCTGACTGTGTGCGAGTTGTAGGACATAGAAAATTGAGCAACTGTCAGTGGGGATTGTGCATACCATGTGCCATGTGCTGAGACCGATGTATGGCTAAGTCCATTTGTGAGAGCTTTAACAAATGTACAGCCCAGACATATTTGATGAGCGGCAAGTGCTTGATGGCTGCTCAGGTTGCTTTCGTGCGCATTTCTATAAATATATGTATATATATATATATATATAGTTATATATAGATATACACACATACATATATGTATGTATAAGCATTGATTGATATTCCGTTGATATCCTTTGCAGCTCGCATTGCACGCAATAGCAATCAAATCAGTACGATGTTTACTTCTGTTATTTATAGTAGCCATCAGGTTGGCGGAGCGTGGGTCTATGTCTAGGCGGCTCGTAGGCTAAACAATTGGCATTTGGTATGGGACAGCGAGCATTCGTGTACAGCAGCAGGCGAGTTCGTCCTTAAAGTTTTCTTTTTCGATTTACAGTTCGTGCCTGTGCATAAAATTTGGCTTATTGCCTGCTTGTTCTTTGGTCAAAGACTTGGAACACTTTTAATTAAATTCATTTGCTGGCTTTTGGCTTTTGATTAAATATGCATAAATAGCAATTAAGTGAAGTGTACTCTGTGTAAAGCATATCCTAGCCTACGTAATTTATGCTAAATTATTGCATACTATATATATCTTTGTGTATTGTGGCCAGCACTTGAGCTGGCTAGCGCTGGGAGTAGATGCTGCTCCTGCCCAAAAAGGCAACCGTTGCCTAGCCACTGAAAATTAAAACGCTTAATTGAAGTTCTTCCACCCGCCATTTTTACCCCAATGCCTTTCGCAAGTCCTTTTTTATCGCCCTTTTTTCGCTTGCCGCCTTTTGTGGCTGCAATATTGCAGGTAATTAAGCTAGCCCCACGCAGCCTTCTTCAAAACATCAGCATAATTCACTGTCTGAATTTCATTGTGGTTCGCCTTTCTTTTCACGCCTTTGCCCGAGGATTATTTTCCCAAAGGACCCTTTGTGGTCGGCGTGTTAGAAGATGTTTTCAAGCGCGCCAAATCTTCTTAAGCTCAAGAACATTTCTTTAATTTGCTAATGGTCGCTTTTGTATTATAGATGGGCCCACACATACCCACCGGCCCATTCGGGCCTTCTCTATCATTGATTCGCAATGAATATTTATAGCTCATATGGATGGATGGCTCAACCACAAATAGCACATCAATATCAATAGCTCTGTGCCAATTGCTTGGAAAATCTAAAAGCTATCATCAAGTTATTATCTAAAGCGATAATATGGCGACAAGCGAGTTTATGAGCCAAAAAAATTAAATTTGGTTATAGGTAGTAAAAGCTGACGATATTTTCGATCCATGACAAATGATGAAATGACAATTCTGGCAGTTAAAAAGTTTAATACATATTAAATTTTCAAAAGGAAATTATGAAAGTACAGGGTATAGCTTATAATTTATACTCAATATGAACTACTGCTTATTTATTTTATTTTTTTAAATTAAATTATATTATTATTTTTAAAACTTGAATAATAAATATAAATATTATATAAAACTTCTTAAACATATAATATATATTTTTATAATAGATGTTTCTTTAATTTTTATGATTTTTTTATTATTACTATGAATTTTTCTGCCATTTTTGTTAGACTTTAAGCAATCATTCAAAAATATTGTATTCATTTTATTTTAGCTATCTTATCTATCAATGAAAGCTATTTCCTTATCACGATTCTAAAACATTTCAAAATTTTTAGGAATTCCCAAAAATTTACAGTATTCTTATCATATCAATATCGAAGCAATCTGCGTTTCTGAAACACTCCCTTATTTCGAAAGCGATGCCAACTCATAATGAAGTCAAACTTAGACGTCGGATAAACAGTTTCTGCCTCTGTGCTGTCCAGGAATGACCAATCAGAAATTGTTATGCATTTAAATGCTGCATTTAGTTGACCCAGTTGCATGCTGCACATTGCATGCCACATGATGTATGCAAAATAATGCAGCAAACCAAAGCAGCAAACAACAGCCAGCAAACGTTATTCAGCTGCCGTAGCAGCTAGATATGTTTCCGATTATCTACAATAGAAGGAGCTACACGCGCTCCATTTCGTGCTCCGTTTCGCATATATTTCGACCTCTTTTCTTTTTCTTTTCTTTTTTTTTTTGTTTGCGCTGCTGCCGCAGAACTGGCAAAAAGGCGAGCGAGAGCTTGTCATGTCGTATAATGGCCATAATTTGCTAAATGCGGCACAGCAGATGGCACTTGCTCAATTATACGAAACTATGCGTGGGAGCAGAGATTTGAATACCCTGCACACATATGATGGAGAGAGAGGGGCTATCATATACATGTATTAAAGATGCGTGCTGAGCAATGAAGAAAATATATTTTCTATTTAATTCTTAGTGGTCAGCTTTTTTACTTTTTCCCTTAACAAACTTTCGATCGATCGGATAATTATAATAATAATTTTCTATCGTAGTGACTTGAGCATGCCTAAGAGCTGCGTGTATAAGCTACTCAAAAGTCACGCACTCGCATACATAATGTATGTGTGAATACCTAAGAAGGTTCTCTAGTATCTAAGATATCGTGTAGTTATGTACTTTCAAGTCGAGAGCTTACTTTTGTATTCCTAAGACTCTCAGTAAAGGATAGCTCCTAGTTTTCATATATCCTACCTATAGATATAGCTAAGCTCATGTCATAGTCAAAATCTCCTTTGTACCATAACTTTCAAAGGGTATGCTGCTAGTCTCGCCCATCTCAGTCACACATTCCTCCAACTGTAGTCGCACTGTTGGCATTCTGCTTAATGGCACATAACTTTGCCAAGCTTATTGAATTAGTCGGAACAGCAGCGGCAGCAGCAGCAGCAGCGGCAGTGGCAGCGACTATAGCGGGAAATCTTGCAGGCAAATCGCAAACGTCATTTTAATTGGCAACCAGGCGAGCAATTGGAATTATCAGAATGTAGCTTACAGATAGCAGCAAAGGTTCAAAAGCACAAAAGAAACTCAAATTCAATTGGCCGCCGGGCAGAGCAGGCAGAAAGGCAAAAGGCAAATCAGATAAGCCAAAATGCCCAGGCACAACATAATGCGTTTCACTCACTGGACAACAGCAACAGCAACAGCAACTGGTTTAGGGCAGACACAACAACAACAACAACACACGCACACACACAGACACTCACTCACTCACGTTACCAGCAACACACACATAGCCTGAAGAGAAACAACAAATGAGAAAAAAAAACAATTGCACGCGCCTTGTAATGAGCTGGCGATTGTATCCGGCAGATACATTTGTGTTATACATACCCATACACTGACATATACCCATGCATACACACACACACACACACGCACGTACAACCTCTGGTCGAGTCATTTGTTTGTACAGATTTATGCTTTCATGCTTGTGCTGCTGTAGTTGTTGTCATTGTCAAGCACAGTCTCTAATTAAATGTGCACAGATACCACTGAGAATAATGTCATTATGCTCGATTGACAAATACCCTGTAATCAATAGTAATAGCTGCTTCTAATGGGTAGCATAAAAACAAGAAATTATGGGAAGCTCAACAAAAAACCGTCATCATTGGCCCTTTGTCCGCATTGTCATGCCTGCAGGGTATTGTAAGACAAAAAATTAGTCTTCACACAACTGGATTAATTACGTCAATGAGCGCAACTTGATTAGCCACTGCGTGCAGCTCGCCGGCGGCTGTATCTTGTCTGTGTTTCGACTCTCTTAATACACTTACCCAAAGTTCGAGCGTCTTCAAGTTCTGCTTAAGCAAAAGTTTTCTGCAGCATAAAAGTGCAGCAGACTCAGCACGTGCTGGGCTTAGCTGTAACTATGACTAGATAAAGATACTTTTGTATCTTGTGGCTGCTGTCGCCAGCATAAATGGGCTCAATTAATTCTAAAGCCTCGCTCTGAGCACTTGACCCTCTCGCTCTTATTATTATCGATTTTGATTAGCATTGTGCCTTGGCGTCTTTTGTAATTGCAGTTTTATTCACAGTTCTTGCCCGAACTGCACTCGGGCTTAACTTTACAGTTTTCAACTTTTGCCTTTAATTAAAAGTTCTGCAGCTTCCAAATAAAATTACATGAGAAATTTATGTTCGGTCAAAGTTTGTGTTGTTCTAAGCGTTGAATAGCCAGAGCTATTTGATAACTTAATTATGAACTGATAAAGATGGCAGACTGCTTATTGATAGCCATGCGAATACTCTGTAATTGGCTTGAGTTTGTCATAGTATGGGGTATTCAAATAGAAGGCAATCAAAGCACAGTCTTTAAGGAATCTGAAGACTCAGCTGTAAATAATGATAAACTGTTGTCATAATTGCTCCACTCCCAGCATATCCTGTCATTGTATATATAGTAACCATACAAAATCTGAATACAAACTACAAATTATGGTCAAGAATAAAGTTATTCAAGCAGAGTCTGTCAATTGACACACATATTCAAAATAGCTATACAGATATATATATATATATATATATATATATATATATATATATATATATATATATATATATATATATATATATATATATATATATATATATATATATATATATATATATATATATATATATATATATATATATATATATATATATATATATATATATATATATATATATATAGCCTTAATTGCCTGGGAGCTTGACAGAGCCTTGTGAGACGCCGCAGCAATTTAAAGTAAATCAAAATGTCATAAATCACAAATGAAATTGAAAGAATTTTACAGAAGCCAATAAAGGCAAAAAAAAAAATAAGAGAAACAAACAAACAAAGTTCAAACAGCAACAAGTATACAAAAAGCTGAACCATTGTCCAACACAAAGTTTTTGTGAACTCAACTTTTACTTGTTATACATAAAGTCATGAAAAATTAGGCCGAAAAGGTCGCTAAATGCGCGACAAGGGAAATTGTTGTTGCGAATTATGAGGAGCGACAGCAGCAGCAGCAGCTGGCCCTGAGCCGGAGCACGACTATTGTATATGATTATGCAGATACACAAATAGAGAAAGAGCCACATAGTCCCCAGCTCTACAGGCGAGACAATAAACAGCAAAATATATTTCCATATGAATTGAGCAGCAATTGTCTAAAAAGGCAAGAAAGAAAACGAAATTTGTAGCAAGCCAAATGAATTGAGAGAAGAAAATACTCATGGAAATCAAACTGACTTTCATTGACATTAAACGGGTTGAGGCGATGGCGGGGCTTCGGGTCAGGGTCAGGGTCAGGACTTTCGTTTTATCTGTAGATGAGGCGCTGAAAGCAATTTAAGTCAACGCCTCAACTGTGTTTGTATGTGAGTGCGGGCGGGCGGGCGGTCGGTGTGTGGTTGAGTGCAGCTGTCAATGTGGCTGAAACCTCAAAAACAGCACAGAACGCCCAAACACCCAAACACCCAACCACCCAACCACCCGCCCATCCATTCAACACCACTCCACAAGTGGCGCCAAGTCAATTGTAAAAGCATTTTAAACAAAACTCAACGAAACGTGCGGAAAATTGTTGATGGGCGGAAAAGTGCGTGTGCTGGCTGCTTTGGATCCAGCTTCAATTCACTCTCTCCCTGTTCCTTTCCCTTTCCCTCTCGCTCCCGTCTCCCTCTCTCTCTCTCTCTCTCTCTCTCCCACACACACACTCTTCCTGAGAGTGTAGTTGCTGTGCTGACAAATAACAATGTTATTATTATGAATTATCCACAATATTTAGACATAGATCGGAAGTGTCATCGGCGCGTGTCTCTTTCTGCCTCTGCCTCTATCACTGTCACTTTCTGTTTTTTTTTTTTTTTTTCAAATAAGAATAAATTATTTTGGCCTTGAAGGGAACTCAATTAGTTGGGCTACAACATTAATTGAATGAATTCGTTTGATCCAATATTAAATGAGCTTCTATAGAAATGGCAAATGCGAATAAGCAGCCTCAAATGAGAATCTAAAATATTGTTGAAGCGCGAGCTGTGCGAAAAGTGTCTCTCAACTAAGTTTGACCAAGTGACTGTAAGTCGTTAATGACTTTTCTGGATTGCAAGCCTATTGAAAAGTTCATAAATCCCTGCTTAAGCAGAAGTATTAAAAAGTGAAAGTGTGTGTAAAGTGTGCAAGTCAATCGATAACTTCTCTTTACTCTTCTCTACGCTTCTCTCTATCATAAAGTCTCAAAGTCAACCGATAGCTATATCGAACATATTGGATTTCTCTTCTCTAATCTTGCCTTCTCTATTCTCTGGTATGAAGTCTGCTAGTCAGTCGATAATTCCATCATTACTTCATTGTTCAACTTAGAGATTTCAGTTACCTTTTTTCCCCTAATCTCTTTTCTTCTGTCTGATCTCATTTCTCTCTGGTCACTTCCCTTCTCTTCTTAGCCTTGCTCTTATTAGTTTAATACATTTTTCTTATTTGCATAATAAAGCTCCATTTGTTGTGCCTACAAATCCACTCGCGTAAAAAATAACAATCAAGAAATCAAAATGCGAATGCGAAAGCGAATTGTTTTGCTCTTGCCTTTGCATTCGCGCTTAACAAGCTTGTTCTCAAGTTCTTTGTACTTAAGTTAAGCTGTCGCAGCTTTGACAGACTCGAACTTTATCTAGGCTGCCAAAACAAACAGTTCCCCACGCAAAACAAACACCCCTCTCTCAACTCTCGCTCTCTCTCAGCTCTCTCTCTCAGCTCTCTCGCTCTCTCTCTCTCTCGCTCTTAAGTCTATAAAAAAAAACGTTGTCAAAAATCAAAGTACATAAGCGCAGTTGGTAACTTTTACAGCTTGAAAACTTGCCAAAATGAAAGTGCGAAAATATTTGCAGCTGCTTGCCAAGAACGGCAGGCGTTGTAAAGGATATGCCGGGCAGGACAAACAGGCTGTCATGTAGGCTTAAGCATATCCTTAGCGATATCTATGTGTGTGTATCTGCAACTTAAGGACGCTCGACTTTACAACCGCATGACAATTAAAAGAACAAACAGCTTAGGCGAAGGCGCAGGCACAGCTCACATTACACACACTCACACACACTCACACACACTCACACACACGCGCGCACGGGATGCCACAGCTTGTGACAAGGCAACATATGCAAATGTATGAGGCTCTCTGCCGCTCCCACTCTTTTGAGGGCTTTGTCAAATTGTGCAATTGTTGCTCGGGATAACAAACCGTATGTGTAAAGAGCCGCATTTAACACGTGTGGCACGTATTTCATTTTGAAAGGCCCAAAGCCCAAGCGCAAGCCCAAGCTCTAGTCAAAAACTTGTCTGGTTAGTTAAGCGAGAAGCAATGAACCTGGGGGGCCTAACCAGCGTGTACCACACGGCGTATGCGTAACAATGCCCAGCACTTTGTTGACAAGGCGAGCGCATGGGTAAAAAAAAAAAAAAAAAAAAAATAAGCTGAGGCACGTAGTACATGGAATTTTTTCTTGAACAAAAAAAAAAAAGTAATGGAGAAATGGCGGCATGAGTAGGCAGCACGAATTGTGACAGAGCGCGTACGAGCGTGTGCAACAAAGGCAGAATGTGGCACAAAGCAAACCACAAGCAGAATGCATTGCCTGGCATGCTCAGGCCAGTTGCATGAGCATTTCCCTTGCAGCTTTAAAGCCAAACACTTTGACCTTTAGCGCACGCTAAGCAGCTCGTAAGCACCTTGTCTGAGGTTTATAAATTATTCCATTTGGATTTTAAGCCCTGCATGTATGGGAGGCTGCCCCCAGAGGGCAACAGCGGGCAGCAGCGGGGGCCAAAAGCGAAAATAAAACATGTGCTAAATAAATAAATTGCCTCGGCGCTCCAGCAGCAGGAGCAGCACCAGGAGCATGAGCAGCAGCAGTAGCAACGGCAACAGTAATTTCTATCAATGCTTGTTTTTTCTTCCCTTTTTGTTGTGCTTGGAGTTGGTCGAGTTATTTGCTCAGCTGTCCTTTCAGACATAATCCCGCCAGCGCGCTCCGGACACACAAAAAGCATGTGACATCGAAGGGTCTAAACGACTGTTGCCAATACACACACAGCCACAGCCATACACATCGAAATATATGTAGGGACATGTATCCTGTGGCGCATCTCCGTTCGGTCTATGCGAGCTGCTTCGCATTTACTGCTCGCACTTTATTTGATATATTAGCTACTTTGTGTGCACTTCAAATCTTCAAATATGCCTCTTGTACTCTATAAATCAGCGGCAAGTCGCCTCAAATATTATGCATTACCATGACAGCCGACAGCTGGGACGACCAGCAAAATTCATACGTTTAAAGAAGTTTCCGCTTCATTGTGATGTATTTTATGATATATAAGCGGCACCTTAAATACGCCGTTCTCCCTTTTGGCATGTTCAATGTGGCGTATGCGGAATATTCTTTTTTAGTATTTTGGTTACGGCTTTGCCCTGATTTATGTGTATTTAAATTGAATTTAAATTCAAATGCAAAACTTAAGCTGCGCTCGAAAATATGCTCGACTTCCGTATGCGATTCGACGGGGCACATGACACAAATGATTTATCAGTTATTTATAATAAATATTTTACAAATGGAAATTATTTAATTTCTGATTCTGATGCGTCTCACTTGCTGGAAAATATTGCTAAACAAATATTTTCTTATATAAGATGCGCTACATTTGATTGTTGGCCTTTTAAGAGTTTCGACTGAAGTTATTAATGCATATTGGCTCGCCTTTCTCATCATTTTACATCGCTTGCGATTTGCTTTTGCATCTTTTCCCGAGTAAAACTCACTCTTCAATGGAAAATTGGGCTTACAGATGGCCAGCTGCACAAATTATGGTCGAATGCAGAAATAGCAACTGAATTCTTTGCCCACAATTGCAATGGGTCGCAGATTGAGTTGAAGTGAAATCAAAAAGGGATTTGCATTTACTGCTCTTGTTGCTTTCAATTTGGCAAATGCATATTTGTTGATTTAAGCCTTTAAATGCATTTTGCAACAGTTGTGCGGCAAATCCCCTTTCTTGTTTCATATCCCATGCAGAATTGTTAAAATACAGCATAACAGATGTCCCCAAGTGCAAACAATGCTATACAATTGATACGCTGTAATATTTTTACATAGCACAAATCCCAGTGTTGACAATGCTTTAAAAAAAAATATTTGAATATCCAGGCAAACACGTAGAATAATCATAAAAAAACAAAAGCAATAAACAAACTTTGTATTGTGTGTATCAAAGAATATTTTTGTACTCTGCTGCTGCTGCCGCTGCTGCTGCCGCTGCTGCTGCTGCTGCTGCTGCTGCTGCTGCTGCCCACATTCAATCAGCTATGCATATGTATCTATACATGAAATATATTTATTTGTTTTAATACATATGCAAGGTCAGGCGGCTGCTCAGTTTTTATGTTTATTGCATAGGAAATTAAAATTAATGCTATTTGTAATTGCTTTTAAGTGCCGATTGTTTATTTGAAGAAGCATACGCTCATATTTGCTTAAGACACCCACATGTGCGAAGCCGCATAAATCAGCGGAAAAGCGCAAAGAGATTTTATGATATATGTACCTAATAAATTGTAAATAAAACTGATTTATTTGAAAGTAAGAAGAAAAAGTACTTGAAAGATGTGCAATAAACTATACATAGATGCTAAAACTTTTTGACAGTGAACGAATTGAAAATAACACCCACGCGCACATGGACACACACACACACCCACACACTCACACACACACAGTCATCAAAGCAAACATAGTCGTGTGTGTGTGTGTGTGTGTGTGTGTGCGCGCGCGTTTTCATTACTCATACGTCACGCGTGCGTTGCTCGGAAATGCGCGCTGCGAGCTGTCATGAAAATTCAGTTCGAAAGCTAGCGAAATGCAGTTCAAAAGCCACACAAATTTCATGCGCCTTGCTAGCTTTTGTTTTCCATTCTCTGTTTAATATGTGTTGCAATATAAAAAGAAAAAAGTAAAAAGAAAATTACGATTCGAACATTGTTTTTCACTGAAATAGATGCTCTCTGGCTGGCTGGCTGACTGGCTTGTACATTTGGCGTTTTATGTGTTCGCCAGTTTTATTGAAGTTGTTGCTGCTGCTGCTGCTGTTGCTCGGCTGCTTCCGCCACACGCAATTTGCCAGCTGATGAGTGTTTGGGCCACGCTTTTGGCCTAGGCATTTTTTATTGCTAATTTCTGTTATTGCCTTGCGTGCACAGGCCTCAGTAGATGTGTGTGTCTGTGTGTGTGTGTACGCACTCGTAAAAATATTTTTATTAGCACTGGGCGCATTGACACGCCCACACGCACTCATTCACTAGAAGTAAACGCTGCAAAGTGTGCTTTGATATTTTTTGCACGCATCTAACGTATGCGTCTATCAATAGCTCAACTTTTTGGCTTAATACTCTCTCACCTAGCCGCGCTTGGCGCGCCCCCCATTCTCTTATCAGCTTGGCAAGTTTGTCGCCTTCGGACTCGTAAAATTTAAGTGCTGCCAAGCTGTTACTGACCCGCCTTCCCCTGCCCCTCGCTCCCCTCTCTCGCTTGAACTTACTGCAAATTGGCAGCACTTTTATAGCTTTTGCCGGTTAATAAACAAATTTGTCTGCTCAGCTTTTGGCGCTGCGTTGCATAATAAATATATATAAACATGCATTATCCTTATCAACGGCTGTTGCCTGCCAACATTTAACAGTTTTATGCCCGACTAAGTGTTACGCACACAGCAATGCAGCTACATTTCGCCATTAGGCACTCCTGCCCCACCTTAAACACTTTTGCACGTATCCCTTTGTTTTAACACCTGCAACAATTCATTTCAGTGCGCATTCACTCGCTGCTGCTCTAAGTGCGAACTGCCATTTGCCTAAGCGATAAGATTACGTCTGTGCAGGTGTAAGTAAGTGTAAGTACATCTATGTGTGTGCGTGTGTGCGTGTGTGTGTTTATTCCGCAGCTAGCGCAAATAGCGCTCAATTCGTACTTGTTCAACTGAGCTCATCTACTCTAAACCTAATTCTATCTTCCCGCCACGCTTGATTGCAGCTATGTGCAACAGAGCCGTCAGCCTTCAGCCCTGCCACGCCCCCTCGCTCGCCCCACAATCACTGCTTGGCTAACTGGGTTTCAGCTGCCTGTTGACTGTTGTTGCGGCTATAGTTTCGCTTTGTTTCGGACTATTTGGTTCTGCTTCCTCTTTGGCTCGCATCCGGCTCGACGCACAGCGCAGCCTATCGACAGTTGGGCTCTATACGAATGTGCATAAGTGTGTGTGAGTGTGTGTGTGTGGGTGTGTGTGTGGGTGTGTGTGGTCTATGCGACAAAGCTATTTCCATGTTTGCCTAGCTGTTAGCCAGCATGGTATGCTAGGAATTCTGTTCGACAAATTTGAGCATTGTATCAGTCGGAATTGTTAAGAACACGAATTTGAAATTAAAATACAAATTTGAGGAATTTAATTGACAAAAATATTTCAATAAATATATCAATTGACAAATATTTGCTAGAATTAATTGCATAGGAATTTGAAACATTTCTTAAATATTTTCGTCTTTTGTTCAAATTCTTGTCTGCCAACTGCCAATCTTCCTGCTGCTCTAACTCTCATTGCAGCTGAATAAGATTTTCAGCCTTTTTTTATAGCTTCCCCTCTCAGCTGGTTAAGCATTTCAAATTCCACTTTAATTTATACAGATATATTTAATTTACAGTGCGCATTTGCTGTAAACATTTCGAATGCGAACATAAAAAATGAATTGTATACTTTTGGGCGTTCGAATTAAATTGCGTTTGCCCGCAGCTGAATTCAGGAAAAGGCATTAAAATAACAAAATGAATAAATTGTGCATACGTTAAGCATACACGCACACCCACACGCACATGGCGGCCCGCATTCGCGGCGAATTGGCCGCAAAACCAATTAAATTGCGGCTCAAACCAACTGTAAAACACAAAAATATGCGAATGCATGCAATGAAGCGTGAGTAGCACGCACACACACGCACATGTATACACTCACGCACACACTCACACGCATTCATACAAAAGTTATAAAAGCCTTGCCTAGATTTAAGCGCTTGCCCCCAAACATATTTGGCCACATATTAAGAGCCAGCAAGTCGACCCAAAAAAACTAATTGCAACACTTCTGCGTCTCGCTTTTGCAGCATACTTTTTTGTGTTGCATGCAACGGTTAAGCGATGGCTGAGCAGAGCAGCAGCAGCAGCAGCAACAGCAACAACAGTGGCAGCAGCAGCACTAGCAGCAGCTCAGCTTCCAACAGCGCTGCTGAAAGCGGACCTGATTTTGATGCACTGCGTGCGGCCTGCTACGCGCGTTTGAATAGCAGCCATCCACTAACAGGTAAGCCAAAAAAACAACATGCCACACACACACACACACACACACACACACACACACACACATACAGAGTACAATACGCAATATACAATTTGTTTAATCCGTCTTTAGGTGCGCACTGCACTGGCACTTTTGATGGCTGGCTCTGCTGGCCCGACACGCGCGCTGGCGACTCCGCCTATGAGCTCTGTCCGGGCTTCATCACCGGCTTTGATCCGACACGTAAGTAACGCTATTTTATTTACGCACTTGTTTATTTGAATGCCACAAAGGCAACATCCGGCGGCCAGTTTACGCCGTAGCTGATTTTGACAGCAAATCAAATATCCAAATGAATTTATTGTACAAATGGGCGAAGCTTACAACGGAAACAGAAATACTGCCACGGTAGCCACTCGAGGCAAGTCTCTGTGCCCCAAGCAAGCAACAGACATGCCTAAACCCACACACGCACACACGCACACACGTACACACAATCTGAAGCACACATGCCTGAATAAGCCGCAAACCAAAAACCGCCCAATTCCACCTGGCATGCTAATTGGCCGCATTCCCCTGTGTGGAGGCATCTTTTAGGCCGCATTTCCGCTTCCGCTGTTGACTTCGGCGTAAAGCAGCTGTTTTTTTATCTTTTATCTGTTATTAAAAGATGCTGGCAAATCAATTTGGTTCTTAGCGTTGACTTAAACACATAGAACACACACATACATACATACACACACACACAAGCTGTTCATGTGTGTGCGTGTATGCGTGTTTACTCGTGCATAAAGCAGCTGCTTAAATTGTTTTTTCGTTTCTCGTGGTTCTCAGGCCACAAAAGCCGTTCCGATTTACTTTTTTATTTTATTTTTTTTTTTTGGTTGGAAATCAATAACTGAAGTTTTCCTATGAAATATGTTTTCATTAGCGAAAAAAAAAAACAGCACAACAACAACAACAACAACAAGAATGGCCACAACAACCATAACAACAGCAAACAATGAAGCATTGTTCAAGTTTTGAAGCATCGAAAAGTAAATTGTACAAGTTTTACAAGTCAAGTTTTCGTTTTATTTTCGCAGTATACGAACTAAAGCTTCAAATCCAAAACAAAGTCAAATAAATGCCAGAAACTTGAACGCATGAAAATGACACAAGTGCCACTTGATGAATTGAATTTAGTTAATAGAACAATTTATTACCAGCGAAACTAGCTTTAAAATATATATGAAAATATTTTGTCAAGTCTAGTTGTCAAATTGATCTACAGAAAATTTTAAGCAAAGCAAAAATATTTAAAAACAAACTGAGACTTGACAGAGATACCCTGTAAATAGTTTAAGCACTGGAATTATATGATATGCAATTTCTTTAAAGATACTTAACATTTGAGTAAAGTAAAGAATCTTAAAGTATTATTTATTGAGTTTTATTGAAAGCTAATTAAATGCAATTAAAGTTTTAAATGAAAATATTTATGAAATTCGGGCAGAATTTATTTTTTTTTTATTTACATTTTTTACATTTTAAAACAAATATATGTTTAATTTAATTTATTATATATTATATTATTACAAATATTTTATATTTGTATATTTATATTTATTATACATTTTAAATTTCCTTTACTTTCAACTTCCAAAGTTTAATTTATTATGCCTTAATAACTTCATTAAAATACATTTTAATTTAGTTAATAATAAATGAAATTAAAAATTCAAACTAATTATTGTGGCTGCTGTAAAAGTCAACGTCAATCCAATTATACAAAAACATTTGATAAATAAATTTCTACCTGCTATCATTGCCTTTAGCTATTATCTTGTCTGCCACACTCACATTACATATACAGCCGTTTGATATGAATAAACGTAAAAAAACGTAAACAACAACAACGAAAAAAAAATGTTGAACATTCCACGCTTTTAAAAACATAAGCCGCAAACTTTGAACCCACTTAATTATATAGATACAAAATGGCATATCATAGCCCACATGTGAGCAGAGCCTCACGAATTAACCAAGCGCAATTTCCTGTTATTAGCTCGCGGGCTTTTTTTTTAATTTTATTTTGTTGCCTGGTTGTGTTGGCCAACAATAGCAACAGCAACAGCAACATTTGAATACAATAATAATGAATTATTCAAAACTGAATGAAATTGTTTATGCAAGGCGAAAACAACATAAAAAGTCGAATATATTTTAAATATTTATGAATGAAAATAAAAAACGAATTAAGAAGAGCAGAAATAAAAAGAAATTAGGCAATACCCAGCATAGAGCTGCTGATTGTATCATTCTAGCATTGTTTTGTCTTTGTCAGTGATTCTTAGAAGCTAGAAATATAGGCTGGAATAGAGGCTAGAATAGAGGCTATAATAGAGGCTAGAATAGAGGCTAGAATAAAGGCTAGAATAGAAGCTAGAATAGAGCCTAGAATAGAGGCTAGAATAGAGGCTAGAATAGAGGCTAGAATAGAGGCTAGAATAGAGGCTAGAATAGAGGCTAGAATAGAAGCTAGAATAGAAGCTACTATAGAAGCTACTATAGAAGCTAGAATAGAAGCTAGAGTAGAGGCTAGAATAGAGGCTAGAAATATAGGCTAGAATAGAGGCCAGAATAGAGGCTAGAATAAAGGCTGGAATAGAGGCTAGAATAGAGGCTAGAATAGAGGCTAGAATAGAGGCTAGAATAGAGGCTAGAATAGAGGCTAGAATAGAGGCTAGAATAGAGGCTAGAATAGAGGCTAGAATAGAGGCTAGGATAGAGGCTACAATAGAGGCTGGAATAGAGGCTAGAATAGAGGCTAGAATAGAGGCTAGAATAGAGGCTACAATAAAAGCTACAATAAAAGCTAGAATAGAAGCTACTATAGAAGCTACTATAGAAGCTAGAATAGAAGCTAGAGTAGAGGCTAGAATAGAGGCTAGAATAGAGGCTAGAATAGAGGCTAGAATAAAGGCTAGAATAGAGGCTAGAATAGAGGCTAGAATAGAGGCTAGAATAGAGGCTAGGATAGAGGCTACAATAAAGGCTACAATAGAAGCTAGAAAATAGTTCATGATGGCACTTAGGGTAACTTCAAGTTGGGCAGTGTCGACTCTAGTACTCCTACAAGCCCTCTGAATTGACGCAGCTTCTAAATATTATTCAAAATTTGAATTCCTAATTTTGTTGATATTTGTTATCTACCAAATCGTGGAGTTCTTTTAGCTCCTACCCGATTTTCCAGTGTATAAATTGCAATATTTGTAGCCAAACTAAACGCTCGCTATTAAGTAATCACAATCAACTTCTTTATGGCAATTTATGGCATATTACTCGACTGTGCCATGCCAGTTTGGCATGAAACGCAACAGCGGGCCATGCTCACAGCGGCCATGCAACAGCTTTGTCACGTGTCCCAGCTAAAGTTGAATGACATTTTTGTGTGTTGTTTGTGCCAAAAAGGACAGAAATAAAACAAAAGTGGAAAAAACATGGCGCCTAGCATACTCCAGTAGCTAAAGGGTGGGAGCTGACGTTGCCTGTGTTGCGTTTAACAGTAAGCAAATGTGGCTTACAGCACATTTGGCTTATGACTCGGTTTTGGCCAGCAGCACGCCTTTGGCTGAGACACAGACTCTGCCAGCAGCAGCAGCGCCTCGGGGTCGCCAGATTGTACAAGATTATGTGCTTTGCAGTGCGCCGCCATTAACTTTTATGGCACTTCCGTTGGTCGGATGTGGTTAGCAGTGGTAGTGGCACTGGCACTGGCACTGGCTGTGGTGATAGTAGAAGTGGCAGCAGCAGTAGCAACACCAATGCTTTTTTGTTAGCTGGCTGTCATGCTGCTCATTTGCCACACAGAGCGTATACGTGATTTTTTCGTTGCTGCGTGCCAAGCGAGTATAAAAAAAGGGTACCACAACAGAGCGAAAGAAAGAGAGATATAGTAAAATAGATAAAGCGAGCGTATCAGAACTTCACCTGCGAAATTCCCAACAGTAAAGGTATTCGAAACTCGTCTTTTTCTTGCCCCATTGACCAAGAATACAATAGTTGCTCCTGTTACGGCTATGGCAAGTCTTTCTGCATGTGTGCGTGTGTGTGTCTGTGTCTGTGTCTGTGTCTGGCAAGCGATTTCTTTCAACAAGTTCGATAACAATTTAACAATGGCACGAAAATTGCATAACTCAGCCGAGGCAAGGCATTCGACGTGCTCGAGGCACTTAAAAACTTTTAAGGAAACCATTTATAGGATCAATTGAAATTTCCTTAACTTTAGTCAATTGCTTCAGTCAGGATAATATTAATATTATATGTTATTATTGCAATTACTGCAGCTGCTATAGCTGCTCGACTAACTGCAAGATTGACAAGACTTTTGGGCAACAGAAAAATCTCAGCTAAGGTGCAGCCATTTAAGTAGTATATACAAGTCCATCATTAAAAATACGATCAAGCTATTAATATAACATTATATATATAGGTATATATATGTATATATATTTATGTGTTATTTCAAGCACTGCCAATAGCAATTTAGTCCGCAATCAATTAGCTGCGGTTAAATTGTTTACATGTCGTATACGCAATCCAAAATGCAAAATAAATGGAAAACTAATGAACATATAATTTGAAATAAGCGCTAAGTGAATGCATTCTATGTATGTGTGAGAAGCAATTATTTATAATTAGTTTATTCAGGCGAAAGCTAATTATGAACCAGAAATAATATTAGATAAACTCATTTCATTTCACAGGATATGCGCACAAGGAGTGCGGCGACGATGGCGAATGGTTCAAGCATCCTTTGACCAACAGAACCTGGTCGAACTATACCACCTGCGTGAATCTGGACGATTTGGCGGTACGTCTACTCCAGCATAGAAATTGAAATTGAAAATTTGTAATTAATATTTGAATTTGCTTTGCATTTGCAGCGCAATCACAACGTGAACTTGATCTATGAGGTGGGCTATAGCATTTCGCTGCTGGCCATATTGCTATCGTTGGCCATCTTGAGCTACTTCAAGTAAGTCTCTAATTTTAGCCACACTTGTGCTTGAAATGTCGTATAAAAGCACTCAAGGCTAATGAGCCACATTTGCCAGTTGCTGTTATGGTCTTACCCTGGCGCTCGGCGCCAAATTTTATTGTTAAACAAAGATGAGCCAAACGCTTCTCTAATCAACTGCCAAAGAGCTCAACATGTATGTGTGTGTGTCTCGCTCTCCCTTTCTCTCTCTCTCTCTCTCTCTCTCTCTCTCTCTCTGTTCATTGCACTTTTCTTGCGCCCATTTAATCCGCCACACTTGACGTCGGAAATGAGAAAATATTTGCTTTCTTACCAAGGCCTGCTACACATCAGCCAGCTAACTTTTCCTCTGTCGCTCGCCCGCTCTCGTTCGTCTCGTCTCGTCTCGTCTCGTCTAGTCTCGTCTTTCTACCTTCTCTATCATTTTCATTGCCTGCTGTGTCGTACGTCAACTGAGTATTAAATTGTGTGTCTTCTTCAAACAGGATATCGATTAATTTCCACTTGTCTGCAGCACAATTAGTGCTCTTGGCTTGTTTATTATCAGCTCAGACAAAAAGACAGACACCCTAACAATCAGAGCGATAGAAATAGAGACAGAAACAGTGCGGAAGCTAGAGAAAGACCGAAACATCATCATCTGAACTTTGGCTAAAGCGTTTTAAACTGTGTGCAAAAGGCCAATAAAACGTGCTACCAAAAGTGCCCGTAATTTCATTTAACTATGCTCTCAACTATACTAATGTGAAAGCACATTAAAAGCGCAAATTAATTGAGTGTGATAATTAAACGCAGACACACAAATATTTCGCGAATTTCAATTAGTTCAATTGATAATTAAAATAAAATTTTCACACTTCACACAACATTTTTTTTTTTAATACTTTAAGCAAATATATAAATATTTAATTTTTAAATCAATGTAAAATATGTAAAAAAAAATGAGGCAAATAAATTAGAATTAATGTTTTATTTTCTATTGCAATTTCTGTTAAATTTTATTTATTTATTTATTTTTTATTTTTTTTTACATATTTTACAGTCATTTAAAAATTAAATATGCATATCATTTTATTATATATAGAAAAATAGTAAAATTATTGAAATACTTTTTATGTTTTATCTAAAATTACTTGTGAACATTTTTATGCATTGCTATTTTCACTTGAATTTTCATATCTGTAGCAGCTTTATCCAAAATGCAAAAATCCCTTAAGCCCGTTTAAAGTTCAGACAGTAATCCTATTACGGCTTGGACAGCAAGCTGTCTTAAACCACATCAGAAATGCTAAATGCAGCAACCAAATCTTTTTCCAGCTCAACGCAATTTATCTAACTTATCTATCTTATCTGTGTGCCAGTAAAAACTGTTTTGAATATTATTGCCTTAGAAATGTCTGTCTGGCATGGCGGTCACATATTGCAAAATGTGTACACAACCTGCGGACAGTGCACACACAAAGAGTTGTATCCAATTTGCATGGCATGCATTAATTCGCCAGATCCAACAAGATTTCATTAATATGCAGCACGGTCTTTGGGCCAGCTGCCCAAAATTCGACAAATGCAGCCGGAACAGAACGAGACGGAACACGACAGAGATGAGCACTGAAAGATGAGAAATGAAAGCTGTCAGCAAGTGCGCTCAGTGCTGACATTGAAGCAAACTCGATTCACACCCCAATCTGTCCGATATGCCCCATTGGTTAACCCACTCTCCACATTGAGAGCCGTGTGAAATGCAAATACGTGTTTTTCCAAATGTATGTCAATATTTGGGTGCAGAAAAAAGGGAATTAAAACGAGTTCTTCTGTGTAATAATATTTGGAAAAGGCCACCAGGCAAGGCGACACTGTATAACTTGAGACTGTTCGACTGAGAGATGCTCTGTAGCGTACAGAATTATTAGATCTTAAGGATTATAGAGATCTAGCATAAATCATATATATAATAAATATCATGTGAATCAAGCAGGTTCAGTATTAAGAATGCTTTATCAAATCTTCAAGATTTGTTTATCGTCAAGAGTTTCAGATTATACAGTTCCTATAACTTGTATATATTACATATAGATCTTAAAGATCACACAGATCATAATGATGTTGATGTCTATTACAAATTCTACAAATTTTGTATTTCGTTTATATTTCTTGAACTACTTAGATCATTCGTAGCTCACAGATCATACAGATCATGCAATACTTTATCATTCATCACCTACTTCATACATATAGCTCACCTAATATCCCCAATCTTCAACTTCGACTATTTCGTTGCACATTTGCAGATCTCTGAAATGCGCTCGCATCACGCTCCATATGAATCTGTTCAGCTCATTTGCCGTAAACAGTTCGCTGTGGCTCATTTGGTATCTGGTTGTGGTGCCCAATGCGGAGCTGGTGCAGCTCAGTCCGGTAAGCCGACTTAATGAAAGCCAAAGCCCAATCTCTGAAATTGAGTTTCCAATTTTTCTTCTTCTTCTTCTCTTTTATTCAGGGCTATTGTGTGGCTCTGCACATAATACTGCACTATTTTCTGCTGACCAACTATTCGTGGATGCTGTGCGAAGGCTTTTACCTGCACACGGTGCTGGTCGCTGCTTTTATATCGGAGAAAAAGCTGGTCAAATGGCTGATAGCCTTCGGCTGGTGTTCGCCGGCCATTGTCATTTGCATCTATGGACTGGCACGCGGACTCACTGGCAGCCGGGAGGAGAATCTACAGTAAGTGCAGCAACATGATGTCAGCATGTGTGTGCCTGTGTGTGTCCATGTGTGTGTGTGTGTGTGTGTGTGTGTGTGTGTGTGTGTGTGTGACTTGCTAAATTGATTGTGTGCACGCATACATGCAAGCTGATTTGCAAACTCAAATCAAATCAAATCAATTGTAAACCAGCTCGTTTGCAATTCATTAGATGACAATTCGCCCACTGACTCTCTCTCTTTCTCTCTCTCTCTCTCTTGCTCTCTTTCTAGTTGCTGGATGACGGACACTGACTATAACTACATTCTGATAGTTCCCGTTTGCATTTCAATCTTTCTCAATCTACTGTTCCTTTGCAACATTGTGCGCGTCGTCCTGCTCAAGCTGAACGCCCCGGCCAGCCTGCAGGGCGGCTGCGGACCCTCACGAACCGTACTTCAGGCATTTCGGTAAGTTTGTTAGAGCGCAAAAACGGGGCCAAACAAAAAAAAAAAGAGAGTCAAGTCCCAAACGTAAAAGACTTCAATTCAATAATAATAATAATAATAATAATAATAATAATAATAATAATAATATGTAATTTGGCTCACACAAAAAATGCTGACGACAGGCCTGCAGGGCGTATGCGTAATAAACTTGTTTTTCCTCAGCGCACATTTTTTTCCTTTCCTTTCCTTTCCTTTCATTTTTTTTTTGTTTTTGCTTCTGCGTCTCGCAACGTTCGAAAGTTTTTTATTTTGCTTCATTTTACATTTTAAATTACGCATACGCCGCGTTGACTTGCATTTTAATACGCTCGTCGACAAACGAATTATACATAAGTCTAAGTATTATTACAATCCGACCCAACTCGCTCTCTCTCTCTCACGCTCTCTCTCTCTCTATCTCTCTCTCTCTAACTCTCTCTTCTTCTTCTCTTTCTGCTGTTTGCAGCGCTACGTTGCTGCTGGTGCCGCTGCTTGGCCTCCAGTATATGTTAACGCCGTTTCGTCCTGGCCAGGAGCATCCCTGGGAATATACATACCAAGTTATCTCGGCATTTACGGCCTCATTTCAAGTAAGTAATGCTTTCTGCTTCTTCTTTTTGCCATTGCCATTGTTGAATACCTCGCATATAGTTCAGTTTTGGAACTAGTTTGGGGTGAGACGGAACGCTCAGCGAAACTGATGCTGATGTATGAAGATTCTAAATAAAGAGGGCATAGTTTATATAAAACTGATTTGCTGTCTAGCAGCTAACGATTTTTTGTCTTTTACCTTTCCTCCTAACTTTTTGACACCTTTTCTACTCATTCTTCGCTCTTCGCTCTTCGCTTACTCTGTTATAAATATCATTTAATAATCTTGCATTTATTTTGATAGCTAAAACTTCTGCGCAGGGTAGTTCATAGTCCATCAGACTCGGCAGCTGCACTTCGTTGCCAGCCAGCTTTTAATATTGTTTTATGACCGCCGCACAGGTTGAATACTTTTATGCTGTTAGTGTATGTAAATTTCTTACTCAGCTGCTTCGATTTAAACTTAAATCCACACGCTCGGCATGTTCGCGAGTGCGAGTGCGCGCAAAGAAGAAAATGGCAGAAAATATGCTTATTTAATTGGCTAAAAATTTGCTGATTTTACCAACAGATATTTGCCATAATTTATGTAAATAAGCCAAAGTCCATGTCAGAGCTTGTTTATTCCAAATTTCCGCCCAGTCATAAACCATATCGTTGCCATATCGTAGCGCTGAGGGCTAAATTATTAAAATGCCAGGCACATGCTTAGGAAATATTAAAGCCCCTCCAAAGCTGGCAAATCTCAGCGCATTTAAATACGACCGACTACTCCGCCTCTGCCTCTGCCCTGGCCAGCAGGGACTCTTCCAAGGAACGGGCCAAAGCAAGCAGCTGAAGTCAATAAGCAAACATGCTATGCAAAAAATTTGATTTTGATATATTATGTTCGATATTGTCAAGAATATTTATATTGAATTTGATTAATCAAGGCAGAAGATTGTGAAAAATTAAAGCAATTGCTAGTAAAAGTGAAGAAAATGCTGAGAATAATTTCATAATTTTAAAGTGGACCAAATCTGGAAAAGAAATTGAAATTAGAAACATCTTAATCATCATCTTAAAAGACAACTTTTGGCAACTTTTGGTTTTATAGATAAACAAGCCACGCTTTGGTCTAAACACACCACAAATGTCCTTCTGGCTTTTTCAAGCTTAAAGTCAAGTCTAAGCAAAAATAAGAAACCTTAAGGCACATAAAACCAAATCGAGCTTCAACTTATTTTTAGCTGCTCTTTTAGTTCCAACGCAAATAACTATACAAAAAAAGAAGAAAACTAAACGAAAATGTAAGCTTCAATGTCTGCGGTTTGCTGCATATATATGTGCATGTATATGTATACAGTTATAAAAAAGAAAAGAGGGAAATTCTAAATTCTCATGTCTTGCGGTCTGCCCGAGGGCGTGGCAGTACACGCTGCAGTTGAACTGCAGTTACAAGACTCTTAGCAGGCAATGCAGAAAAACGAAGTCAAAACAAATCGGGCAGACACTCAACTACAGAAATTTCTTTCCTGGCCAACTTTTGCAGATATTTTATTTATTTAAGGTATCAAAACAGAAATTGTAAACATAACTCTAAAAGAGATTTACTACAGGAACTTTGTGCATTAAGCAAACCTATTAAACAATCATTAGTATTTTGAGCTGTATTATTTTTGTAAGTTAAGTTCAGCTTCAACTCTTGCTACTGTATAGTAGAACACATGTGTTTCCTACAAGTCAAACTACCCAATTTCAATTCACTTAACCCTCAAGGGTAGCCAAATAAAACACAATGCGCTGTTTATCTCCGACTTTACTTTACTCCTTGAAAGAAGAGAAGAAATCGTTGAGTGACAAATGCAAAAGCAAAATACTTTTGCTCAAATGTTTTTAAAGCCAGTAAGCAGCAACTTTTTATTATATTATTTGCTGTTGTCGCTGCGCAAATTGCAAAGTTTTCATCAAGAGCCACTTTTTACTTTGGCACAGATATAATTTCGGATTTATTGTGCCAGCTGCACTGCGCTCGACTCTCGTAAAAGATGCGGTACAACTTTTAAACGCCATAAAGTCCATATAATATTAAGTTCATATGCGAAATGATTTCATCTGCCACGCCATTGTGTGGCCATTGCCAGCCGAAAATAGTAAGGGAATGAGATTTTGAATACTTTTGTACTCTTTTTTTATGTTTTGTCAACAACAAGAAGTCGCAATAGTTTAAATAAGAAATAAAGCATATAGCACGTGCATCAACTTTTTACCGCCAACAATTAAAAAATAAACCAGAATATTAAAAATATATTGAAAAATTCCAAACTGCACTGAAGATTAGAGCTGAAGGTGAACTAGTTCAGTTTAGCTTAGATTGTCTGAACTTGTTTGCAGATGCGAAAGATTTATAGATGTGGTTCTATAATGATATTACGTTTTGATTCCAAAAAAATATAAATAAATTAAAATAAAATAAATAAATATAAAATAACAAATAAAAGTTTAGAAACATTCATTTATGATTATATTTTAATTATTGAAAGAGCTCAGAAATTAAATCCTACAATTGTTGCATACTCAATTCCAATTTCATTGGAAGATTCGTTATCTTGTGTCTGGCTTGGCCTGAAGCCCACAGCTTTGCTGATTATCGACTGCTTGCATCGCGGACGGTGACCTTTGTCAACAGAGCAAAGAACAATTCGACTGGCATTTAAGAGTGGAGCCATCTAGTAAATACCTAAACTTTATCTAAGCGGCGCGCACTGCAATTAAAGTTAACTTGATGTACAAAGAAAAACGAGAAACGAAATGAGAATAATAAGAAAGAAAAATATTTAATTTGTTTTATATTGCAAGGCACTTTTATTCATTAAATGCCGCAGCTGGAATTTGCAATAAATATTAAAAAAAAAAATATATTTGCCAGGCAGCTCATATGAGCTGTATAACAAATAGGGCAGCAGCAGCGTCTGGGCCAACTCGCTCCTGTGACCCGCGCCGTCTACAGCAGAAGCAGCAACTGCAGCAGCGCAGCTGTTGTTATTTTCATATAAATTGAATTGAAAAGTTGGCAGCAAAAGTCACATACTTACTCCTAATGGGTACCGGACCATAAACGAAAGCACATTTGTAGCCAAACTTTTTGGCTGTCTACTTTGCTAATTAGTTTTGCAAACAGTTTGCAGTTTTTGCCTGCTACTCAAGTAATTAGCAAATCATCGTCCGCAAACAGCCACAAGAGCTGCATGTCACGCAGAAATCAAAGCCAAATACTATAGAGTATTCACAAGGTAGCTATTAAAATGTTGCTGCTGTCTGCTGCGCTCTGTTCTTCCCCAGTCTAACCTGTCTCCACCTCCCGCTCATGCTGAGTAATGGCAAACATCAGTTTGCATAATAACTAGCTAAATAATATTCAACCTACATAGAGTGAGCCCAGCTGCGGGACTTAATACGGCCAAAGCCGGACGGCTAAAAGAGAATAGGCAAAAACCCGTAGAAAATCTTTATAAATGCGCAGCAGCCACAAAAGCCAAAGCGAACTGAGCAGTCAAGTCGACTTGCAATTTCCCTGTGGCTAGTTTTGAAACATAGCGTAAAAGCAGCTATGAAATAACTATGTTTAAATTCCAAAAACCCTTGCAAACTGCTGGACTAAGTTCATGCGCAAGCTTTGTCTTCGACAAAGTAATTGTATGGCTGACCGTATACACTTGCTCGTCATAAGAGCCGACGCAGGCAGACACTTTTCTGCTGCCCTAAATTTCAGTCAGTCCATTGGGACTCAAACAGCAAGGACAGCTGTGTCTGTAGTCAGTTGAGCGGGTTTTTTTTTCAGGACTGCTCATTGAGGCTGGGTCCCTTATGGATCCATCAAGTTCTTTATGATTTAGCTGATGGTTTCAAGCTTTACTAATTGAAAGATGAGTCCCTGCACTACAGCTCTGCTAGATAATTGCATTTTTAGTTTTTCTTTTTTTTTTTCTCTATGTTATCTTCCTAACACTTTTCATATAAAGTAATCCAATTGACTCAATGGCATGCCTGCCTTCTTTTAACTTTATATATAACCGAAAAACAGACAAATTCAACTGTCCTGGCTAATCAGCTTATCAAATATCTCTAAACTTATTTCTCCAACTAACTAAAACAATCAGAGAATAGAAAATTGTCAGGATATTTAGCACACAGAATGACAAAGAATGTGTCCACATGTGTGTGTGTGTGTGTGTGTGTGTGTGTGCGTGTGTGGGTGTGATTGAGTTATGTAGCAGTTTAGGACGTGTGCATTGCCAATCAAATGAAGCCTTTTTTGCCTTTTGCCAATTTCATTTATATGCAAGCAATGTGTGTATGAAGCAATTCTAACAAAGCAGCCTGCACGTAGCCAACTATATGCATTATAGACGTAGGTGGAGGTATAAACACACACACACACACACACGCACGCACGCACATACACTCATACACCACCTACTCTGCCTGACAAATGATAAACAACGCCAACAAAGCTCTGGCAGGCGACAATTGACTGATACGCAACACAGCTAAAGATACAGAAATATTTGCTACACAATACACAACAGAGTACGCATACATATACAGATACAGATACAGATACAGCTACATTTCCAGGCACATTCACATATACATTTGCAGTCTATGGCTATGTCTATGTCTATGTCTATGTCTATGGCTACGGCTACAGCTGCGTCTGGGCGCAAAATGAATTGGCAACTGTTGAGCTGGACCCGAAATTGGCATATAAACCAAATTGCATTAGACTTAAGTAGCAGCGTTTGCGTCTCGACTCCCAGCCCAATGACAATAACAATAAGAAGAACAATAATAATATTTTATCTCCGAGTGCAGCTACATGGACCAACTGAAACTCATTCTGTATTCGCAGGGTTTGTGCGTGGCCACTTTATTCTGTTTCTTCAACGGCGAGGTGATTGCCCAAGTGAAGCGCAAGTGGCGCACATTCTACTTTAGTAGTCGGCCGCGTACCAATTCCTACACAGCTACTCAGGTCTCGGTAAGATTTCATATGAGCTTCACAATGCTTTTATTCTTCTTTTCTGGCTAGATTAAAACGGGGCTATGGCGCGTATGCGTAATGCAAGCAAAGCTAATGCAATCATAACACAGACACAATTGGCGCAACACTAATTCCTGCTGATAAATGCATGTAAACTACACCCACCCACCCACACACACACCCACACACACACCCACACACACACACACACACACACACACACACACACACATACAGACCTACAAACATGTTTACATAGAAAATCGCACCGTTTTCGCAACCTGCCAACCACCATGATAGCAAATTCTCAGTTCTTTTGATTGTAGTTCGTACGCTGCGGTCCGCCAATGCCTGGCGAGGAGAAGGTATGACTAAAGGATCTTTCGTCATCTGCAAAGCGACGCGCCTCCTCAGCACCCCAACAACAACAACAACAACAACAACAACAGCAGCAACATCAGCAACACCAGCAACACCAGCAACATGAACTACAGCAACAACGTACGCGCAGCCAAAGCATGGCCTTGACAGGCGCCGGTGGAAGCACGTCCGGTCTTATCGATGGCTGGCGTCAGAAACTGCATTTCCTGCGGCGTCCCAACGTGGATAATGCGCATCAGCGACAGCCGCTTATGGAGGAAACGGCGGCCAATACACAGTTGCAGCTGACAGCTGGCAATATGCAAGTGGAGGTGGCACTCAAGCCAAAGCTGATGACGACAATAGCAGAAGATGTTGCCGAAGCGGCAACAGCCACAGCAGCCACAGCAACAGCAACGAATGCAGCTGAGCAGCGCAACGGCACTGGTTTGATTGCAGGTGCAACTACAGGTGTTGTCATTGTTAGCGTCGATGCCAATGGGCAACAAAATATAGCCGATGAGGCGCTTTAAACTAAAAACCAAGTCACAAAAAAAACAAAAACAAAAACAATTCTGTTACAACAAACTCTCATAGTCTAAGCCAATTTTAAGTAGCTACCCGCCCAAAAAGGAAGTGAAACCAAACTAGAAAGGAATGCACCCCACCTATAATAAAAATAAAGAGAACAACAAACTAAACCAAAATATTCGCCCGCCCATCAGAACGAACGAACAATGTGGCAACTCTAGCCAAAAAAAAAAAAAAAATATATGGTAAAGTTGCATTTCCAAAAAGTGAGAAAGGAAAAATTGAAATTTCAACCTTTTTGCAGCACTATCAAAGTCATAAATCAAAATATAACTAGGAAAACATATGTTCTGAACTTCAATTTCAGAGCGAATTTACAGAAAAAAGTGTTGGCAAGCGCTTGAGAAATAAACTGTGTGGCTAAACTAACTAAAATTATATATGCATATGTAATATTCTATAGTACAAGCTCCAATGTGTATTAAAACTGTATAATCGATATACTATATATATCGGTATAACTCAGTATAACGTATAGTTAAGAATCGAGAGTTTTGCAACAACACAAACAAAAAACTGGCTATGCCTAGACTTAAGATAATCTCTATGAAATTGTTGTGAAATTGAAATTCAGAATACAGAAAACCTACTGCTCGTACTGCTCCCCAAAGTAAGCTGCACAACAGTTGGCGTCGGTGTTGTAAAATTTAGTTTAAAGCATGAAACATACAAACACAAATACTTGCATATAAATATATATGTATATATATGTATATATATATATATATATATATATATATATATATATATATATATATATATATATATATATATATATATATATATATATATATATATATATATATATATATATATTTAAATTGCAACTATTATATGATTACTAAGAATTTATGTGGATATCAAATATCATTGTTGTCTTAAGTGTTACGTGTCTCTAACTGTTTATGCATATGTGGCTATATCTATATACATATATATATGTACGTATATATATATATATTTATGTGGTAAGCTGAGCTTTCTAACATTTTTAACCTAAGCGCTTTTCACTATTATAGATGAATGCTTCGAAATCTGTGTATATGAAATATATATATATATCTATCTATATATATTCAATATTAAATGGAATATAAAGCTAATTGAATGCATTTTTATTGGAGCAGTTTACAGCACGGTAAATGCGTTTAGAGCGCCTTTAGCACTAAGCACTTCGAATTCGTTTTAAGGCTACTGCGCGTTAAGCTTAATTGCGCCTTTTGCAACACTGTTGCTCGGGTAAGTATTATTAAGCACTAAGCAGCTAACAAATTACCTGTTAATTAGCAAAGTTTTACGCTGTTGTTGAGATTTTATGAAATAAACCTTCCGGCTCACTGTAATGGCGCCCGCCCCCTCTCGCCCCCTCTCGCCTCCACCCGCCTGCCATTCATGGCCTGAAGCCCGTGGGCTCTCTCAACAGGACGTTGGTCTTTTTAGACTGAAATTGTAATTGTACAGCATGATAAATTCCATTGCCGAGTCCTTTGTCTATTCCAGCGCTAATTTTGTCGACAGCGCAACGGTAACCAACGACAACAACAACAAGAACATAGACAACAACAACAATGAGAAGTGGCTTGTCAGCGTTTTGTTTGACAGTTATTGAAACTGATTTGTACAGAAGTTGGCTTCTGTGTACACTTGGCCGCGCTGGCATTTTTGCAGCCGCGTTGTTTTGATGGTCCTTTAATGATGTAGCTGATGATGGCGTGGCAAGTTGCCATGGCATGGCATGGCATGGCAGTAGCCACATGCCACTAGCCACATGCCACATGCCACATGCCACACGCCGCATTTGCTGCACATCAAATGCAACCAGCAGCTGCTGGCCCCATGTTTTATGCATGTAAAACAACGTGTTAAGTGTCATTTTATTGCGCTTTAAATTGAGAGAGATGCGTGTGAGTGTGTGTATGTGAGAGTGTGTGTGATTGTGTGTGTGTGTGTGAGTGTGTTTGTGTGTTAATATACTCACTCTCGACTGGCTTTTCATATTTCGCGCTAGCACAGTTTGTAAAGCGTGTAACTTAAATGCCAAGCAAGTCAAAACTTTGCTCATCAAACGTGCAACAAATTTTGAATGAGCTGCTTAATTGAGTGCCTGTGTGTGTGAGTGTGTGTGTGTGTGTGTGTGTGTGTGTGTGTGAGTGTAAGAGTATGTGTGCTACTTTGTATGTGCGAATGTTGAGTCGAGTGTTGAGCTAAGTGCATGACAAGCCTTAAGGTCCCAATGCGTCTGCAGCCAGCAACGAGAATATAAAAAGCCTTTGCTTTGAGATACTCAAGCGCAGCAATACAAAGGATTCACAGGACTTGTGCGAGCACTTAAGGCAACCTGAACTGGACACCTTTTAGACCCACAGCTCAAGAGCGATACAAACGGACAGCCAGCCAAGTACTTGTCGTACTTTTACAACAGCAACAAGGCCCACTGAAAAATTTTTGTCTCGTTAAAAATAAATGTTAAATAAAATGTATGCGAGAAAAGTTCAGTAAAAAGTAGTTTAAAGACCTTAAATTCCCATGAGAATACTTTTTTTTACATACATGCAGACACACATATCCTTTTATGCGTTACACATAACGTAATAAAATTAGAATACCTTCTATACTCAATTGTAGATAAATGCCCTACAGCATTCCAGTGTGGATTTAAATAGTAAAAAAAAGAAAACTATACATAAAGCAGCACTCTTTCCCGCTTTAACACAGACTTACTTTAATTCACTCAAGTTGCCGCTCTCTCTCTCGTTCTCCTTTCTCCTCTCACTGGATGTGGATTTCATTTAGGTGCGCGCCATTTTTTTTTTTTTTTTCACTGGAAAAAAACTGTGAGCAACGCAATAGCCAAATAAAATATTTAACTTATGCTTTTAGTCGCATAAAAATAAGAAACTTTGCTGAAACTGTTTTCCTAAAGCAGCATTAAAACACACACACAGCACTTAATTTAATACTTTTAACTTAATATATTTCATTTTCCTTAAAGAGCAAACGATTTAATGCACACGCGCAGCTTCAACAACCGATCAACAGGAGAGACGCGCACTGACTAAATTGCCTTACGCTTGCGCTCCCACTTAGCCGATATTCAAACCAACAAAACAACAACAAAACCTGCCTTCTCTCACCATCCACAGCGCGCTCTTGCGGTTAAATACTTAAACTAAGATAACTGAATCAAAAGCACTGTCTTTGCAATCCACACAAAACAAAAACAATATCGAAAGCATTAAATAGTGATGGGTGGAGAAGGAACTAATTAATATGTCACACTCACTCGGATAATTGAGTAGTGGGATTATCCGCATGAGTTCCAATTAGGATTAAAATATTATCTCGGCGCTTTTAATGGTTTCTTTACTGAGTGTAAAACGATTCGCTGGAGTTTAATTTAATAATTAAGTTTATTTAAAATAAAGTTGTAATTTAAACTGTTTTTATGGAAAACTAATTTACAAAATTCACATTTAAAGTTGTGAAAAAAAAATGATTTGAAACTTCTGCATGATAAGTGGAACATGTGAAAACAGCAGTATTTAATTTAAAACAAATCCAATAAAACTACTTCAGCAGGCAGTGTCTTTAGCATAGTTGAAATGTAGAAATTGCGCATACGCTTACGCCTCGTGTGATGGCTGTTAAAAGTTGTTTTTTCTTCTTGCAGCTGACGCATTTGCATAATGAACTCAATTAAAAGTTGGCCGCCTGCCAGCTGCAGCAGCAGCAGCAGCTGCAGCCGCAGCCGCAGTTAGAAGTCAATGCGTTTGTGGCCTATTGCGTCTTATCCTTGCGCAGCAGCTCCTGCTTGGCCAGCAACTGCACGCGCTGCCCGACTATGCCCAGCGGCTTGCGTGGCACCAGATGACAAGTTGATTGCCTGCCAAAAAAATATGTCAATGTATATAGTATTTGGAGCGAGTATAGCTGACTGCCTCATGCTGGTTTATATTTATAAAATAAATATTATATGTTTATCACAAAATTTAGCTGTCCAAAATTTCAGGCGTACTACTATTTTTATGACCACAGCTGTATAGTATAGATATATATAAATATAAAAAATATATGAACTATATACACATGGAGATACATATTATAGCTATAGATACATCTCAAACAGAAACCCTCCCCCCCCCCCCAAAAAAAAAAAATTCTTACTAACTAATATAAATATATATATATAAATTGACAAATCAAACTCTAAATTGTCAGCTCTCACTCACTTGTAGATGATTTTCTCACGATCCGCCCAGGGCCAGCTGCGCTCCAGATTATCCAGCTTGAAAAGCAACTGCAATGGAAATGGCAGACAGACGTTGACAATGTCAGATGAGTATGTGTGTGAGTGTGTGTGTGTGTGTGGATGTTGCCCTAATGAGACGCCGCATTGATTGCCTTTACCTTTTGTGACTCGGTCGGCGATGTTATGGTTGTCTCCAGCATGGACGTGGCTGTGGGTGTAGGCGCTGGCGTAGGCGTAGGCGTAGGCGTGGCTGGGCGCACCTTTGAAGTGTCAGACGCATTGGCAGCCGTCTCCAGCTGCGGGCTTTCAGCATCGCTAACGCGCAGCTTGGGCACATTTCGCAGATTCCAGGTATATGTGGTGCTCAGGAAATCACTGTCATCGTCATCGTCATCGTCATCGTCATCATCAGCCTGCTGGTCCTCGTCCCCGTCCTCGTCCTCGTCCTCATTCTCATCCTTGTCCTCTTCACTGTAGCTAACAGCAGGCAGCTTCATATAGTAGACTGTTTTGAGAGCTGATTCATCCTCATCGTGAGCTGAGTCTAGCTCCATGTCTGGCTCATCATTCAGCTCATTTGTCGCGTAATTGACTTCCGATGCATAATCGGATTCCGGCGTCAAATCCTTTAGCTGCTTGGCTACACACTGTTGCAATAAATGCTCTTCAACGTCATCGTCATCGTCATTGCCATCATCATTGTCATCTGGTACCTGAACCAGATCATCTTCCTGCTCCGCCTCCTCCGTCTCTGCCCCATCCTCGTCACCATCCTCACTGGCCAGCTCATAGTCGAGCGCATCTTCATCGTATGAGAATTTGCGCTGCATGCAGGACAGCTCCTCGTCCTGTAGGCTGCCAAAGGATTGTGAGACAGTCTCCAGCGTTGAGGTTAGTATCCTGGGTATCTCAGCTATGGCGGAGAGTTTGCGCTGCATTTCCAGCAGACGCATCTCAATCGAACTGGGCAGCACGCGACCGGAGCGAGAAGCAAGCGATGCTACAGACGTAGCTATATATATATATACATATATTTATATATGTGGTTTATGACTCTTTTTTATTGCAATTACAGATACACACGCACACGGACAGAACACACACAGACAGCTTAAGTTTTATGTACACGTATTGAAAGCGAGAAAACAATAGAGCAGCGAGTTAGTTGGAGGCATTGCTGGAGGCTGGGTGGTTGGCTGTGGTTGGGTTTTGGTTGTGCGTCTTCACTTGGACTTGGATGCGGTGGGCAGAGCCATCAGCATGTTCTCTATGGTGCTGCTGCGCAGCTCCTGATTATCGCCGACCTCCGCAAAGAAACGTTTAATATTCCTTATAATGCGATGATGCGGCAGCTCCTGCACGCAGGCAACAAACGAGATAGAGAGAGAGAGAGAGAGAACAGGTGTTAATTGCATTGGATATGTCAATTGATTGTATCACCTGCTCCTCCTCGTCAGAGGACTCGTCCTCGCTCAATTCAATGATCAACTCGTTGCCCTCATCATCTAGCTGGGTTTTGGTTTTCTTTTTCTTGGGCTTTGGCGGCTCGGGCGGATCTTGCCACATAATGGGATGCCAGCAACGCGAGCCTAGCAATGGGGTTGGGGTGAAGTCTACAAAAAAAAAAGACAACCAAAAGTCCATCAGCACACGATGCAACACATAGGCAAGCCGGGCAAAGGGAATTGGATTACGGGCGCGTAAAGGATACATGGACAAGGACATGCTCTACATAATTATGCTGTGCGACTTACCCTTTGGCGGCGGCATGGGCTTGGGCACGCGCATCACGATAGACTTCTCCTCGCCGGCCTCGAACATGCCCGTGGGATCATCCTCCTCCATGCTGTGCATATTACATAAGCAGAACACATACATATATACATAGATAAATTTGTATATTTGTATAATTGGGGGCAACCTACTTGCGCATGATGAGCTGCACTTTCTTGGGCGTTGCGTTGATGCGCTCGTGTGCCTGGGCCAAAGTCAGCTGCGTGGCGTCCTCTTCGTTGATCTCAAGTATTATATCGCCCAGACGTATGCCCGATTTGTCGGCTATACCATTGGGCGTTACCTGCAAGTAGACACAGACACAGTCACACTCTTACTTTCCCTTTACCTTTATTTTGATTTATGTATATATATATATATATATATTATTGAATACCCTGCAACAACTTTCGCTTTCACGTACCGACCGAAACGACAGTCAACGTGCAATTGATCCACAAATGTTGCGAGTTGCGAGTTTAGGTCGAACATATATACAGATATATATATATATATATATATATACATATCCATATAGTATAGGCTATGCTATATACTGAGTAAATGATATATGACAGGCAGCTTCAGTTGGCTATAGATGCTTATGTGTTTATGCATACAGATCGCAGTGTACGCGTGCTCCCAAAAAGCAAACACAATGAGATACTTCTTGCTTGTATTTTAAAATAGTCGACGTCAAGTGTGCGCTACAGCAAAACTTGCGAGCATATGGATTTCTACGTAAGTAAGTAACTAGATGAAATCATATATAGCTAGAAGATATGTGAATTATATGAGATATGCACGATTAATGGCCTACATATGGCCTGTATAGACATATGCAAATGGATTTTGTTTTTCCAAGACAAATGCATAAAAATATTTTAAATAGATATGTTTTACCTTCTACCAATATTTTTTTTTATTAAATTCATATTTAAATATTTTATGTATTGAAAATCTACTGGAACATCCCTATGATTATGTTTTTATATCAATATTTTGATAAAAAAAAAATATTAAAAATTTGTTATTTCTTAGACTTTAGCAAACTAAAATATAAATTAATTTTTATAACTGGAATACCATTAATATTCAATTTGTTCTCTATGAAATGTTTTGATACAAAAATATGAAAAATATTAAAAAATTAAATTTTGTATTTTTAAGATTTCAGCAAATTAAAATGCAAATTAATGTTGATAGCAGGAATATTACTAATATTACATTTTGCACTATATATATTTAAATACAAAAAAATATTGAATATTTTAAATTTACTTTTTATTTTAAAGATTTCAACAAATCAAAATTTAATTTAATTTAGTTAGCTGGAATATCCCTAACGAAATATTTCCTTTAACTATAACTAGCTACAACAAATTATACATTATATATTTTATTTATTGATTTTTAATATATATTTTTATTCTACTCCTACTGTAATATTTATCACTAGTTATCACTAACCATAGCTAAATGACAGACAACTTGCGTGCCATTTCGTCGATGCCCCATTTTGTGTAGCGCATGTGCAGCGGCATAGAAATAATAACAATTTATATTTCTGCTGCTTAACGGAAAAGCTATTGCCAGACGTCAAAACAGAAAGCAATACTACATAGAAAATACTTGCTAACCCAAATTTTTGTACATTCCCTTTTGCTCGAGAGGAAAAACAAATCGAAATGAGAACGAACTAAAGCAAAACCCGTTTGCCGCTTGCCGCTTGCCGCTTGCCGCTTGCCACTGGCCGCCTTTGTCTTTCAGCGCCACACGGCAATTGTCGCTCATACGCCCCATCGCACGGGCCGGAGCAAAGTGAAATATTTATTTCGCTGGCTGCGTTGATTTCGTCATAGTCGAATAGCTCGAAAACACACGAGAAATGTTGCATGCATTTGTTATTCACTACCCTGTTAGTTGATGTCAGAATGGTATAAATGTGTGGAAGGCAGAGTTGGGCCATAGAGTGAAGCGCTTAGAGTCTGTTTCTATGTCTATGTCTAGTTTCTTACATAGACTCTTGTCTGGTACATAGTGATATTAAGTATTTCTTATTGAATGAATACTATAATTATTTTACATACTATCACACGATTCACCCCTAGATATTTACAGGGCATCTTCTAGTCCATGTCGCTCCACTTGCGTTAAACGCTTTTGGCTAGCGACCAAAACGAAACGCGCAATGACGATATAAAAATTGCAGCTGTCGCATTGCCAGACAAAAGCATCGAACGGAAATTGGAAGTTGGAATAACGAAATAGAATATGGAATGGGTCGACAGTTGTGCAGGCTCTCAGAGAATGTGGGAAGGGGGACGGTGGACGGGGGACGGGGGACGGGGGACGGAAGGGTAACAGTTTCATTTACCTGAAAGACAGTTAAGGGCATATGAAATTCGGCGCCACCGGTTATCAGAAAGCCCCACTTCTCATCATCCTTCGAGTCGTAGGCATCCGATTCGACATCGAAAGCGGGAAAGCCATCCGTGTCGCCGATGCCGCAGGATACCTTGATAATGGGCGCCTTCTTCTTTGTCTCTGGCGTGGACCACAGCATGCCCAAGGGCTCGGGCATCGTGATGCTGTTGTTGTTGTTGTTGTTGTTTTTGTAGCTGCGTTTGCTATTCCCTTTGTTTGTTTACTTTTCGTTGCCTTTCCACTCTCCCTCTCTCTCTCTATCTCTCTCTCTCTCCCTCTCTCTCTCTCTCTTCCTTTGCTCTCCTTCTTATGGCTGCTCTTTTTGTGCGTGGCTGCTCGTTTTATTTATAAATCTTTGCGCTCGCACGCTCTCAATCTCCCCTCTCTTTCTCCCTCTTTGTAACTTGTTATCTCTTTTTCTCTCTTTGCCTATTCTTTTTTACACTTTGTTGCAATAGTTTTTCTTTTCAATTTGCTTTTCCGCTGTTTTTTTTTTGTGGCTGCGCCTGTCAAAATTCACAAAATTTTCGCCGTGCAAAAAAAATATTTTTTTTTCGCTCTTTTTTTTGCCGGCTTTTCTTGCGGGTTTTCCGCTGGGCAATGACTGTGCGAAAATGCTGTCAATTGAGTTAGCCACTAATGCAAACTTCTCAGTTTCCCCTCTGTTATATAATCAGACTTTCACGCATTGCACAATGCACCAATTAAACTAAAAATTTCCACTATTTTCTTTCACTCTTGGTAATTGCAGATTTATGGCTTAGCCAATTTCCTCCGGAATTTTCATGCGTTTTAATTATGAGGGCGACTTTTAATTTTTATATTTTTTTATTTTCTTTTTTTATTTTTTTCCTTGAAGCGCAGAACTTAATGAATGTTTGCTTGGACTCTACTCTTCTTTTTTTTGGGGTTTCCACAATTTTCTTTGGCTTCCGCACGATTGCACACGACTCGGGCAACTAAAAACCAAAAGGCAAAGCGCTCAAATAAATTCGAGAAGTTTGCCTTTGTAGTGCATTTGCTTTTTTATAGCTTGCCGCACGGCGACAGTCGCTGCTTTTATTACACCTTAGCCCCAAGTGGGGTATATTCAATTTGAATAATGCATTATGGATAGATAGATAGATGATAAAAGTGGAAGCCTAAAACATAATAAAAAAAATAAAATAAATATACTTATATACTTATATATACTTATATATAACTTCAAGTCTTAGAGTCAATATATATTTTTTAGCCTTTACTTTTTACTCCTTACGCTTTCAGAACATAGATCGGGTATATTGCAGTCGTTGACCGTTTGCATATGAAGCGCGCACGTTTTCTTGATCTTTTATGTTCGCTTCTCTCTGCTCTGGGCATTGGGCTAGGTCCATGAAAAGTTTTCACCACTTGTAAATGGTTGTTGTGTTTTGCTTTCTTTTCTTTTTTATGCAGTTTTCCCATTTTTATTCAGCTAATAACGCACTGTTTTCCCTCATGTTTTTTTTGCTCACATCCAAAGCGCATCAGTTTAATTTTGATGATTTTATTTGAAATATTTCTGGGAAAAGAAGTTCATTAGCTTCAAATATATTTGTATTCTTTACTCATGTTGTTTACCGCTGATTATTTTTGTTTATATGTAAGTGTGCCGCTTATCTGGTTAGTGTCACGATGTCAGTAAATTCGAGTAAATATAATTTATAATTATTGGAAATTAAGAGAATTTTTGTTTGCTGCTATTGAACTTGTAAACTCGCCAGTTGATTAATAATAATTAAAATATATATAATATATATATATATATATATATATATATATATATATATATATATATATATATATATATATATATATATATATATATATATATATATATATATATATATATATATATATATATAAAGCATGTGTGTGTTATATACAACAAAGTTGTATTTAGGGAATGTCAAAGCAAAATAATTCACATTAGGAAATTTATATATTTCTGTAGAAACAAACTACAAAACATCTAACTATTTATCGATGTATTTAAAAGTTCTTGTTTGCGTTTTTATCAGCTGTTCTTTTTTTTTGCTATTTTTAAATATTTATGACTTATTTACTTTGCTTTATTTGGTAAATGTTTATACACAACGAAAATATTTTAATAAATTTTTGCACTTGAGTTAGATCTGTCCTGCTATTCACCTTTGTAAAGCGTGATTGTTGGGAAACTATTTGAGACTTCGCGCAAATAGTTTTAGCCGACACTCGAAAGAAAAAGTCAGCTGGCCAGAGGTGACTACAACAACAAAAACAACAACTGTGGCTAATAACCACGCAAATGCCGATAAGAAACAAAAATCAACATCATTTAGGAAAATTTTCATTTTTCATTTTTCTTTTATTCGCTAAAAATGCGTTTAATTTAAATTGTAATTGGTCTATAATTATTCCTTATATGTTGTTTCATTACTCATTCTCATAATCGTAATCATAAACGTACTGGACTTCACCAGCTGATCGCCTTACGTGTCGATGGCCCTTTTCTTCGGATGACCCACTGGAATCCTCGTGTGTGTCACTCTTCTGTTTCTTCTCGTGATCGTGCTCCTTTTTATTCTCTTCTGATGAGCTGCTGGAATCCTTTCCAGCAGATCGCTTTACGAGTGTCGCATGCCGATGGCCTTTTTCTTCGGATGACCCACTGGAATCCTCATGTGTATCAATCCTCTGCTTCTTCTCTTGCTCTTGTCCCTGTTTATTTTCTTCTGATGAGCCGCTGGAATCCTCGCCAGCTGCTCGTCGCTCACGTGCCGCATGCTTACTTCCGTGCAGCTCATCGGGATGCGCACGCAAAATCGCATGGCGATCGGCATGTTTCACTAAATCAGGATTCTCAATGGGCTGGCTACGCACCAGCGGATGCTCTTGCTCTGCAATGATAGCCACATCCTCCATGCTTTCGCCTCCAAGCAACTTTAACAGCTGCTTATCGGTCTCAGGCGTCTCCTGGATATCGTCCAGATTGAGGGGCAGAGCCAATGCCACATCTAGCATCAGCCCCGCCGTCAACATTGTGATGAGCATCCATGAACGCATCCTGGCTAGCTGATAAATCGACTTTTTATGTTTTGAATAGTTTTTTGTGTGCTACTCGCGCTACGCGTTGTTTCACTCGACTGAATTGCGCTGCCGACAAAACAGTGTTTTTTATGAAAGCCTATTATCACAATTGCGAAAATTTGATTCGCCGGCCTCTGTTGACAATGCTTAAGCAACATTGATTAGCAATCGTTTGAATATAATTCACGCACGCTCTGGGCATAGGGCTAGGTCCATGAAAAGTTTTCACCACTTGTAAATGGCTGTTATGTTTTCCTTTTTTCTCTTTTACATGCAGTTTTCCCATTTGTATTTGCCGTGCATTGCCAACTGCTTTCTTTTATGTTTCTGCTCACTTCCAAGTGCGTTAGTTTAATTTTGATGATTTTATTTCAAAAATATTTCTGGGATAAGGTAATAAAGTCTCATTAACTTGAAATATATGTTCATTGTTGATTCATGTTGTTTACCGCTGATAATTTTTGTTCGTAAGTGTGCCGCTTATCTGGTTAGTGTCAAGATGTCAGTAAATTCGAGTAAATATAATTTATAATTATTGAAAATTAAGAGAATTTCGGTTTGCTGTTATTGAACTTGTAAACTCGCCAGTTGATTAATAATAATTATATATAAATGAATAAAAATAGGGTAGAAAGCATTTGTGTATTATATACAACAAAGATGATTTAGATTCTATATGCAAGAATTGTCATAGAAAAACTCTACGCAATAGAAAATTGATCTATTTCTGTCAATAGAATTGTAATTCTTCTTTCCCAAATATCTAACAATTTATCGATATATTTAGTTTGTTATTCATGTTATCAACCTAACAGCCTATAGCTGGCAATCGGCTTTAAAATAACTTTTTGTTGACGTTTCTATCACCTGTTTTTTTTCTCCTTTTTTTAAATATATACGATTTAGACTCTGCTATTTATTTCATTTTAAGAACATTTTGCGCTTGAATTAAAGTCTTCTTGCTTATCACCTTTGTAAGGCGCAATTGTTGGGAAACTGTTTGAGGCTTGAGGCGAATAACTTTAGCTGATACTCGAACGGAAAAGTCAAACAACAATACGGTCAGCGACTTCTTATCACCTGCTGCCCACGTATTTTGATCAAGGATGGCCAGAGGTGACAACAACAACTGGGACTAATAACCTCGCAAGCGCCGATAACAAGAATCAACATGATTTTGGAAAATTTTCATTTTCGTTCTTTTCTTTTATTTGCTAAAAATACGTTTAATTTAAATTGTAATTGGTCTATGTTTATTCCTTATAGGTTGTTTCATTACTCATAGTAGGCATTCTGAACAGCTTCTCGCTTCTTACGCATGCCGATGGCCCTTTTCTTCGGACGACCCACTGGAATCCTCGTGTGTGTCACTCTTCTGCTTCTTCTCGTGATCGAGCTCCTTTTTATTCTCTTCGGATGAGATGCTGGAATCCTTTCCAGCAGATCGTTTTACGAGTGTCGCATGCCGATGGCCTTTTTCTTCGGATGATCCACTGGAATCCTCACGTGTATCACTCTTCTGCTTCTTTTCTTGCTCTTGTCCCTGTTTATTTTCTTCTGATGAGCCGCTGGAATCATCGCCAGCTGCTCGTCGCTCACGTGTCGCAACCTTATGTCCGAGCAGCTCATGTGCCAGCTCATCGGGATGCAAACGCAAAAGCGCGTGGCAATCGGCATGATTCACTAGATCAGGATCCTCAATGGGCTGGCGACGCACACGCAGATGCTCTTGCTCTGCACTGATGGCCACGTCTTCCATGCTTTCGCCTCCAAGCAACTTCAACAGCTGCTCATCGGTCTCGGGCGTCTCCTGGATATCGTCCAAATTAAGGGGCAGAGCCAATGCCACATCTAGGATCAGCCCCGCCGCCAACATTGTGATGAGCATCCATGAACGCATCCTGGTTAGCTGATAAATCGCCTTTTTTATTATTTTTTGAATGGTTTATTGTGTGTTGCTCGCGCTACGCCTTGTTTCACTCGACTGAATTGCGCTGCAATCTACACAGTTTTTTATGAAAGCCTATTATCACAATTGTAGGCTTCTGATTCGGTAGCGTCTGTTAATAATGCTTGGCGAGTCCAATTAAAGCAACATCGATTAGCAATCAAGCTGCAAGCGTTGCAGCGAGAGAGTCCACATTGAGAATTTCAGCTTAATGCGGCTTTACTTTGCTTGCACAACACGCCTTTGGCATAAAAGCGAATCACGTTGATGCCCTTTCAAAGGGAAGCTACTATGAAAGTGTGATGAAATATGTAGCAGGAAAAAGTTATGAGTGAAGACTGCGGAAACTATATACAGCTGGGTTCATAAAATTAGTAGTGCGACTCAATTGAAAAGTTATTGTATAATTTATCTAAAATGTATTGAACGAAACTTGTATTAAAGTAAAGTTAACATATTAAAAGATCTTTAAGCTAGATACTATATCTAGTATAGAGAGCAAAATATCTTCGCTTGGGAGTTTGTACAGATAAAACTAATTTTCTTTACACATTTGATTGATAAATATATAATTCTTTTGTTTCTTAGTGTATAAATAATAGTAAAAGATAATGTAAGCATATAGCGTATTTAGCTGTCGGCTGACGCAGCATAACTACGTCATGCTTATTCATATTACGGAATGCGCAATTCAGCTGTGCGACCTGCATGCTGTCTGTGTGCAAATTTTCAACTTGACTTGCATAATAAATACAAATTGAGCCGCTTCTCCAGCGAATTGATAAGACAGATCAGCCGAGATCAACGCAGCTAAGTGAACGCGCAATTTCTGAAAAGCGACGACACAAGACTTGAAAAAAATATAACAAATCATGAAACTCGAGCATGAATAACACAAAATAATATGTTTCATAACTGAATCAACAGCTTAGTTTGTCAATTGATAAGCATTTGCATGCGTGCTACGGTGCGTATGAACTACGTATATATATATATATATCGAGTCGCATACTTAAAGGGCAAAAGCAAGCTATTGACCTGGACCAAAACGCAAATGTCGCTTTTAATCCGCAACGGCGTCAACAACAGCCGTCGATGGGTAAGACTCAAATAAAGTAAAAGATATGCCAGACGTGCGTCGCATGCTAAATCAAAAAGCGAACCCCAACTAACTGAGCCGCTGTAAAAGGTATCTTTCGATTGGCAAGAAACTTTAAGATGCGTCGCCTGTCAAGCGTAAAAGTCGCTTATCTTACCGCATTTAGTTGACGCCTTTTTGGCCAACATAAAACTGGACTCGAAACAATATAAGGGACGAAGAAGCGATAACTGTAAAGTCCAAAAGGTGTCGCCTCAAGCGAAATTAAAAGCAAATATTTAACAGCTTTAGCAGTGCCAGAGCCTTCAAGCTTCTGCTGCTTATAAAACGAACAAAAAAAAAAAAAAAGAATGAAAGAAAGAAAGTGGATTCATAGCAAAGGGCTGATTGAATTTGGATTCCCTGTAGAATGCCGTGGCACAGCAGCGCCTTGGCCTTTTCCTTGGCAACATCAAAAAGCCAAGTTGAGGAGAAACGACATGAAATGAAATGAAACATAACCAAGCGAATTGACGAAGAAGAGCTCTACTGCATAATTTAAGTGAATTCAAATTTCAGATTTACGCCTCGCTATTCATACCCTGCCTGAAGAGCAACGGGCCGGCGGGGTGTATTAGCTTTCACTTTTTCATTTCCAATGTTCAGTAAAATAGTAGCAAATTTTCTTGGACTAATTTTGACAAAGAATTTGCTTTATTTCTAATTGAATTATGTTTTATAATAATAATATAACTATTTTTTTATGTATATAATAGACTGTAAAATAATATATAATATAAATATTATTAATATATAAAAATATTATTAAATATATAAAGCTTCTAAAGCAGAGTATCTATTGGCTGATCTGCTCTGCACGCGTTGCCCTTCAGATACTGCGTATAAAATATTGCATTTTAGGTATATTTTTTATGCAAATTGCGCTTTGTTTGGATGACGACGGCGCGCACTGCAACATTTTATGCAAATCAACTGGCACCTGCTGTCCCAGCGACAAATTTCTTTTAACCCACACCCAAATTTGTATTTTCTTTGCTCTCTTTCCCCTTTTTATGTTTTTTTATGTTTTCCGCATTATTTATTAAAAATTTATCAATGTCATAAGTTTGCCAGGTCATCAATCAACTTTAAAGCAGCTAAAATTTGTTTAGGCGGCCCAAAAACAGAAACGAAACGATAAACTAAATTCCCATAGAATTCAATTCAAGCCTGAAAATATGCAAACATTTTATTCAAATGCTAGTTCGCTAGCGAAATTATTTAGTATAATGGCAAGCGATTCTAATATATATTTGTAAATATAATTACATGTGCAAACATGAATAGAACTTTATGGTGTCGGTTGACTAGCTTAAGCGTTACTATTGTGTTTCATTCATAGATTTTTTATAGTTTGTATAACTGCGCTCAGTTCACTGAAAATATTCTCAATTTATATATTTTCATGCACAAAACGCGCTACATATTAACTTTAGTTAGATCTAACAAATATAATTAGATATTTGTGCTTTAAATGAGAAATTATTTTGCAATATGCATAAAATTACTATTAAATAACAAATATGTATTGTAAAAATTTTCTTTATATCAAATTGCTTTGAAAATGTAAGAATTTTAGTAAATTTAATCATTCACAACACAAACGATCTACACAACAGACACTACAGACAAAATAACAAAAAAAAATAAAATAAAAAAAAAATAAACAAAAACAAAAACAAAACACAAAAAACTTATAAAAAACAATACACTGAACATAAGTAAAACGAAAAGAAATAAAAAAAATATTACCATGGATGCCGAAATATCGCCGCAATCAATTTTAAGCCTAACAACAATCGCCTCGGGTAACGACGATGTTGAGGATCAAAATATTTTTGTCGAACAATATGGCGAGGCGAATGAAGTTGATGACGCCGATGAAGACGATGATAGTGAAATAGAGAAAATGGGCGTTGAAATACGTGCGACATTGAATGAGATATTCCAGAATGACACAATTGAAGAGAAGCCGAAAACGAATCTGACTGACGCGTCTGCCATGAATGACATTGACATAGCTATGGCCCATTCCGATGGGGAGGACGACGACGTTCACAGCGAATATGCATTGGAAACAGATACTGTAAAGATGAAAACGAATTTTCTCGACCAGTTCACATTTCTATCATTTTCGGATGTATCCGAGAGTTTCGAGTCCGAAGTCAGTTCCAAAAACAGGAGTCTACGTGGAACACAGGGTAAATTTGTAGATCCCATTGATCTGGAGGAGGCGGTGTCGACAACGACAGAGACGACGACGACGACGACGTCATCGTCGACGACGGCTCCAACAATGGCTGACCAGAATACTGTTAGGTTCTCCATGGATATGTCATATGATGAAGACAGTTTTCCTAGTTTCGACGACATCCGTTTCACTCAGGCAAATATAAACGACATCATTTCAGATGATCAGAAGAATTTGGATAGTTTTTTTAAAGCACCAATTGAAGTTAATGAATACCAATATGATGAGAAGGCCGAAGAGATGAAGCGCCTTAAGACACAGGCTATATACACAATGGCAAACAATTTTCTATACGAAATAATCAAAAATGTCGTCGACGAAATAACGAATATTGAAAATGAGGAAAAGACGAAAGGGCAGTTTGATAAGGATAAGATGATTCGAAAACTAATTGAATTGAAAAATAAATACTTATTCGAGCGGGAGGTTAATACATTTATAAATTCCAAAGTTTGTGAATATTATAAGCGTACGAAAAATGCAAGACCATTCGTGAACCTCAGCCCACATACCAACCAAGAACAACATAAAAATTACAAAGAAGCCCTTTACCTATTGGATCACTGGCTTAAAGTCGTTGCGGCGACCAAAAAGCGCACTGCCTTTCTATTGTCCAGTGTAATTATGGATCTCACATATATAATGAACATTGTCATGGACACCGAAGAGCATTTCGAAAATCTTGTGCTGAATACTTTAACTAACAATAAATCGGAGTCCTGGAAGCGTTTCGTCGAACGTGAACTGCAGTACATTCACCAGAAACGCTGTGAGATAAGCGATACGCGCCTCTATCTAATCACAAGGAAGCACACACTGGGACGCATAGCTGATGTAAGTATCGCAAATATTCTATTCTTATTCATATTCTTACTCCATATGCAGAAAATTGAAAAATTGGAAACAATCAATGAAGACATCTGCATGGACGACTTCATCAACATGCAAAATCAAGTTGTAGCATTGGGGAAAAAAATCGAAGGTTCTTTATTATTTACTTGGTAATGTTTTAGCTGCTTCTACTCATTCGTATTATTCAAATATTGCAGAACGTAGCGGTGAAGTAAAGAAGTTGCGTATGGGCTATCATTTCGCATTGCATCAGGCCCAGCACATTCATGAGAAGTCCTTGGCGCTGGGCGTCAAACTGCAGGAGTATCGACGCAATATGTCTGAAAAGGAACGGCAACAGAAAGAGCTGAGCGCAAAGATCCAAGAAGGCAAATTTGTGCATATTGAACTGCGTAAAAAAATGTCTGACCTCAACTATCGGGGCGGACTATTATATATGCCAGTTCTAATGCACGATTTTGACGAAACGGTCGACAAGGTAAATACTAAAAGGGCGTATGTTGTGGAGCTAAAACAAACCATAAAGAATATGTCCCAACGTTTCGTCGAGTTGGAATCACAATGCGTTTAAGCAGCACAGAACTGACAGACACAACACGGAATACTTATTTATATGATTATTTAATTTTAATCTACTCAACATATAAGCACAAATATATAAGAAACTCAAACTTAAGTCGCTTTGCTCTTTCCTAAAACAATCAAAAGCCATTGAAAATGAATGATTGAATCAATTGTCTCATCTCTTATAACAATTATTTTCAAGCCCAAAAGTATGCAATAGAAATTTTTACTTCGCAAAATGCATTTCAATGAAGACTTTTACACAGATCATTTACTCAATTGTTTTATAATTATAAATTGAAAATAATAATCAACAAAATATAATATGCATTTGTGCAAGATTTGACATCCTAGTTAACTTGTATTAAATTTATACATAAGAATTTGACTTGACGTTTTTATGCCAGTTTGAATTGTTTAGTCATTCACAACACACTACAAACAATAAACACAAAAAAAAAAAACAAAATACAAAAAAAAAGCAAAAAAAAAATTATAAAAAAAGCAAAACCAAATTATATAAAAAATATTTTTAAGAAAATTAAAAACTCAAAAATATAGTTCATAACAATTACAAACAAATTGTGCCATGGACTCTGTATCAGAATTAAGCGTAAATACCATTGGCTCCGTGATTGATCTTACGGCAGAGAATCCCGATGATGCTGTTAAAGAGGAACCCGAGATAGCACCCAAAGACGAACTTGAGGAGAACGACGAGAAGACGCTGCCAATAACAAATTTCCATTTAATGGAAGATACTTCGGCGGTAGAATTGGATGACGATATGGATTTGGATGATGACGATGATCATGACTATGGTGATCTGTATACGCCCCAGCAGCTACTTCGGTATTCCACACCTAGCTCGGAAGCTGAGTTACGCTCAATGGAAAGCAAGAATCTTGATATTGACCATCTAATGGGCTATGACGACGTCGAGGACGACTATACCAAAATCGAGCTACGCGCGCCAATCAAAGAAGATACAGTTGGCGACAAAATGCAATTCTTAGCGAAATTCGAAATACCATCATTATCGGATATAACCGAAGAGCATAAGCCGACAGTCAAAAAAAAATCGGAAATTTTATCGGGTACACATGGAAAATTCGTAAATACCATTGACGATCAGAAGAGCCCTAGTGAGAGCAGCGATTATAGCACAATTACGCCGGAGATCACTAAAGATGATGATTCGATCAAGCATTTTAGCGCTAGCTTTACTGGTAGTAACGTTTCCAAAAGTTCTGACGGCTTTGACTTTGTGGACTTTAAGGCCGTCGAGCCGATGAATCAGGAGAGAAATACGTTTCTGCACTTCCAAAAGAGTGTCACCAAGATTGCGCCTGGTTTTCTCGAGGATATAAAGAGCCCGCCTAATAAAATGGTTGCGCTGAGGCTGGCCATAAATTTTCTAACCAGCATAATTAATAAAGTCGTCTACCAAGTGGAGACAGACCATGAAGATTATATTCGTAATAATAAATTCAGTAAGGAGAAACTGATTGAAAATCTATTTCAAGCATATCAAGACTTAAGAACTGAGCAGGAACTCAGTAATTTTTTAAATGGTAAAATGTATGAATATTACAAACGCGGACAAAACAAAAGAGTACTAGCCGTGCTGGAAGCGGAGGAAAAATCAGAAGAACGCCGTAGACTTCTTAGCGCCCTTCAAGTTTTGGATCACTGGCTCAAGGTCGCCGCGGAGACCAAAAAGCGCACTGCCTTTCTATTGTCCAGTGTAATTATGGATCTCACATATATAATGAACATTGTCATGGACACTGAAGAGCATTTGCGACAAGTTGTCTTAGACACTCTGACTACCAATCGATCGGAATCCATGAAACATTTCGTCGAACGTGAATTGCAGTACATGGACCAGAAACGCTGTGAGATAAGTGATGCGCGCCTCTATCTAATCACCAGGAAGCACACACTGGGACGCATCGCTGATGTAAGCATCGCACATATGCATCAAAATATTTATTTCTGCCTTGCTTTTTGATTAAATTGTTATTCTTATGCACTATTGCTTTGCAGAAAATTGAAAAACTGGAAACAATCAATAGCGATATCTCCATGGATGACTTCATTAACATGCAAAATCAAGTAGTATCATTGGAGAAAAAGATCGAAGGTTAGTTTTGATAAAATTGTTTTGTTTTTTTTTGAGTAAGTTAGTCAGTTAGTTTCATTTGACGCCATTTGCAGAACGTAACATCGAGCTAAGAAAGATGCGCTTTAACTATCATTATGAATTGCATCAGACTCAGCACAATCGTGAGAAGGCCAAAACATTGGAGGAAAAATTGAAAGAATATCAATATGTCTGCAATGAAAAGCAGCACAAGCAGGATGAAATGCGCGATAATCTATTCAAAGCCAAATTGAAGCGTAATAGGATACGTAAAGAGTACTCAGATCTGAGTTATCAGGGCGGACTAATGGCCATGCCGGCTTTAATGTTTGATTTTGATGAAACTGTGGACAAGATGAAGAAAAAGCAAACTAGCATCAGCGAACTGAAAGAGTCCATTAAGAAGGTATCGCAACGTCTTGCAGACCTGGAATCGCGCTGCATTTAAGATGTGCCAACAGCAAAAAAAACCAAACACAAATATATATACAATGAACGTAAAACTCAGAAATTCGTATTTTACTTTGGGCTTATCAGCTTCTGATTATTTTTTAATACTGACTGCAAAAATCTTTTTTATTTTTAAAAATAGTCTATTTCGAAAACATAATCAAATGAAAATACATATACCTTGCTACACATTGCCAAAGTTGACATGAGTAAATTTATTTAAAATCACAATATATATATAATATATATATATATATATATATATATATATATATATATATATATATATATATATATATATATATATATATATATATATATATATATATATATATATATATATATAGAATTTAAAATTATTATTTCCTATATATCAAACGAAGACCTAATATATATATTTAGTTGCCATTGAAAACGACAGCAAATCTTTTAATGAGCAAACATAATATATATCTGCTCATTTTCAGTGTCATGTTTGATACTTTATGTTTGTTTTCATTATTTTTCTTGTTTTAAATTTAAAATTTATAATAATAATAAATACAAAATAGATATACAATCAATGCATATATTTATGCCTTCAATTTTTCGTTTCAGCCATTGCGCAAATTATTGAATTGTAAACAAAAATGTAAAATGCTGGCACGCGCTTTCATCTGATTATGATATATATATATATATATATATATATATATATATATATATATATATATATATATATATATATATATATATATATATATATATATATATATATATATATATTGTGTATATTATGCAGATTTTTGGCATTGGAATTTGTGGAAATTTGGCTTAGTAAGTATTGTAAGAATTTTAAATATAGCAAAGACTGGCTGGCAATTAGCAAAAACCTAATGAAGAACATTTTTCATTTGCATTATAAACGAGTGCTCATAGCGCAACAATGTGAGTGGAACAAAACTATATATAGATGGCATGCCGAAGCCTAAATACGCTTTCGACTACTTATTTTTATGCCAAAGTTTATTACCTGAGCAGGAGACAATATATAAGAGAACTTGCTTACCATTGCTTTTCTTCAATTCACTCAACTTTCCGATCTCTCTGGTTCACCCTTTCGGCCATTTGCTGAATGTGCCGCCATAGTTGTGACTTGGCAAAAACTCTGATTTACTTAGGCAGCAAAACATGTTTAACAAATATTTGTATTGAACTAAAAATCGAAGAACATGTGAAAAAGAAAATATAGCATGAACTTGGCATGCTTAACAACATATAGTATACACACAAAACTCATTAGCTTTACAATTGAATTTATTGACCTAAAACGGTTCTTCTTACCGTGCCGATCAACACAGAAGATACGCATTGACTTCAGCGCTCTCATCAGCGCGCTGTTTTGTCTAAATATTTAACCAGCATAACTCCATTGAAAGCGTAACGACCAATGGCATGCGTGTAATACTCTCTCTCTCTCTCTCTCTCTCTCTCTCTCTCTCTCTCTCTCTCCCTCTCTCACACACCATCCACAAACCATCAAATCTGAAAGCATTCATTCGAGATGGGTCAGCAGTGAGCAAGTAAATTGGAATCCACACTACAGTATCCACAACAAATAACTGCTGTCTTGCGTTGCTGTTGCTGTTGTTGTTATATATGTGAATACTTTTCATTTCTAAGCGTTACAAATGTGGTGAACAAATTGATGTACCCTATAAAAAAAAGAGTCAAAATTCGTGTGCATAAATCAAAAAATGCAACGAATTTAAATGGGGGCGTGAAATTCTGAAAATGTCTCAGGCGCGCATAATTTTGAATGTCGTACAACACCTGCAGCCAGATTATATTAAAGAATTTAACGGTTTGCTTTGCCAAAAAATAAATAGAAATAAAAATAAACATAAAATAATTGACAAATATTAATTCAATTTAGAAGAATTAATCACAAGACTTTGCCAGTACCAATTCCATCAAATGTGTATATTTGGTGTATATAGATGTAGACGATTATATATAGGCGATATATAATCTAGCGTGTATGACCTCAACACGCTTCAGTGGAATATTTTGCACACACTTGTGAAAACGGGCTGTTTACGTTTTCACAGATGTATATGTATATATATATATATATATATATATATATATATATATATATATATATATATATATATATATATATATTGCTTATAGCCAGCCATATTTAGATCATATATATATGTATATATGCGTCAGATATATGCTTATATGCCAGATTTATAGAATGAATAAATAAAAGATACACCCACACAAACGCCACACTTTGTAGCTGAAGGTTAAAATTCGATTTCGATTTAAGTTGTTTATCTCCACATAATCTTCTCTTTATTTCTTCTTCTTTTCTTTTCGTTTTCTTTTCTTTTTTTGTATAAATAAACTTAGGCGTATACTTAATATAAATCGCAACGACAAGCCCTTTGTGCTGTGCATGTGTGCATTTGTGTGAGTGTTTCATATATCATTTTTTGTGTTTTCTTTTTTTTTGTTTTTTTGTTTTGTGTGTTTGTGTGAGGAATATTTTTTGGTTGGTTTAATATGTTTTGATTTTTGTAAACTTAACAATTAAACATAGTTGTAAAAATTATAACAAAGAAATCATAGTAGAAAGACACAGATAGAAAGTCGAGGACAATTCCAATGGATTTACTTGCCGAGCAGGATCTTGCGGCCAGCGCCGATATTCTGACCAGCCTGGGTGGCGCCCTTGTTGGAGCCGGCCTGGAGGCCAACAATGGTTTGGCCAGCCTTCAGCTGTTCCTCGCTGAAGTCGCGCTTGCACTCATCGGCGGGCTTGGGGCCCAGGAAGGGACCCTTGAAGTCAGCGTGCTTGTAGCACTGCAACGAAAATAGTCCGTCAATCACTCAGTCACTCAGTCAAATCAATCAGTTAGTGTACTTACGGCACGGCCCAGAGCGAAAATGGTATTGGTCACGTTGGCAATATCCTTCTTCTCATAGAGATCGACAGTCTGGAAGACATCAATGTCGGGCACACCGTATTCCTTCAGCGCCTTCTGGAAGTTGTTCAAATTTTCCATGAACTTGAACTGTCCGCCGGACGTGTTGATCTTGGCAACAGCATTGGGCTGCAATTTGTTGATCAGATTGCACAGCACTTGGCCGTCCTTCAGCACATCCTCGTATGCCTGACCAGCGGGGAATTTCTCACCCAGAATCGACTCGATCCATTCCTGGGCCTCTTTGTCCATCTCGGGATTGCGTTTGCCGGCAATCTAATTTACAAAACAAATTTATTATTATTGTTATTATGGACACAGCACTTTTCATTATTCAATTTTTAATTTATTTTCAATTTTTTTTCATTAAACAAAAAATATTTTTATCTGTTAAATATTTTTAAAAATTTTTTAAAATTTAATTTATATTTTTCTTGTCACTTTTCTTCACCTTGGCACGAACAGCACGTTCTAGAGACATTTTTGAGTTTTGTTTTTTGTTTTAAGGATGGGGAGTAAGTGGTTAATAAGATCTTCACCAAAGCTATTGCAAGCCTACACTGATGCCTGGCCACAGGGCGTATGCGGCTTTTAAAGCGCGAGAGCAAGAGCTGAATGCTCGCACACACACCAATGCACACCACTTGCACACACACTCACACACATACACACAAGCGCTGTTCAAGAATTTTCCAAAAATATATCCGAATTCGGAGTCGTCTACATGAGCAAACGATGTTGAGATTTTGTGGCCAAGGCGTGGGCGCGGTCATCAGGTGTGTGTGTGCGAGTGTGTGTGTAGGTGTATGTGTGTGTGTTCATTTTATTTCTCACCATTCCGACTTTGAGCGTCGCCATCTCGCATGAGTCGTGCGTTTTAAAATTAGATCGGAAAAATCATCAAGAAACAAAAAAAAAAAAAACCAACTTGGCAAAAATCAATTTCAATAATTTTTCACACATCTTGTGAAAATAGACGCGCGCCTCTAAGTAAATTCTTACAAGCTGCTTCCTCTTCTTCAACAACTGCTGCTGCTGCTGCTGCTGCTTCTTCTTCTTCAAGTTTAAGTTATTTGTTGCCTCTGCCGCTCCTTCTTCTTCTTCTTCTTCCTTTTCTAATTAGCGTATTCATAACATCAGCTCTTCAGTTCTGTGTTTATCTTGTTCGAAATTTCCACAGATTTTCGGAGTGTGAAAATGCCTTGCGGCCTTTTGGCCAGCTGTCTTAATGCATTTTCTTTACTTTTCAATTGTTTTTTTTTTTTCGTTTTCTCAACTTATTTTTTGGAAGCGGAATGCATGGTAACATCATGCTTAAAATTGGCATTGGAAATTGCTTGCGCTGAGTGCTGAATGAATTTTCAATTGTGCGAAATGTGCGAAAATTTTGTGAATTAGTTTATTCAAGTGGAAAATTGTTAGCAAGTGCTTAAGCATCGAAAATATGAGCTATCAGAGAGTAATGCAAAAGAAATAGACAATATTCAGCTCATCCAATCGCATCTGCTTCTCTAAGGACACCTTAGGCAAAAATATTCTAAAATATATTCAAATTAATTTCAATTTCTTGTTAGCAATGGATTCTCAATCATATTTTAAAAAATATTAGTTCTAGTTTTATAGCCTACACATACAACAAATAAACATACGAAACTTGACTTATGGACGCCGACGACAAGAAAGAAACGAAAGATACGACAGATGAAAGTACTTTAACGACTAGCGATAATCAACTGGCAGTACAAGCCAGCAGAGAAGAAGAAGAAGAAGTGGAAGAAGTGGAAGAAGAAGGTCCAAATACAAGCTATAATCAATTAGTAGCACGAGTCAGCAGAGAAGCAGAAGAAGCTCCAATTACAACAACGACAGTCGAAAAGCCAACGCATAGTCAGAGTCAGAGTCAGAGTCAGAGTCAGAGTCAGAGTCAGAGTCAGAGTCAGAGTCAAAGTCAGAGTATCTTAAATTCCGATTCGAATTCCGAAACGGAAATTTTCAAAATCAAAACGGAGTTCGATAGGGAAGTAATGGAAAATACAATCAAAAATCGGCAACTCGTGTGCGAAGATTCGACGGAAATTCTGCAAATCCTGCATAGGCAGAAGAACTTTCATAATTTGAGTGCGGCTGAAGATTCCAAAGATGATGAACCAAAAAGTACAAAACAGTTGAAGAAAGTGCGTAATATACGCTTTCGACCGGACGATTCCGAGATCAAAGTCAACGAAGTTAACTTTCAGGAACTACAAACAGATCAAAACAAGGCCACCTCGTCGGGCGCACAAACACGTTTAAGCGCTCTCAAGAGCGACAAGAGCGAAGACAAAGATGAATTCCATTTGTATTTCGATGGAGAAGACAGCGATGATGAGGATGTCGTGGATAAGGTGGAGCTAAGAACACCCACAAGAAACGACTCGATCACATCTAAAATGGAGCTGCTCAAGTTTTTCGAAATACCCTCACTATCCGATCTGTCCGACGACTCAGAAGATAGCTAAAGTCGTCTCTTTTCATACACACATTTCAATTAATTACAGCTATAAAAGCCATAAAAAACATAATTATAACAAAATAATTATTTGACTACTACAAATGGCAGACACATGGCATTAACATTTACATAAACATCGCAGAATGCCGAACAGAAAAAGAAAAACTTTTCGAACAGTTCGGCCCAAGGTCAAAGCCATTTTTATGTCCAGGCAGTTAATTTAATTTATACGTGGCGCAGTATTGAAAAACGCTTGAGGGCGCATTCAACAGAAATTTAAATGTTGTCAAAATGCCTAATGAACACAAGGGCGGGGTTTGAGAGACTTGACGGACTCTGAATACTCTATGTACAGAACTATATTAAAGAAAATCTAAATATTTGAATATAGTTTTGATAGGAGAGTAAGATTTAACATAGCATTATTTTTTATATAAACTATAGTAAAGAATTTGATCTGTTACCTAATGAGTCACATTTTATTTATGCCCAGTTAGAGTAGTGTATTTAATATACAAGACAATTTCAAAAGCATGCCATTTGCCAGGGCGGGTGTAGTCAGATTTTTTTTTCGTATGCTTTGAATGTCGAGTCAGACAAAGTGCATGCCCTTAATAAATGGTCATATTTTATTCATATTAACAACAACAAAGCCAGAAATAACAAGCATACATTTGCCAAAGAGCAAGCAACAATACACACGCACAAACAAACAACAAAAATAAAAGAAAAAAAAAATGAAATGAAATGAAGGCAAGCCGAAGCCGCGACTGTGTGACCTTGCTCACACACAGACAGCGACGGCGATAACAATTTTTCGATGTGCTGCTAGAGCGGATACAATTTCGATAACAAACGCTGGCATACGCGTATAAGGCGCACTGGCCACACAAAAATTGTGCGCTGGGTTGAATCTATTTTTGTGGCCACGCCGAAACAGGTGGAAGAGCGAACAAAAAAAAAATCAACAAATGTTGCGCTGCGTCAGCAATTGAGATTTTCCAGGCGCCTCTCAACGTACGCGTAGGCTATTGGACTCTCGAGCTATTGAGATGACACGAGTGTGGAGAGAGAGACAGTGCCAGCTGGAGGAGGAGTGGAGGCGTGAGCGGAGCGGTATCTGTTGTTGTTTTTCACACATTCTCGCCGCATGGCGTGTTGGTTTATTTTTACAGCCGCTGTGGGCCAAGGTGGTCCAGTTGTTAGGGTCCTCCGCCAGTCACTCTCTCTCTCACTCTCACTCTCTCTCTTTCTCTCTGAAGTGCTGGCCCCTAAGGCAGCTATTTTTTAATTAACAAAATTTTGGCTTTTGTCAATGGAATTTTCTGCCGGGCCGCAGTCCTTTTGCAATTAAGTGTATTAAATTTGCCTTTCGGCACTTATATCAGTCTCGAATTAAATAAACTCAAATTAAAATTTTGTTGATTGTAATTAAATTACAATAATGTTGCATTGCCTTTGTTGTTGTCGTAGTTGTTGTTTTTTTCCTACATTATTATTGGACAAATGAAGTTTAATTTAGAAATGCTTCTTGTGACCATTAAAATTGCAATAATTGAATTACACTTGTTGTTTGTGTAAAACAATGTAAATTGAAATGAAAATTGATTTCATTTAGCAAATAAAATAGCTTAATTCTATACTGACGACTGCTAGCTACCCTGTAAGAGCAGATATTAAAGCTAAACGGCTTTCGTATTGAATGTTATTTAACAATAGATCGATTGTTTTTAGCTATTAAATTTGTTATGCTACACTTGAGTTGAGGCCAACTATGTTATCCAACACTTTACTGTAGAAGAAACCTCGTAAAGTTGACTCTACTTGATATCAAATATATTAAATATATCTTAAATATCTCAATATGCCCATCCACCTATCTGCTTACAGGGTAGCTTAGCTTAGTTTCTTTACAGACACTTCTCTTGGCCTACTTAAATAAATAAGTTAGCCGCTTGAACACTTGTGGCTTTGTTTGTTTCGTCAATTTGAGTTGCGGCGGCTGCAGCAGGACGTTCGAGGTATAAAAAGGAGGCTTACGTTTAAGGCCTAGCACTCCATGTTAAATGCGCCTGGATTATTTTCACATAAATCAACAAAATTGTAACAAAGGACACACATTCCGAAATACAGCCAAAGGCAATGGCCACAACTGCCAACACAATGGACAAGAAGCAGCAGCTAGCTAGAGACTGACTAAAAAATACCCTAAATATTATATAGTTTTAAGATATTAATATTCAGAATGGCGTATAAGAGGAGGTATTGGTTTAGAATATGTATAAGAGTGGGGAATGAGAGAACTCTAAGAGTTGGCATCAGAATGATACTGAGAAAGGCGACAGCCCAATGTTGCGTATGAGTGAAGTATAAGAGTGGATTAAGAGAATGGACCATTAACATGCAGTATAAGAGTGTAAGGCTGGTGTATATGAGTGGAGTATGAAAGTGGAGTATGCAGAATGGACTATAAGAGTGGAGCATAGGTTTTAGAAAGGGCCTGGAAGTAAAGTGTTTCGACACAAAACTTTATAGAATACCAGAAAAGCCATCGCATTACTTCGCTTGTTGCATATTTGCTAGAAATAACTTTGGTATACCCAACATACAATATAAAAATAAACTTCGCAAAGTGAGAATTGAACTCTGCAAATCCTATTAATATTATTTGGGTGGATATTATGAAATCTATTGTATTACAGAGCTAAAGCCTCAAACAATAGTCGATAGAGTATTAAAATTCACAACAAAGCTGACTTTTAACTGATAGACAGAGGACTCGAATGCTGCACACAGCAGACTCTCGAGCCCCCATCAAATATTATTGAAGCATAAGCTTCGAATAGGATTGTTACATAGTGTAAGCCCAAACGAGAATATCCCCTGGATAATGGTAGGTGGTAGAGAATGGCCAGCGCATAAACTCCACAATGAAGTCAAGCGAAAATGGGCTCCTTTAGGGTTGATTGCCTATTTTCGCCTTTTTTGTTTTTTTTTTTTTTTTTTGGGTGAATGTTATACCACTTGTGGCTATTGTTTAGAGTAAAGAGAGATGTTCAACGAATTTCCGTTTGTTTTTACAGCCAGGAAAAGGAAATGAAGTGAAGCAAATGCGAATGAGAATGGGAATGCGAATGCGAATGCGAATGCGAATACTGACCAAATATAATTCGCACTTGACTTTTGGCTTACGCCGCAAAATGGGATTTTATTTGTGTGTGTTTTATATAAATAAACAAGAAATTATGTGGCAAAATAGTTGTCCACTGCAGACACTCTTTCGCTCGCTATTTATAGCTGGCATGTTATTTATTTAGACTGTCGCTGCCACTGCTTTAATATTTAATTGGAAAAACTCGCGACTCAATGTCGTCATCGGGCTATAAAAATAAATACAACGCATCGCACATCGCACATCGCACATCGCGCATACGCCGTGTCGTCCAACATTCTAAATCACAGACAAAGCGCAGAACTTTGACGTTGATATTTTTAAGTTTCTCGCTCAGTTTCTCTTGACGTCTATTTCGAATTTCTATTTATTTTGCATCCATTTAGCAATTAAAATTTTATGAGCATTCGCGAAATCCTGTGGGCAACATTTCGTTTACCCTTTAGTTTCGCCTCAATAATTTAGCCATGTCTTCGCTATAATTGACGTATATGTGTTTTTTAATTATTTGTACTTTTGCGCAATCTTCTTCTTCTTCTCGTTTAATTTGGTTGAAGTCTGCGGCATGCTTTGAAGTTGTTTTTTATTCTTCTTGTTTTCCGCCTGTTTTTCTTTGCTTGGGGTTTTGTCTGCGAAAAGTTTGTCTCGGCAGCATTTCATTTGGCCAATTTGGGCTTAATATGAAAACCCTCTAATTACGAATTCCAGGCGAAAAGAAAAAATATAAATAAAAAGGTTGGCCCAAACCCAAACATCTATTGAATTCAATGTTATATTGCTGCTCATTCAAGCTTAAAGCAGATAAAATTAGGCAAGAACTCGAACTCAGTTACAGGTAATAATTGGCCACGAAGCCAGAAAGTCAAAAGGTATTTGTATACCCTGTGCAGCGAAGCTGATGGGCGAAAGGATATGTTGATTGATGTAGGTCAGCCAAATTGGCTATTGGTATGCTCAAAGCTATATACAATTGTGTTCATGAAAATAGTAGTATGACCGAAAATGATGAACAGCAAAATGTTGTGATAAACAAAATATTTTTATAACAATTTGAATATATACGAGGTCTGTTCAAAAAATATTGCGACCTTTTAATTTCCGCGTATATGTGTTAATATATGTTTATCTTTTTACTCGTTTCAAATTGTTTTCAACATATTTTCAAAATTTTAGTTGCACTACTATTTCTATGAACAAAAGTGCAAATACTACTATTTTTATGAACAAGTTAGATGTGATTGGATTGGAACTATAGTTAGGGTTATACAGATGTTCTAGGGCATACCTTTATCTTATATAGAGAATAGTCGAGAGTATAACATATAAAGAAGCTATTAGCAATCTTATCATTTCCTATACCTACATATCGAAGCGAATCTATCTATGAATCATCTATGAATGTTAAGAAATATTTCACATAATATAAGGAGCTCTCGAACTTTCTTAAGATCTGCTCTCAAGTCAAACGTATAGGATATTCCTTGGTCTAACAAATTCGACAGCAACATATCATCTCCATTTTTTTGTCTGCTGCCCTTTAATCAATAATTCAGCTGCGACTGAATTTCAATTTGCTGCCCCTCGACCATGCGGGCCCAGCTTCAGAGCCTCCTTCACACAGAAAAAAAAAAACAGCAAAACTTCGGACTGACCCAAATAGAATCAACAAATGTTGCTTAAAGTGCTGATGGAATGCTTGGACCATAAAACTTTGTCAATATTTCCGCAGCGTACGCATCGTTGACTGCGGTCGGCTGCTGCGAGTATCTTTTTGGTCGCATTTAGTCGAGGCTAACACTTTAAAGCAAACAGCTGCGTCTAGTTAATAGGGGCCAGCATTTAATGTGATTTGAGACTTAAGACTAAAAAGGTCTACACTTCGTTAAATTGAGTAAAAGGTGCCGAGGCTGTATGAGTGCGAGTGGGAGTGGGAGTGGGAGCGGGAGTGTGACTGTGAGCGAGAGAGCAGCTACTCTTGTTTAAGGCGTCGCATTGCGACTTCAAAGCAACATTTTACACATAAATCAATTTGCAAAATGTATTTTTCAGCATTAAGCTCAAGTTACAGGCCCTAACACCTGCAGGAGCCGTCACCTACATGCCCTCACCTTTGCTGCTCTTCCCAAAAAAAACTTTGAAGAGGCCGTCAAAAAGTCTTTTGTTGTTGTTATTGTTGTTGCTGGTGTCGTTTGTCATTTGGAACTCGATTTGCAATGTACCGTTCCGCAGGGCTTAGGCCAGCTTCTTACACCCCCTCCCACCCCCCCACAACTACCTCTTTTCGCTCAGGCCCCCCTCAATTGTAACTTTTAACAGCCTCGCTAATTTCCACTCATTATGCGCTTAATTATGGCGCCTCTTGACAAAACTCGTTGCGTGCTTTTAGGCGCTTTTTGTTTTCTTTTTTTCGTTTGTATTTGCGCCTTTTCTGTTCGCAATTTATGCACTTGCCTACCTCTTCTTCTACTGCTTCTATTTAACATAATTATTTGTATATTCAATTATATAAAATAAATATAATTTAAGTCTGTGCAAAAAGCTGCTGTTGACTTTGCTTTAAAGTCAATATGAAACCCGTCCGATTCGATATCGTTTTTACGTTCTTTAAACATATATTGCATCATGCTCTGGCCACGCCCCCAACCATCCCACTAGTTGCTTGCTCCCCTTTTGCTGCTGCAGCTGTCGATTGAACATAAATAAAATCAGTCGCCGGCAGTTTGGCTTTTAATCGAGTTCTACGTAAAATGCAAATAGTAGAAGCAAACGAATAAAATAAATAAATTTTAAATCGTGTTTTATTTTCATACATAGTACACATAAATAAATAAAATAAATACAAATACATGAATAAACCTTTGGCCCGGAATAAGCGTGTGAAACGTGTCAAATAAACTATTAAATGTACAATGCATTAAAAACTTAATCAGCAATAACTAATCTGTACAACTTAAATCAGACAGAGAGAGAGGGAGACAAAACGAGGAGGAGACTGATAGAGAAAATGAAAAGGAGAGTGATTGTACGTGCCAGAAGGAAATACAGAGAGCGCCTTAAAAAAAGAGAGTGAGAGAGAGGAAGAGAGAGAGAGGAAGAGAGAGAGAGGACGAGAGAGAGGAAGAGAGAAAAAGAGAGAGATAGATAAATGGCAGAGATAGAGAAATAGAGAAAATAGAGAAAGAGCGAGAGACAGAAAGAGAGGGGGAGAGACAGAGTTGGATATTGAGAAATCGAGAAAGAGATAATTTGAAAAAGGGAGAGAGTAACGAAGAGAGATTTTTAAAGAGAGAGAAAAAGGGGAAGAAATTGAGTGAGAGAAACAGGTGACAGGGCAGAAATGTTGCTCCGAAGTCAAAATGAGAGAAACACATAGATAAAGTGATAACAAGTTGGAAATGACTATGATGAAGTATGATGAAGTATGAGTATGAAAGCCTCTCATACTCATAAGTTGGCCTTGCTTTATGATGTGCCTTTCAATGCGATTCTCAAGAATTCAAGTGACCCTTGCTGATCTTGATGCTGTTTTACAACTGTGTCAAATTGTGTGTGTGTGTGTGTGTGTGTGTGTGATAAGTGTGAGATATTCTAATAGAGGGCACTATATGGATAGGAATTGGACAAAGGTAAGTCTATAATATTAAAGTCTATTCTACATAATAATAATATTATTTTTTCATTGCAGCTCAGCTGTGTGACATGCATGATGCATTTTCATTGCATATACAATATCCAGCTAAACAAAAAATATATATACATAAGCTAATCAAGCGTCTGTCAGGGTGTCACAAATAAATGTTGGATTACAGCTTGGCAAATTGAAAAACTTGCTGACTGCAAAGTTTGCTGCGTGCCCCAGCGAAAGATTTTTGCACACAAAAGCAAATCGTAGCTGCAGTTGCAGCAGCAGCTGTTGTTGCAGCAGCTGTGCGCCACCTGAGTGCGAAGCATGAGCTGAGTTGAAAGCAAAGGAGCACAGTCACGGTCAAGGAGAGGTCGTCTGACGGGATTCCCGAAGTTTATTTGAGTTGGGTGACCAGCACGGAATTGTATATTACGCGGGTTTGCGTGCAATTAACGCCGCGCAATACTTGAAAGCCGTTTACCCCACTTTTACCCAACTCAAATTTTGCGCACTCGATATGGCCATTAAGCATGACATGCCTGTCGTCCAGCTCGTCCAGCTCCCCATGCAAATATTAGCCAAACATTTCGAGTGCAAACAGAGTGCGTAACCGGGCCACAGACACATCAACAGGGCCTACAGCAGAGCCATATGCTAATGATGTCCAGACATAATTCGAAATATCATTAGCGCTATTCTATATTTGTGTATATATAGACGTATATAGATATTATGGGCTTTGAGCAAACAGTGCATACAGCTAATTAGGGTGGTGTATGCGAGATGTGAGATATGTTTATAATTGGTATCTAATATGATGGATGCGATAGCAGCAGAGTAGCAGGTGGTTCGGTTCATGAAGTGAGTCAATGTTTCGTCTTTCCATTTGCATCAAGCAGCTGGCTGGAAGCTTGATTTCGCGTAAGAGAAGATAATAATCATCTTTCCTATATTTAAATTAGTTTTTAATGGAGCTTTAGAGCTTATTTGAGCACAATTGGTTATTTTCCTTAATAATTGAACTAGTTCAAAATGAGTTGAGAGTCTAACAAATATTTTATTCGGATGAAGAAGAGTTTTATACGAATTAATAACTCTAAATTATATATTGAAGGTAAATAGATTATATATATTCATTATATATGATTTCACTTTTATTTATAAACCAGTTATTTATTAGTAAAAGAGTTTGATACCATCTAATACCTCTAAATTATATATTTAAGATATACATTATCATATATATTTATTAAAAATGATTTTACTTTTACTTATGAACCGGATCGAACAGAAATCTAGCAATGCATTTTCGATAAATTCGAATGTTCCCATCAATATGAACTCGAATTTTGCTCTTTGAACCTACTTATGAACCGGTTCGAGTGAATGTGTACGACATTCTATAAGAAACTGATTCGATTCTACATTGTCTTATGAACAGGTTCTTATGCCTATTTACCTTCATTTCCAGTTGACAGTTTGATCCACAATCGAAGCTGCAGCTGCGAACTGGTTCATTAATATAAGCAGTTGCTTAATCAGAGCTGCTGCTTGGGAAATTCAAATTTTCCCAGTTGCTGCACAATATCGCGCAGTTTTTCCACTCCGCGTCGATTCACGTCGTAAGCATCCAATTGCTGCATTGTGGCGAACCAGCGCTGTAGCTGCGGCCAACGCGCTGCTTCCACCGGAAACATGAGATGCACCGTGCTCAATGTGGTCACAATGGATATATCAGCGAGCGTCAACTGCAAAAGCCAACACAGAACTGAATGCAATTAAGAAACAGAACAAAAAGGTGAATGAATTTAGTTGTGGTCGCCAACCTGATCGCTTGCCATGTAGCGCTGGCCATCCAGATATTGCTCCATGATGTCGTATGCCTCGTACAGTTTGCGCTTATGGTAAGGGATATCCACGTTGGCATACTGCTTGCGCACGATTTCCGACTGGCAAATGGGATAGAAGCAAAAGGGTATTTGTAAATATCATAGCTTACAATTAGACGACGGCTAAGCACCATTAAATCACTGTCACGGCGAAAGAGAAAGGAGCACTCAAAGAACAGGCGATTAAGCACCTTCATTCTGTCTGCATATTCCTGCGGCCACCATTTACCCTCTCCATCAAAATGCTCCGCCAAATGGATGAGTATAACATGACTATCGGTGAGAAGTAGTTCATTATGCACAAGCGTTGGAACGCTATGCTGTGGATTTAACTGGCGGATAAATAATTAGTATTCAGCTCTGCATACGATTTGCATACACTCACTGCCAAGAAGTCTTTGTCAAATTGTGCGCCCTTGAACAGATCTACGAAACGTAGCTCCACATTGATATTCAACATTTTGATGAGCATCAGACAGCTGCGCACGGGTGGACTGCGATCATCGTAATACAAGATCGGTGTAGACATAATAAAAAAGCAACAATTTAAGACAGATAAACGGCACAGCAAACGAACACAGGTAGAACACACAATCAACTGAAACACGAAACGATCTCGGCTTCTCTTTAATATAGAAAAGTGGGATAGCTTAAAGAGAATAAGAGAGACTGTGGGAGAGTAAAAGAGCGCAATCAGTGATATTTTTATTCTCTCTTTATTAAAAATGATAAACTTTATTTATATAACTAACACCTCATTAAATAATAAAATAATTAATTAACATAATATTACAATTGTTTAAATGTATATAACTAATTTTAATTGATCTTTAAAGTAAAAATATCAGTGTAGATTTTTGAATTTCATTTAGGCGCGCAGTGTGGAGCAACTTTTGTAAGCCGCCACAATTGTAACGATATGTCTATCGATAGCCAGCCGCCTTAATCAGCTGTTGGGCATTCTACGATTATCTCACTTCGGTCACACTGCTCTTACCACTGATTTAGCGAATAATATTTGTTAATTGAAAATTTATTCTTTTTAACTGAAAGTGTTGAACTAGCACATCCTAAAATCTTTCATTATGTACCTTACGCGCCATTTAAGACAGCTGCCACGGGGCAGCCTAACGCGTCATATTGCCAGCGGCAATGGCACACATTACACAACCGCCGCAGCGCCGGCTGCTGAGCACATTGATATTCCAAAACGCATTGAACGGTCGCCGACAGATCTGCTGCAGGCGTTGGCCAGCACCGTGGGACGTGATTCAACGGCGCCGCATTATAAATATCACGATGATCCCTTTCTGATACCCACGTCAAACATCACCAAGCGGACATATGCTCTGTCGAAGGAGGCTGGACGCAAGGCAGCAAATTGGATAAAAGAGGAACATCGAGAGCTATTTATGGTATAGTATTGTTCTTGATTGAGTATTTAAATCATAAAACTCTTATATTTTCCCCACAGCACCAAGAAGCCCAGCCACCCATTGAAAAGTTTGCACCAGCCATGGTCTACACGGAGGAATCGGAGGTGGACGCGCGTTCACTGGAGCTGCTCATCTCACAAGGTGAGCTAAAGGATGCTGTGCTCGTGTATAATCTATTGGAACAAAAGGGCATTGAGATCACCGATGCGTTGAATCAGAGTCTATTAGAGCTGGTATGCTTCTACAACAATGAAGAGCCGTTACCAGAGGAATATATTGAGGAGCGCTGGTTCATGCAAAACAATCGTCGACGTGAACGGCATGGCAAGACTTGGAAGGATGGTGAATTAGCTGAGAAACTCTACGCAAAAATTGAGCCAAAGACGCCCCAATCCTACGCTGCACTCATACGCGGCATGGCCAAATATTTGCAGTGTGAACGTGCATATGCCTTGCTCCAGGAAGCAAATGAGAAGCGGATCCAGCTAGACACCAATACGTATAATTCCATCATACAGATTGTTAGCTTTATCAAGGATACAGCGGAGCAACGCTGGCAGATGTGCACGTCGCTGCTGAACCAAATGGCCGAACAGCAGCTGCACCCAAATCTGGGTACGTTGAATGCGATACTTGAGTGCATCAGCACATTTGCAAACTTCAAACTGGCGCGCAGCTCAGCGCTGAAGGTGTTGCCCGAATTCAAGCAACTGGGCGTAAGGCCCAGCCTGGGCTCCTATTACTATCTCTTGATTATATTCTGCCGTGAACGCGGACCTGTCTCGCACGTCATTATAGACATTCTGAATGATATTGCTGGCAAGGAGTTCAAGGTGGAGCATCCGAAGGATACATACTTCTTTGCCACGGCCATGGATGTGTGCCGCAATCACTTGCATGACAAGTCTTTGGCAAAGAGAGTAGATGACCTGCTGCACACTGGCAACAACTACGATCTGGTAGGAGACTCCTTTAAGGAGGGCATTTACTATCGCAATTACCTAGCGCTACTCTGCCAGACCGAATCCATTGACGACTTTATGCGCACCTACGATATATTGGTGCCCAACATCTACATACCCGAGCCGGGTATCATGGAGGAGATTCTCAGAGCTGTCGAAATCAATGGAGCTGTTGAGCACGTACCTCGCCTGTGGTCAGACATGGTCATCTTCGATCACACTCATCGTGAGAGCCTATTGCTTTATGTACTCCGCATTATGGTCGACAATCGTCCAAATCGTGAATTGCCCGCACAACAGCAGCTTCCAGAACAGTGCGCAAATGTCGCATTGGATATGTACAACAAGATCGAGGAGTCCGTTAAACGGGTCAAAAAAGTCTCCTTCACTGGCCAAATGCTGGGCGACATTCTGACGCTACTCGTACGCGGCAACAGCAGCTTCGACAAGGCCAACGAAGTGTTTGCCTACATAGACAAACAGCAGCATCGCATTCCCGGCACACCTGCAGATAGTGCACTGTTTGAGTATGTGGAGGCGACCGTTCTGAACAAAGCGCCCAGCCAGGCATTGATGGCGCTTCAGTATGCCGTTGAGAACAACATGGAAACGAATGCGCTGGCAAAGTGCATTCACGAGGGCTTCACTCTCAACGAAGTCCATTTGGCGAAGCTGAAATCACTTGTTGGCGAAGGTTTTCTCACCAAATAGACACAAAAGAAGAACCCAGTGAATGTTAATAGTCATTAAATTCGTTTTTTTAATTTGCAATAAATATAAAATGTTAAATAAATGCAAGGAATGCATTGTGTAATACTAGAATTCGACATATTTGTGCTAGATCATGAGATTACTTAGGAATATAAGACTAGTCTCTAAAACAGATTAAGATTCATTCCTCCTTCGTCAATGGAAGCCAGTTAACCCCATCATGTGGCAGTTCGCTGCGCACAAAGGGCGACAACCAGGTCCAATACATGCGTTTGCCCAGCACCATTTCCACATTGCCACGCAAACCGAGATTGTATGCGTTGTTTAATCGATCCTTCATTACGGCGCCACGCTGAAAGATGGGTCGATGAAAAATGAGCAGCAGCGTGGACATGGCGAATGCCAAGATATTCAGCTCATAGATTACAAGATAAAAGTTCTCCCAACTGGCGTGGACAGTCAGGCTGATAGCAGGCACAAGGATGGTTACTAATGTGTAGGGACGCCAATAGTAGTCGGCGTGAAGATACCACAGATAAATACTGGCATTGATTGTAACGTAGAGAGCTCCCAATCCCATGTAGAATAGAAAATAGAAGAAATAGCGATAATTATGATGTCCAATGCAGCAGCAGGTGAAGCGGCAATGATGATTCCGCTTCAGCACGCACACATCGCAGATCTCGCAGTGCCACGAGCGCGGAGGTACCAGCGCCTGGCAGCTATCGCACATATGCCAGCGGCTGAGCAAATGCGGCTCCAATGGTGGCTTCAATATATGCACTGCAATGCAAATCATTAGAAATATAAATACACCCTATACAATGTTCAGCTACTTACTCTTAATAGAGGTGTCTACCAGCATGCAAGCCAACAAATTGGACGTTATATTAAAGACGAAAAAGATGCCGGCGAGCCAAATTGTTGTATACCAAAAACTGCCAACGTCGTGCAGCTCGGGCATAATAACTGTCACTTGAAATATGTACGTTAGAGGCACACCAATCGCAATAAGCATAAAACATACTCCATCGCCTATAGAGCGTGGCCAAAAAGCCCTATACAAGGGTCGTAATATCATCTTAACGCCACTAAACTAATCTAATTTTTTAACACTTTCAAAATTTGTTTGACATGCAAGCGATGTACTTTTAACAATATGTAAATATCGGGTTTCGGCTAATCGATAGTACTATATTATATATATCGATTATCATTTAATGTGTGAGCGCTGCCCCATTAAAACGAGCAAACTGTGATTTATTGTGGAAGCAAAATTCAAATTTGCAAACAAATTGTATTATTAAATGAATACTGTTCAAATTGTACCTTTTTTTAAACTATATCTTTCAAAATATACATTCTTTATTTTGTATATTTGCAAACCCAATATGGCAATGTTTACATTAGCTGAACAAGACCATCATTTTCTGCGTACCTGTTACATATATTTTTTAAATCTAATTATGGACAAAAACATTTGTCAGGGTTACACCATACCTCCACATCTATAATTTTTTTTTTGGTCATTTTACATACATGGCTTATAAAACTAAAGCTCAACTAATTTGTTGCTATTACACTGAATATTACTCTTACCCTACCTTAATGTCTGGTACCTAATTGTCTGATTCAGTACTCTTGTAGCTTGCACAACAGTTTAAATTATGCTAATCTAAGTGTAGCAGCCTACGTTAACTATGCCAAACAGTCCACGGTTCCAGCTCGTGAATCACCGTGACTGAGTCACATATTTACTGAAAGTGCTCATCTCTATTAAGAGCTATTAGCGCGAGCGTAGGTAAATGAGAAGAATAAGAAACAGAGGAGAGAGTGCGAAAATACGCTGTGTAGCTAATCAAAAATTATTGAAACCATAAAACATTCCAAATGCTACGGTAGGAAATAACGTATCAGTCGTTCTCATTGCATTGCGCACTGAACACCTATTTATCCAGCGTATTCGGCCAAAAGACAATGACTCGACAAGGTGCGCAGCTGGCAAGCTTAACAATATTATTATGCATTCTGAAATTGATCACTGCTGGCGTCCCACTCAACCGATACGAGGCGATATTAAAACAACAATCAGCGCCGGTGAACGAGGAGCTCGGCCTGTACGATGACAGCGATAAGGTGGTCAAGCTAACTGTGGCCAATTTCAATGAAACTGTGCTCGAACAGAATCGTGGCTCGCTCGTCGAATTCTACAATACATATTGCGGGCATTGTCGACGCTTTGCGCCCACCTACAAGCAGATTGCCGAGCAGCTGCACGCCTGGCAGGAAGTCGTCATAGTCAGTGCAATTGATTGTGCTGCCGAGGAGAATAATGGTATTTGCCGCAACTACGAGGTAATGGGATATCCAACACTGCGCTATATGCGACCAGGTTTTCAGCCCAGTGCCAATCAATATGGCCTGAAGCTGGAGTCCCAGAAACCCGAAGAAATACGCAGCCTGCTCGCTGGCATGGTGGCTGCCGAGAATCAGACCATAAACAATACATATTGGCCAAATTTTGTGCCTGTTATGGAAAATGAGAGCACTTCGGAACTCTTTGAGGGCCTCAACAGCCTGCGGGAACATATAGCGCTCATCTATGAGCCCGAGAACTCCACGCTAGCTGCGGAAACGGCACTATTCCTGCTCCAGTGGCCCGCCGTCCAGGTGCGTCGTTTCAGCGATCCAGCCGTTGCAGCCAAATTTAAGCTAGACATCAGTCAGCAACATTTGGCGCTTGTGGATCGACAGGGAAATGTGAAGCTATACACGCCATCGACTCAGAGCAGCGATGCCTATGCCAAATCTATAGAAGATGCGCTGCATGCTCTAAACATTACGCCCAGACCATTGCAGCCAGTGAAAAAACCCCAACCAGAACCCCAACAGCCAAGCAGCGACAGCCCACATGATTCGCTCAAACAGATTATCAAGGAAGTGCATCGGAACAAGCATATCATTTATCAAGCAGATCTCGAGCAGGCCATACGCACCATTCTGCACAACGAGGTGGCCAAAGTGAACGAAATCAACGGCGATCGGCTGCTGGCTCTGCAGCGTTTCCTCACCGTACTGCAACGCTATAATCCGCTTGGCACAAATGGACGCCAACTAGTTGCCAAGCTGAAGGATTTCGTTGTGCAGTTCAATCAGAAGCTGACGGGCAAAGAGTTTGAGGAGGAGATGCGACGCTTGGAAACGAAACTGGGCCAAGTCTACTCTAGCACGCAGTATGTGGGCTGTGTGGGCTCCAGTCCGCATTTCCGTGGCTTCAGCTGTTCGCTGTGGACGCTCTTCCATTTCATGAGCGTGCAGGCAGCCGGCAACGCGGAGTCACAGGATCCACTCGAAGTGCTCCAGGCTATGCATGGCTATATCAAGAACTTTTTCGGCTGCACCGATTGCAGCGAACACTTCCAGGTGAGTCACGCACCCACAAGGCAATTCAGTGGTTTGCCTACGTGTATTATTGTAGTATACGCTTTCACTATGAGATCAGCGTTGACCTGCGAGCTGCCAGGGGTGCCTCTGTAGAGCTTATGGTAGTATTTGCCTAGTCATTATATAGTATATATATATATATATATATCACATGAATATATAAATTACTTTATAAGTAATTCGTTGACGTTGAATTGTTGTTAAACAAGAACTGCTGGCACAGCCTTTGTTTATCACTATAGTTTTTTGTTGTTTTTGTTTTTGACATGCTTAACTAATGTCAATGGTTCCGGCCTGAAGGTATTTGAGATAAGAGAACCTAGCGAAACAAGAGACCAATCAGACACGCAACTCTATTTTTTTTTTTACTATACTAAAAAAAGAATTATTTCATTATTATTAAACTCTAAATAAAAAAAAATGAAAAAAAATTAGAACTGTTAGATAGAAAATGATCTGTGTAAGAAGATCTAAAGTACTCAATGAACATATTCGTATGCCCATATATGTACATATAGCTTAACAGAGAGAATGAGAATATGGAAATAAATATTTCTTTTGTTTAATATTTTTAATAGTATAATGTCTGCCATGCAGTTAAGCACAAATGTTTAGCAGACTTTAGAGAATTGAATTTATATGTACCTTTTCTATTTTTTGTAAATAATAATTTACAGGCCTATCTATTTCGAGTTTGTCAGTAAGTATGGAAATACCTAGGGTTTTAACAGCCTCATGAATACGCGTTAACCCCTACACTCATACAGAAGATAACACTCAATAAGAGCAGCTCAACTTATATAGTTGTATATATAATATATATATGTACATATATTGTTAGACTAGTCTCTTCTACATATACTTATTGAAGACAATTAAGGAAAAGCACAATTAACTATATATTATATATCCACATATACAAATGAAGAGCACGTATTACTCATTACAGTATGCACCAAGGCCCATAAATCAAATTAACAGTTGCTTAATAGTTTCAAACTCACGATAATTGCATTAGCACATTGAGCTTAAGCTGAATTTGAGTGAGAAAAAAGTAAACAATAACTAAAATGAAAACAAATTCCAATGAGCGAAACAAAAGCCAAAAGCATATTTTAATTAGAATTTGTTAAATTGTTTAGACTTTCAGTTGAATTTGGCAATCATATGGGTATGAAGTATTCTAAAAATTTCAGCAATAAAAAAGCTATAAGATATATGGATGATATATAGATATGCCTGCATACATGTGTCTAGACCTGTCTAGATAACCTACATAGCTTAACGTTTATACAGATGTCTAGTTTTTGCTGAATATTTGTGCTGATTGAACATATATTTATGTATATATATGTGGGGTCAAAGAACTTAAATTATAGTTTACAAAATTTTAAAAAATAAAAAACATGCTGATAAGAAAGAACTTTTTAATTAAATCAAATATTATGCAATTATTAATTATCGAATTGTGGTTTCATATTAATAACCTAAACGACCTACATTGTTGGCTTAGCACCAGCTGTTTGTATTGATACAAGTGTATTTAAACGAGTTATACAATAATCTGCTCTTTCAGGCAATGGCAACACGTCGTAAAATCTGGAATGTTGCATCGAAAGACGAAGCTGTGCTCTGGCTATGGGCCGCGCATAATGAGGTGAATCAACGTTTGGCCGGCGACGCCACCGAAGATCCCGAATTCCCTAAACAGCAATTTCCCAGTGCCAATAGCTGTGCCCAGTGCCGCAATGCGCCAGCAGCCGCATCTGAGGACAATCTGTCAGTTGACTGGAACAAGGATGCGGTGCTCAGTTTTCTGAAGAACATTCACAATCCACAGTTTGTCAGTCGCTTTGGTGTACAGCGAGCGGAGCTGCTGCACGAGACGCTGGACACAATGCGACAAAAGCGTCAGATCTCTAATGTTTTCTCCGACATGGACATGCGCATGGGCATGTTTCTCTATGCCTTCTGCATTGTGATGATGGTGGTGGCCTTTAAGCTGTTCGCCTTTAAAGGCGGCTACCGCAAGAAACCGTATGGACACGATCTACTGGGCAAAGTGTAATCGGAAACAGCACGTCTTTCTAGAACAACAAACCACGTCGTGGCTTAGCTCCAATTCTAAAAAAGACAACACACCTAAATTTAAAACAAAAACAAAAAGAAGAAACGAACACCTCTAAATGTTTTTTTTGTATGTAACTCACAAATAAGTTTAAGTTGAATGTGTGTATGTATATATCAATAATCTTCCAGTTGTATATCCTTTAACATAACGAAGGAAAACAAATCGCTTTTATAAAATTACGTATCAAAATGTAATGTAATGTAATGTGTTCTATATTTGCCTTTCTCCACGAATGCAATGACAATGACAAAATGTATGTATAAAAGTGATAGTTTATCTGCAATTCAAATGGGTAGCTCTCCGGTAGTAAACAAACAATGTACAACATATGTTCCAAGTCTTGTCATCTGACTTGTATATTGTACACATGAGTGCACCATATATGAGATAAGATCTCTTCACTGTTCCACAAGAGTTTATATTCAATCATCTGATTGTAGCAATAGCGACGGCATTGATAAAGATTTCGTTAGTCTAAAAACTGATAAAGCTGACCCTCAGCTGACTTTTTGACCAGGATCATATGGAATATCTATATACATAATAATTGCCTAAGGCATTTGGCTAGTACAATACTACACACACAGGTTAACCAAGGATTCGAACTCAACTTGGACAAACTCAACCTGTATCACGGAATGGTATAAATTTTAAAATATTTAGAATTTTATTTAAGAAACCTTTTAAAGTCTGGATGCCACCAGGGCAGAACTTTGTACTTTTCAATGCAAGAATATTTAACAGTGACGCTCAAACTGTTGCTACTATTGTCCTCGACAAAGTCCAACTCCAAGTTTTTGGCGCGCATATCCGTGCAGAGCAGCTCGCGTGTGGCCTTCAGGCGAAAGAGCGACTGTTGCTGATTGTAAAGTAACTGTAACGGCAGCGGTACAAATTGTCGACACAGCACAATCAGCAGAACAACACCTTCATGGCGATAGGAGGAACAGTCAGTTGTGCCGGCAGACAGCTCAGCATCCTCTGCCAATGCCTCCCAATCATTGACCACTTCGTTGTCCGCCTGCGCCAATCCGGCAGTTTCATCTTCCACTAACCCACTAGGCGCTGCTCTCTGTTGATTTCGGAGTGCATAGCATATGATCCACAAGCATTGATACTGCTGCTGCGAGCAGGACATAAACGTACGATGCAGCAGCCAGTCCAGGCTATAGCCCAATTCCAGGCGCGTTTTCAGTGGACTATAACAGTGGTAAAGTGCCTCAACAACTTTTGCACGCAGTGTTTTTGTATCACAGTTAAGTATTTGCTCCAGCTGCAACTGGGTAGGCAGCTGAAAGTTCCAGCCCTTGCCTGTACTGCCCAGGCAATAGCGTTTGTACATATTACGCCAGAAGACTCGAGAGTTCACCAGCTTGGCAGTCTGTTTGCAGACCAAGGCAAAGGTCTGCACATCTTCTGGATCCAAGTGCATGGCTATGTGAAACCAAACATCGTGTCCAATGTCAAGTGTGAAACTATTGGCGTTCTCAGCCATTGCGGTAATTGGTGTCCCAGCATACGCATTGGATTTCTGCTTCAGCTCGACGTATACATCCGATTGGCATGCATAGATTGCTGCGGTTTGATAGATTTAATTTTGAATACATAAATATAAATACATAAATATATTACTTACCACATTTGCCGCGGCTACGATACAATTTTTTATGTATGTATTGTTCGCTATCATCATCTAAAGTCATGATTTAAAATTGTTGTGTGCATTTCAAGCAAGCTATTTATTAAGGGTAGCCCCTTTTTAAAACTACAAAACCATATTGATATATGTAAATATTAAAAATTATAATTGTGATTTGTAAGCTTATAGTAAAATTATATTTAAAATAGCTAAAGAATAATTTAATGCTGCTGTAAATACGATTGACATTATTATAATTGTATCCACAATAAGCGCAACAAGTTAAAGGAGTAACCCTATTTTGTTATTACGTTAATGCTGTAAAATTAGTGAACACTGAATTTTGTTATCGATAACACCGCACGTTGTTTATAAACATTATAGATTTCATAAAGAATGCCTATAGATTGCAAAGCCAAATGTGGCAACAGGGCCAGTTTAAAGGTAAGTGATGCAGTATTAAATAATACATAATATATTAATCAATACTTTTACAGCGCCCCAAAACCGGCGACGCTCTGTGCAAGGCCTGCTTTTTCGCTGCCTTTGAGGCTGAGATCCATCACACAATCGTTTCAAGCAAGCTTTTTCGACGCGGCGAGAAGGTTGCCGTCGCTGCCAGTGGTGGCAAGGACTCCACAGTTCTAGCGCATGTGTAAGTGCGGCTTAAGCTATTTATTACTTAACTAAATTTGCCAATTTCAGGTTAAAATTGCTCAACGAACGCCATAATTATGGACTGGATTTGATGCTGTTGTCCATCGATGAAGGCATCACAGGCTATCGAGACGACAGTCTCGAAACGGTCAAACAAAATCGTGATGATTATCAGATGCCACTGAAAATCCTGTCCTACGAAGAACTTTACGGCTGGACTATGGATCGCATTGTGGCGCAAATAGGTCGCTCCAACAATTGCACATTTTGTGGCGTCTTTCGTCGTCAGGCATTGGATAGAGGAGCCAAGCTATTGGGTGTCGACAGCATTGCCACTGGCCACAATGCCGACGACATTGCCGAAACTGTGCTAATGAATATTCTGCGAGGTGACACGGCTCGCTTACGACGTTGCACGGATATTCGCACAGGTGGCGGTGAGGACTCCATACCACGAGTGAAGCCACTCAAATACAGCTACGAAAAAGAGATCGTCATGTATGCGCATTATAAGAAACTGGTTTACTTCTCCACTGAATGCGTGTTTGCCCCAAATGCTTACCGGGGACACGCACGAGCCTTTCTAAAGGATCTGGAAAAGGTGCGCCCATCGGTTATAATGGACATTATCTATTCGGGCGAACAACTACGATTCAAGGATACAGTAAAGAAGCCTGTACGCGGAATTTGCGAACGTTGTGGCTTCGTCTCCTCACAGCAGCCATGCAAGGCGTGTGTGCTGCTGGAAGGACTCAATCGTGGGCTGCCCAAACTGGGCATAGGCAAGAAATCTAAGGGCGATCGCATGATCGCCAAACAGAATCAGGAGCTAGCTCTAAGAGAACGTGCTAATCTAGTAAAAAACGATTTTTGATGTCAATAATTGTGTCTTTATTGAAAATGTATACGTTCCATTCACAGTGCATTACGATGGCCGAGCTGTTTCAACAATTCCAGCATCTGCAAGAGAAAATTAAGTATAAGTATTTGCTGATAAAGCCCAGAAAGCAGACATTTAGTGTAATAACTCAGCGCCAAATTATTAACCAGGGTCCAAAATCGGCTAAGCAAGACTCCCTTACAACAAAAGAATATTGAAGAAGTTTGTCAACGCTTAACTCTGATATGGTGTCAGTGAATGAATTAAAAGTGCTCATCATTGCAAGTGCAATACGTTAGGAACGGTTGGCTAAATAATACTAACCCAAATTAGGAATTCTGCTTCACATGTATGGCAGACAGCTAGCTTTACATGTGGTTTATAACCTAAAAAGAAAATTCATTATTTAAAAATGTTTACAAGCAACCGAAAATTAATTTTAAATAGCAGCTTCAGATTTTTAAAACAGTGGAATCACATTGATTCATATGAGGTGTCAGAAAAGAATTTTTCATCAGAGAAAAAAGTTGCCTAAATAAGTTATCTAAACAAATATCTCACCTTTGTGCCTACAATAGCATTATAGCGACAAATCCCGTCACATTTTACCTGTAAGTACACAAAATTATTATAAAATTAAAAGTATTCAAAAAAACAAAAGCATTCATATTTAAAACAATTTAAATGTTGGCTTCACGAAAAAAATATGCACCGCAAATTTTTGACAATCAATTTGGGTTATGCTTGGGCGAAGCGCATTTGCTCTGCGAACAGCAAAAAAGCACTAGCTAAAGTCGAAAAATTCTTTACACCAGCGACTCAAGTTCGCATAAAAGAAAACTACATACAGAAAATTGATATCTTACCAAATTCAATGAGAGCCTTTTTAGCCGGCTATTTTAATAACAGCTCACCTATAAAACAAATAGAAATTTTAATAACAGAAAGGCGAAACAAATTAAATTGTATTGCCGCAGGAACGAAGACCCCAGACCACGTGACTACAACTTCAATTATAGCTGGCTTGAGGTCATTTTCCTGTACTCAAATTTGCTTTTGCAGCTTTGAGTTCTGTAAAAAGGCTTGTTACACCCTTATCACAGTTATATTTGCTGCAATTGTAACCTCCATCGTTTGAATTTACTTACATTTTAAAAATCTTACTCCACCAAGTGCGACACATTCTACGATCAGAATTAAAGTGACGGATGATAGTAAAGTTGGCTGCACTACTTAACCGCACAGAGTTGAAATTTTGTTACTTAAATTTAGAATCTGCTCTTATCGATAAATTTGCTAATTATTTTTGACTATTTTCGATGCAACCCTGACTAACACATACCAGTTCATCAAATTTATAACTGTTCTCTCAAATTTTGTCGTGCTGTGTGCTTGACAAAAAATAATAATTTTCAATTTTTTTTAAGAGTTTGATTTCTAGCAAAAATCTCGTAATGGACTCGTTTGACAAGCCTGAAATTTTGATGCCACTTGGTAATATGAATACCTACGAAAAAAGTAATTGATGTTAATATATAAATACATAAATTCTCTGATAATGCGCTTTCTTTCAGATCAATATTATGATGAGTATGTAAAACCAAAACCAATAATTCCCAAACATTATGGGTTCCATAGCAGATACCGAAAAGCGGCACGTTTGCAATCTTATAAGGATGACAAGACTGAGGATGAAACCGAGTTTGAATATGATGATGAACCGATGGATGAGCTAAATTCTTCCATACACGATTCGAATATGAAACAAATATCTTTTGAAACTAATGATTTTAATAAGTTGTATGAGGAAACCGAAGAGGCGACTGACACATGTGAGGCAACTAAGACAGCTGAAGAGCCAAACAAGGAAATAGGTGCTTCTTCAGCACAGTGGGACATTGAAGAGCCAAACAAGGAAATAGGTGCTTCTTCAACACAGTGGGACATTCAATCAAATAATGTGAACCGTCCACAAGAAGCTGCACCTTTGGTATCAAAGGATTCGCCTCGTAATCAGCCGCAAGCTCAAAGCGCTGGTCGCCACCATCAAAATAAGAAACCATATCGACGTCGGTTTTATCACAGCACCAATAAGAACAGTAATCCTAATAACAGCAACAATAATAATAATCGTAACTACAAGAAGAATAATTTGAATCGTAGAAATACTATATTCAATCGCCTGGGTAATAATCCGGGCCGCAACCAACAACGTGGTCAGAATTCCACGGAGAGAGGTTTGCAGAACACATACAATGGATTTCATAATTCATCAACAAATAACCACTACAAAAACAATAATGGCAACAATAATGGCAACAATAATAGCAACAATAATAGCAACAATAATGGCAACAATAATGGCAACAATAATAGCAACAATAATAACAACAATAATGGAAATAATAATAGCAATAATAATGGAAACAATAATGGCAACAATGCTAACAATAGCAACAATAATGGAAACAATAATGGTATTATTAATGGTAATAATAATGGTAACAACAACAGTCGAAAGCAACTAGAGCAACAGGTCCTAATGAATGTCAATAGTCACTTTCCAAATTGTCGCTCGCAGCTTAATGTGAGCTCCTTATTAAGATCCAAAAATATTTCGAATTCAAATTTTAATGCCAACGCGCGCCATAATCTAAATAACAATAACTTTCAACATTATAAACAACAAACCAGCCCCAATTGGCAATTGAACTCTAACTCGCTAACTGCACTCGTTAATTCAGCTAATCAAATTCGCCCTTCGTCTGATCATGAGACAAAAATGCAAAATGATAATAATAATAATAACAATAATAATAATAATAATAATAATCATAATCATATGGCTACTAGTTTGAACACTAGTCTGCGATCCAGTTCAAATGAATTACCTGAGTTTAATAAAGCCAACATCGGCGCATTTGGACAGCCAAGAAACCAGTCAAATCCTCCACCAACTGTAGCAAATAGTCATATTGTAGCTTCGGATTCGGTACGTTTGGCTGATCTAATGAATCTGGATAGCTGTGCGGATTTCAATGTGGCCGAGGTGGCCAAGAATGCGATGTTGTTGTTAAGCACTGTTTTTCATAAGCCCATACTGGATGGCGACATACAGCAGGAGCTGTCTCACCTACAGGTAACTTTATTTCTTTTTTTTTTTTGATAATATCACCAAATAATTACAAATATTGTTCCGCAGAAAGACAGTGGGCTATCCGAAGTGCCACAAGGAGTGGATATGAACATAAGCCCGGAAGCCACCGAGTTGCGAATGTATCATCGATTCAAGTAGACAACTATCTGGACGCCACAATTTTCTTTATATTCCTAAGCTATTTTTTAAATGACCGCAAAAGTTTTCGTTCAAATGGAATGGCTAAAACAATGCGTTCGATGTGAATGCCGCGTAGGCGTAAGTTTATAAGAGGAAGAATGCGGCAACCGTTGTGAATGTCAATTTACTGGCACACAAACACACTCACACACACACACAGACAAAGCGACTGAAAGTAAATGTATTTTTGTTTTATTATTATTTTTGGCTGATAAGAAAAGGCCGTGCCGCTTATCAGCAATGCACAACAAGAGCTAAGCTGTCAGTAAAGAGATGTAAACCGAAAGCGAACAAAAATAGAAACAAAAACAGCGATAAATGGCAGCGAAACGAAGCGAATATTCATACACGAGAGTTGTGACGACGACGAACTAAACTGGAATAACGATCAATCAGTAAATCTAATAAAGCGCAGGAAAGTGGACATAAAAAATAACAAATGTTCAATGGCTGCGGATAACGCGTGTTCAATTCTGACAATTCATCTTTAGTTGTAATAATTAATTAATAACCTCCAATTTGCCATATTGTACATTACTCAATGTATGTGAGAAATAAAATCACAAATAATTGTAAACCAAGAGTGGACCAAAAATCAAATTTTATTTTTGTTTTGCATTAAATGAACTGAACAAGATTTTTAGTTTAGCACAACAATCAATTGATGTATAAAACGAATTGAAGAGTTAAATAAATAAATGAAATTTCAATCAACAACGGTCAGCATGTTGAAGTCCAAGCAATTGCTAAAGCAATGCGTTAGAGGTAATTGTACTTCATTTAATTTTACATTTATAGCGCGCAATTTGACTGAGAAATCTCATTTATATTTATTCAATTTTTTCTTTTTGGTTGTTTACTTTGCTTGCATTTTGCATACATATATATTTAACTTTTTTAATTACGCTTCCGTTTACTATCAGCTATAGGCTTTGGGGCATGTGATTGTGGGAAATCATATTTATTAAAAGATTATCTATCAAAATAAAAATAAAAATACTTAATTATCAAATTGATTACCATTCAACAGTTTTCAACAAAACAATTGTCAATTACTTTGGAATTTCGAAATTTCAATAATGTTTAAAAACTTCTGTCAGGCTTAGCAAAATAATAATAATAATAATAACAAATAGTTGAATTAGATATTTAACTCAAATGTCTTATATCTGTCCAGAATGTGCGAACTTTTCGCCCGCAAATTTCAAGCTGAAGCGCGCTTTGATTGTGACGAAGCTCTCACGCTATGAGATCGAGCAACTGCGTCATCCGGAACTGTCCTGCGAACAGCTGGAGCAAAAGCTAAAGGATCGTGGCACCGATGTTGACAATGTGCTCTATTTGCATAATCTGCACAAGGATTTTGAGCGGCGCATTGTGCGCAGCTTCAGAAACGTTGGCTGCGATGTCAAACTGTCCAGCAGGTGCGTATGATGAGATGCGATGTTTATGTGGAACCTATTACAAGTATACACATATCAATCTATATATATATATATATCTAACTCTTGTTTGTGTGTGTGGCCTTGTTGTGATTGTGTTTGATGTGTGTAACATAAATTTGATCGAACGTCATTGTCATCCAACTACAAATTGTCTTGATTCCCGCCATCCATATAACGTGTCCCTGTTTGCGGCTGCTGTTTGACCTTATTAAACAAGCAGACTTGAATTTAGAAGCTCTCTGAGCAAGGATGTGATGAGCTGGGCGGATGTTATTGTGCCCGTTGGCGGCGATGGCACCTTTTTGCTATCAGCGAATCGTGCCAGCCCCCTCTTTGCACTCAGCCAGCAGAAAACACCGATTGTTGGCTTCAATTCCGATCCACAGCACTCGGAGGGACGCCTGCTGCTGCCCAAACACTACACCGAGAATCCCGAGGAGGCAGTCAATCGCATCAAATGCGTGAGTCCATCATTATCTTAGACAAATCCATTAACTCTGAGCTAATGTAAATCTCTTTTGCTGTAGGGCGACTTTAAGTGGGTGCATCGTTCACGCATACGCACCACGATGCTGGGCAACAATGGCACCATACCCGAGTCCACGGATCTATTTAGGCATACTTCGGTCAAAATGGAGCAGGTTGATACAGCGCCAGAGCTGTTGGATCAGGATATGGCTTGCAAATATAATGCCAAAATGAAACGCATTCTACCATATTTAGCGTTAAACGAGGTAGATGATTTTCTTAAGCAAAACAAAATGCAGTTGAGCTAATCCTCTCGACCTTTTACGTGCAGGTCTTCATTGGAGAACAGCTTTCGGCACGCGTGTCGCTATTGCAGCTGGTGCTTAATCATCAGGATGTGATCAATAAGACCAAATGTTCGGGGCTGTGCGTTAGCACAGGCACTGGCTCCACATCGTGGCACACGAGCATCAATCGGCTTACCAGCAGCGATGTGGACGATCTGCTCCAATCACTGCCCAACAGCTCCACCCCAGAGATTCTTCAATTGCGCGAAAAAGTTGAGGAAATCGCTCAGTGCTACAATCAGGGACTGCTTTTCCCACCCGACGATCCGCGTTTGTGCTACTCGATACGGGAGCAGATCTGTGTGGGTGTTTGGCCCTCACCAAAGACATTTAAGGCACGGGATTTCGTGCAGACCGTATTTATAAAATCGCACTGTTTCGATGCCAGTGAGTAGCATGCGATCATGTCCAAACAATTCGTATGAACTAATCATTGAATTCGTTTTTCCCTATTACTATGCGCAGATCTGGTCATTGATGGCAGCATCTCATATCCGTTCAACGATGGCGCCAAGGTGCTGCTGGAGATTTATCCTGAGGATGCGCTGTTGACCATCGCCCTAGACTGAAAAAGTGAAACTGAACAAACAAACTGAACCCCATAAAAAGTGCCTGCTTCATATATATTAAATTAAAGGCTGCTACAGCTGCATTTTTTTTTTAAAACGGCTAAGTTTGCGTTCATTGAAATTACGTGAATATTTATATGATCCGTAACTGCTTATTAGGTGTAAGCTTAAAAGTTATTTGTTATTAAAGTACATACATACATCTATGTTAATGTACATACACACATATATTCATCAAGTTCATTTTATATTTGATTTTAATTTGTTTGATTTCGTTTTTGTTTTGCTTGCGTTTGCTTTAATTAGTTTTTGTGGTGTCTTCGTTTCGCTTGCCTCCTTTGCTGGGCGTTTTTTAAATTGCTTCTCAAAGCGGGCACTGTCCAGGGTATTGAAGCGTTCATCATTTAGCAAAGCCTTGCCCTCCTCGCTGGCGCCCAGCTCCGCCTGCTGTTGCTTACGCTTGCGGCGTATTTCGCGCAGCTTTTCCTTTTGTTTCTTGCGATAGCTGCAAAGGTATTGAAGATGAATTAGATGGATCTTCTAGTAGATGCTTGGATTACTCACAGTGCCTCCATTTCATCAGGATCCTTGCCCTCCATAATCCACGTTTTCCGTCTGTAGTTCTGAGCACGCTCATCGAAGTCATTGTTATCCAGTTGCATTTCCGACTCACGTCTTGTGACGTTCACCTGCATGAATATGCGCTCCACCATGCGCTCTATGGAAGAAGAGTAACTCAGTGAATACTGTAGATTACATAAAGGTCAATCACCTACGATCAACGGGATGCTCCGTTAGCTTGCAATTAATTTCAGTTTCAATGGCGCCCAGCAATTCCAGATCGCGTGGAAAACGAAATATGGATATGGCCAAGCCTTTGCGACCCGCCCGCGCTGTTCGACCCACTCGATGGATATACTCCTTGGGTGTACGTGGCAACATATGATTGATTACCAGCTGCACACTGGGTATATCTAGTCCACGTGCAGCCACATCTGTTGCAATCAATGTGCGTATGTGATTGGACTTAAAGCGACTTAGTGCTGCAACTCGTTCCTTTTGTCGCATAAAGCCATGCAGGCACACATTCTCAATTTCCATGCTGGCGAGCGTCATCGAGAGCAGTTGACAGTATCTAGTTGGGTGCACAACAATTTAATATTTGTAATATTTTATTACGTAAACTCACTTCTTTGTATTGGTAAAGATCATGACATTCGCATTTTCATTATCTTCTCGGAACTTTCGCAGGGCTTCGATGAGCACCATATCACGATCATAGTCTGCGCACAGTAAATAGCGCTGTTCGAGTGTCTCCACCGTTGCCACATCTGACTCCTGTGACCATTCCATTAACTACAATAAAAAAAATCAAATATAAGAAATTGAGAAATATTGGATTTACATGCTCACATCTTTAGCTATGGGAAATATGCTTGACTCCTTCATAAAGTCCTTCATGGTAGCAGAGAAGAATAGATTCTGTCGGTTTTTAGGCAAGCAGCGTTCGATTATGGCCAGGCTCTCGTCAAAGTCACCATTCAGCATGCGATCCGCTTCATCCACGACCAGATACTTGAGATTGTCAAACGAGAACGTGTCACAGCCCGTTAGGTGATCTGCTAGGCGCCCGGGCATTGCCACAACAATGTGTGGTCGCTGCATTAGCTTTTGGCTCTCTATCATCTGATCTGTGCCACCAGAGACAACGCACACGCGCACTCCCATGGGCTGACCAGCCACGAGAAACTGTTCGGAGATTTGGTAGGCCAATTCGTGTGTGGGTGTTAGCACCAGGGCGAAATGACTGACTGGCTCCTCGCTCAGCTTCTCCAAAATCGGCAGGGCAAAGGCAAAGGTCTTGCCTGATCCTGTTTTAGCTGCACCTATACAATCCTTACCAGATAAAATTGCTGGTATGCAATTCTCTTGTATAGGCGTTACTCCCTTAAGACCTGTGAAATACAAAATACAATGGAAAACTGACTTAATATTCCATTATATATGTATTTACCTAATTTCGTCAACTGTTTGGCCAACCACGGCCGTAAGCCAAGTTTCAGAAATGGATTTGGTTCTTTACGCTGCATATTTATACTAAAATCAAAACCAATAATAAAAACAACGTGCAGCTGACCAGGGCCACCAAATTATCGTCTTCCGATAACCGACTATAAGCTTATCGATTAATTGAAAGTAATGCAATTAACGAATAAAAACAAAACACCGATTATCGGTACTCTTTACTTTCATCTAAATTACGCATTTTCTCGTATTAAATGAGACATGATGAAATTGACGCTTTGAGAAAACAAACCAGACGAAAACTCAATAAAAATAACAATCGCAAAAATATGGAAGCAGAAGCTGAAGCGGAATCAACTCAGTCAACTGAAACATTAAACGTTTTGTGTGGAATTTGCAATGAGTTTTACAAAGCAAATGATATAATATATTCAACAGCCAGTTGCGGGCATGTTTTCCACAAGAATTGCCTTAACCGTTGGCTAGCCCGTTCTTTGAGCTGTCCCCAATGCAGAGCGATTTGCCATCGTCAGCGTGTGCATCGCATTTATTTGAATTTCGCCGAATACACCGAGATGGAGGAAGTAGAACGCTCTCAGATCCAGTGGATGCCCATCGATTTGGATGAACCCGTACCGTCCGCCATGCTCGATGGTGCTGTCCAATGCGGCACCGATCATGAGGGTTTCGATACATATGTGGCGCGCGTGTTTTTGCATGAGGATCTGCTGCCCGCCAATTATGTGCCGCAAAAGAAAGCAGTCTATACGCCCTGGAACTGCAGTGCACATCTGCTGAACTCAGAGGTGGAACTGTTGGTACTTACGGACTGTGAAATCAAATGGGTGGCTGCAGCGAATGGTGAAGTGCCACCAGGTGGCCTTAAAACCGGTTACACGGACCTAGGAGAGGCGCTATATACCGCGCGCTCAGTGCATGCGGGCCTGACTCTGCTTGGCAAAGTACATCCATCCCATCGCGTTATATACATGCCTCATCAACGCGACGAAGTCTCCAATAGAAACTACGAAGTACTGGTCGTCACGCCTAAAGAACAGGCCGAGCGCTGATTCCAATTGGAATTTGACTTGATGTGATCCAATTGGTCTCCTTTTTATTATGTGGTACTTTCTATGGTTTCACTTTAAATAATCTATATTTATAATTTCAAAATCAAAGTCTTGGAAATATATTTATTAAAATTGTTATTGTTAGACTATATATTTGTATATGTGTATACATATATATTTATATATATATTAACTATGGTTTAAACGTTTGTTATGCTTAAAATACGTATGTATATATGGCGAATTCGTTGCCACAATTATTCATCATGCTGCTTATCAGCTTTTCTTGTTTCAACGAATCCGTCACAATTCTAATGCAATTCGCTTCTTTCAGAATTATTTATAATAACTTTCTTTAAGGTCTGCATGTATACGTGTATGTGTTATATCTAAATATGTTTTCTTTTTTTAATAAATCTTCTGCATTTGCTGTATCGTAACATGACATTTTGTTATATATGTATATATATAGATATATTTAGCTAAAATACAACGTGGATAACGTGCATGTAACATTTAAACAACATAATTTTCTCATTTTATTCATACAATTAGATTAGAAATAGGATTTTTGTTTTCATGTTTATGACTTTTGTACTTAGTTTCTAACAAAAAATTTTTATAAAACATGCTTTTCTCTTTGTTTATGTATGTGTACCTATGTGTATATATATATATATTTATGTATGTATGTGTGTATGCATGTGTGTGTTGGGCTTATGTGTGGGTGTTTATATATATATATATATATGTATATGTATGCAGATCGATCCGTCGTCGTTTACAATAGATATTTACATTTTGTTTATGGATAAGCATAAATGGTTTCCGATTTACTATTTGTATATATATAAATATATTTTTATATATATATTTACTTGCGATTTACAATTGCTACTTGAGCCTATCTTGATTTGTGTTTACGTTTGATTTACTTTCATATTTGTTGTTGTTGTTTGTTATTTGAGGCGGGGCAATTGGAGATTAGATGCAAAATGGCCACGAGTTAGGTTCAAAACATTTGAGCTCAATTTGTAGATTAGAAACAGTCTCTGCTACATCAAATGAACGGCACAATTATAAACTAAACAATTCAATATAAGGTAATATCCGAAATATACTCGTATAAAAAATTCAAATATTATTCTAACACAAGTAAACGAAATGAATCAATCATAATTTTTTCCTTTTTTTTTTTCTTTTTCTTTTAAACGGAAAGCTAATAATAATTGATTACTTGAGTGCAGGAAGAGAAATAAAGAGAGATAGAGAGAGAAGAATTGGGCAGCTTTTTAAAACGTTAGAAACTAAATCTCGTTGCAGACTTTCAATTTTAAAACAATTATTTGACAAAAATCGTACTCGTTCTTATTTGTTTGTTTGTTTGTAATCACTCCATGCATTTGTAGTTCCTGGTGCTGCGACGACGACGACGACAACGCTGCTGTTGCTGTTGAGCTCTTTTGCAGCGTGCTCGTCGTTCTCATTTCTGTGCGGACAGATAATTCATATATTGTGTTGTCTGCTGTGCATTGCGCACTAGCTCACTCTCATCCTTGCCAACATCTGCATTCCAGTTGTCAGCATTCGAATGAGACGGCTGCTGCTGCTGCTGTTGTTGTTGATGTTGTTGTTGCTGTTGTGGATTTGGCTCCTGCGGCTGGTGTATGTTGGGCTGTGAGCGACGTGTAAAGTTGCGATGGCGTTGCGGTTGATGTTGATGCTGATTTTGATGCGGATGCTGATGCTGATGTGGACGCGTTGGTTGTTGGCGTCGATCAAAAGTGCTAGACGCCTCGCTGGCTAAGCTGCTCTGACTGCTGTAACGCGGAAAATTGCGTGGTGCGCCGCCTGCTCCGCGCGTTGGACTCTGGTTGTAACGATAGCTTGAGTTGGACTTCCTTCCACCATCATCCATCTGAGATTTGGGCGGACGTGGCAACGTACGTGCACGCGAAGAGCTACGACTATTCGACTCGGGTCCATTCGAATTGTAAGCACAATTCTCATCCTGATATGCATTGTTGATGGCTGTGTTTGAGCGACGCCAAGTATCACTGTGTATCTTCTGTTGTTGTTGTTGTTGCTGCTGCTGCTGTTGTTGATGGTGTTGTTGATGGTGTTGTTGATGGTGTTGTTGCTGCTGTTGTTGCTGTTGCTGCTGCTTTTGGAAACGAGGCGGTTTGTCGTACGTGTTGCGATTGTGATTGTTGTAGCGACCGCCACGTTTGTAGCTGTTACCACGCTCATAATTACTTATGTAGGAACGTTCGCTGCGATCATCACGCTGATCCCAATTGGAGTTTACAATATTGTTGTAATTGCTGCCGCCGCTTAGATTGCGCTCATAGCGCTCCTCCGAATGCTTTCTACGATCATCTATGCTGTACAAGCGCAAATTTCCACCGTGACCCTCGCTGCGCACACTCTGGTGATCGTCATCGCAGCTGATGCTATAGCGACGCTGTTGATCGTGACGGGAACGTCCATTCGCCTGTTCGCCATCATTGCCACGATTGAAACGTGTCTTGCGCCAGCTTGGTAGCGGCTTTGATTCATCGCGATCTTCGCTGCTGGCCATAGATGCATACTGATCAGAGTTGACATTGCTGAAAAAAAAATTAAAATTGAAAAATTAGAGCCCCAGCAGCATTATTCATGAATTACTTACTCTGCATGCGGCGCCTGTGCGTGAGCCTGCTTTAACGGACGCGGCACATGTCGCGGCTGATAGCCACGTCGGGTTTGACGGCTGGAGCTGGAGGAGTCGTTAAACTGTTGTTGGTCATCGCCATTGGCCGGTGTCTTGCCATAAACTATGTCGCATAGCGAATCTTCGCAGACCTGCTCGCTCCATTTCTTGGGCACCTCCTGGGCTGAGGTGTTAGCACTGCTGCCGTTCTCCTCGTCGCTGTAACAGGTGGCCGCACTTTGTCCGCTGAACGAGTCTGTTTGTGGCTGTATTTCAGCACCATTGTTATTGCTGTTGCTGCTGCTGTTGTTGTTATTGTTGTTATTGAAGCCATCATCCTCGTCCTCATCGATGCCCAAATAGTTTGTGTACATGGCCTCTAGCTCTTGACCGACATTCTTGAAATGGCTATAGAACAAGTCAAGTACCATTAGCAGCATCGCCTTTACTTTGTCCGTCAGTGCCGGCTGCATGATCAGATGTCGCCTGACATGGTAGAGTAACTGATCGATTTCTGTCTTGTGACGCGTGCGCATTATTTCGCCATTCAATGTGATCTGCGAAAGCACTAAACGTGCTAGGCGCGTACTCATCACAATTGAAATGTCGTTGATTTCGCGCGTAAGCAATGTGAGCAACGAATCGCCCAGAATTGTGATTGGAGCATTGTTCGCCAGGCGCACACGATTGTAGTACTCGCCCAGCAAAGTTATCGAGTTGTACAATCGATTCTTATCGTGCTGTCGATACGCATCGGCATTAATGTAGTTCGTCTCCAGGATCTTAAGCATGGCGCTACGCACTTTTGTCTCATTCATAGCCAAGGCGTCAAAGTTGCGCGAGGAAAACAATAGGGCGAATTTCAACGCAGTTTCAGCGTCGGTTAGGGCTTTGTTGTTCATGTAGTCCATGGATTCACTGCAATGGCATTTAAAGAGATATGTTATTGTTTTTTTTTTTCACTGTGAACTTGCTGAACTTGGTCATTCAATTGGGAACCGGTTATCTGTATGATGCAGCCCTGCTTATGATAAAGAGGGGGAGCTTTATATGGATAACAATTGTGTGTTGACATTGTGGCAAGAGACAAAAATTAAACAAAATACTGTTACTAACTGAAAATTGCACCTAATCGAACTAATTATTTATGTCGAATAGGCAAATATAAACATGTTTGATAAGCCGATTACACTCTTGTTTACGCTGCTTCAATAATTTGTTTGCATTAACATTAAAGGGTATTTAGTCTTCGATTACATGGTTCTTTTTTATCCAATTGGCGGGAAATTAGCTTTCTGTTCTTCTTATTTTCACTCTCTCTCTCTCTCTCTCTCTTTCTGTTACTCACAAATCTCTTAGCTCAAATATTTTAAACGAATTGCGACATCGCTTACAGATAGTTGTAAATATTAATACTAGCTCTGACGTAGACACATACACACATACATATATCATACATACACGGAAATAAATGTACGTATACACGAGCTATACATACTTATGCATACATACATATATACTTATGTATTAATCATCAATGGACGACGATGCAAATACATATACACACACACACGCTCACAGCCACATAAATATAAAATAATATAAAAAGACTATGCAAATATACATACCATAACATCGACTCGTCACGTACAATGTTGCAGAAATCGGCTTCGATAGCTTTAATTTTGTTATTCAGGACAATGCCGTCGTCCTGCAGGTTAAGGCCGCGCATCATCGTTATAATATGATCGTATACACAACCACCTGTTGGTATCATATAGCTGGTCGGTGCGCCTGTATTGAGCATGTTACAAACTTCGCGAAGCGTTTGCACCTCGCTGCCACCGCCGCCGTTGCTGCCACTGCTGTTCCCACTGTCAGCACTAACACTGTTGTAATTGTTGTAAGTGTAGGCGGTGCTGTTGCTGTTACTGTTATGATTGCTTGTAATCATATTTGTATTAGCCATTTCGCTGTGATCGCTGTTGTTGTTGTTGCTGTTATTATTACTGTTCTGTTTCTTGCTCTTGCTGCTGCTATTGTTGTTGTTGTTGTTGTGCTCTGCGTTTTCCACTGGTTCTTGTTCAGTCAGCGCCAAGCGAGCCAACTTCTATGTATTTGTGTATGTGTGTGAGTGTGCTGGCTGGCCCACCAACAACAATAAACACTTGGAACTTATTATTTTGCGCAAATAAGCGTTGACAAAGGTGTCCAAATGCGCATAAAATTTCACCTTTCATTCACTTTGCGCACCAGCATGGAACTTACCCAAGTGTTGGTGTTGTTAATTGGTTAACGTGCAAACTAAATTAAATGCACAAACTAATTAATTTCTATTTTATTTTACTTATTTTTCTACCGAATTAATTTACAGCGAATGCGTTTGGTTCGCAGTGAACATTTGCGTGAACCATGGAACCAGTTAACGAATCCAAAAGCGTGAATAACAAACCTGTTTACGGCCTGTTATCGTACAAAGTATTTACAGATATGCACGTAATGATATTTGCCGTTACGTTTAAATTATAAATGTGTTCATTGAAGAAAAGCCACCTAATTCAAATTCAAATTTTATGCTAATTTACGGAGGATTGCGTGAGTTGATATTTTATTCAGACAAAACTAGATAGATGTATGTTAAATTTGTACTTGATTTTGACATTTTTAACAATGTTTTCATGTAGTCCATTATTTGAAAGTCATGTAAATGGGCTCATAAGTATATTCAAAGTTTCTACCATCGATGAATTGTAGTAAATCATGTTGACCGACTTTGACAAAATTCCATGGCTGTTTCTACAACAATAGTTAATTAATATAATATCCGTTCTTATAATTTGGAAATACTTACATTAAATACACATGTATTTTGAAACAAATTGACCTGCAAAAGTTTGTCGCGTTTCTCAACTATTTTAGCTGCGACAAATTCGTAGTTATTAAAAGTAAAAACACATTGTTCAAAGCTAACAAACTCCACGTTTGTAATATTGTGCATCAGACTGTTCAAATATTTCTCTTCCTGGATGCAACAGCTTTTGAAAAACAATTGTTTTATGTATTGAAAGTTTTTGGGCGTAAAGTAGCCCAGGTCTTCCAATAGATAATTATCTGTTACGATTCTAAGTGCATCCACACGTAGCTTTGCTCCAATCACAGTACACAACGTGTCAGTTGTGTTGCATGTCTCCAATACTTTGAAATGATGCTTTTCAGTTAGGGAACCCAACTTGCGGCATAGTAAAGGCAATATGTCCATGAAACCAGGACCGCAAACAGTCAGCTCGCTAAGGCAATTAAGTGTTTCCAGATGCTCCTCGAACCAGGGTAGCTCATCAAGCTCCACCTTAATGCACTCTAGATCTACCAGCGATCCTGCAGGCAGACATATTGGACTTTTTTCGATAGTCTTGCGATCAAACAGGCATAGCTTGATTTCTTTTAGCTTACGCTCTTTCAAAACGTTTGCTAGATTTTCAACACTAAAGTGCTTGCAGTATGTCAATGTTAGACGCTCCAATGATGGAAAATCGGTAAAATATCTGCCCGAAAAAGTGCCTTGGGGACTGAATGTAGTCAAATTTGGAAACGTCTTGATCAATTTTGGTATATCCGAATCGCAGAGCAACTTACTCGGCAATGTTGCAAACCGAAAATCATGAACTTTTGGAAAAACGAACTGAATGAGGACGCCATATTGCTCCGCTGTCATCATTCGTAGATGTATGACTTGCACAGTTTGGCAAATGCTTTGGAAGAAATATCGCAAGTGGTCGATGGAAAATCTTGCCTCGAATAAGGACATTTTTACGGTTTTATACCGCAAGCTCCACACAATCGACATCAAATTATAGAAACGTGGATGCACTGTGAGCATTACCTGTTGCGATTTCAGATCTAAATATCCCATTATGCGAATGATTGCATCATCGTTTAGAGCCTCCATTTTGTACTAACGGAAGAAAGAAATAAAAAAAAAAATTAAAACCGAAAATGCCTCCATTTTTTTCTTTTTTTTAACTTTAAGCAATTGCACCTTTTTTTCTAATTTCCTGCGGCAGCCGTTAAATGACAGACGACTCGTTTTTGCGTGCGCAGCCAACTTCATGCGACCGATGTTCGTAAGAGACGCATTGAAGTCGATAAGTCAAACAGCTGGTTGATTAAATGACGGTCTGGCAACGTGCACGGGTTTTCAGGTAATCGCGACACAATTATTTTATAAACATGCAAAAATATGATAAAATGGAGAAAATTGGTGAGGGCACTTACGGCACGGTGTTCAAGGGCCGTAATCGAGATACTATGGAAATCGTGGCACTAAAAAGAGTACGCTTAGATGAAGACGACGAGGGTGTGCCTAGTTCCGCGCTGAGAGAAATATGCTTACTAAAGGTTTGTTTTGCAACTGCAAGCAGAAAAGAGAGGTCTGTTCTATTCTTTTAACACACACTCACGTCACGTCACACTATTATTTAGGAACTAAAACACAAAAATATTGTTCGGCTCTGTGATGTGTTGCACTCCGATAAAAAATTGACATTGGTATTTGAGCACTGCGATCAGGACCTGAAAAAATACTTTGACAGTTTGAATGGAGAAATCGATATGGCCGTTTGCCGAAGCTTTATGCTGCAACTGTTGCGTGGCTTAGCCTTCTGTCACAGGTGGGTGCTATGAACGCATACATATGTATGTTGTATATGCAATTGCAATTTCATTATTTTCAGTCACAATGTGCTGCATCGGGATTTGAAACCACAAAATTTGCTCATCAACAAGAATGGAGAATTGAAGTTGGCTGACTTTGGATTGGCACGTGCCTTTGGCATACCCGTCAAATGCTACTCTGCCGAGGTGGTAACGCTTTGGTATCGTCCACCTGATGTGCTGTTCGGTGCGAAGCTCTATACGACAAGCATCGATATGTGGTCAGCGGGTTGCATACTAGCTGAATTAGCTGATGCTGGACGTCCGCTATTTCCTGGCTCCGATGTACTTGATCAATTGCTGAAAATATTCCGGGTGCTTGGCACACCAACTGAAGAATCTTGGCCCGGTGTCTCGCATCTTTCCGATTATGTTGCGCTTCCATGTAAGTCGAGTCGAGTAGAGTAGGAAGAAGCATTTATAATTTTTATAACGATTACGCTTTGATTTTTGTAGCTTTTCCACCAATTACATCGTGGAGCCAACTTGTACCAAGACTGAATACTAAGGGCCGTGATTTACTTCAAAAACTCCTAGTTTGCCGTCCGAATCAGAGAATTAGCGCGGAAGCCGCAATGCAGCATCCGTTTTTCACAGACAGCTCCTCGTCGGGCCATTAATATGGCAATCAAAGTTCACTTGTGTAGTTCTTACGACTGTTTCAATAATATTTAATATAATATAATATATATATATAAATTGTATGTATATTTTAGGAACGTATATTTAGTTATACACATTGTTTTTATCCTCAATTCATTGCAATTCTATTAACATAGTTTTTACCAGATGCCATCAGTTGTAATATTTTAAATATACATTAAGTAAACGTAAGAACCAAAAAGAAGGAAAAAACAATTGCAATTGTACCTAGTTCACTTAATATTTATAGAATAAATCTTCATAAATATACATACCAGAAATTATAAACAAATCATTTGGGTACAAATGACCACATAGCTTCGCTTAAGGGTTAATTCTGATGCGCACTGCGCACTCGCATTCCATTTAATGTTTTTTTCCTTCTTTTTTGTTTAGTTGCTTTTTGTGTTCTTGACGGACCGGTCGCGATTCGCTAAAGTGGGAAGCCTATTGCTATATATACATATATATCTATAATAGTGCTTTATTTTGATTGCGATACTCGAAATATTTCATATTAATAATCAGCGTTAGTTTTTTATGCGGGATTTTTATTACAAATACCCAGGGGAAATTACCAACGAGCGAAGCCAGCAGAAATTGCAACTTTGAAACGATATCGAATATTGAAATAAACTCTTTAGTTTATAAATATGACTTGGGGCTTTGTTACTTGTGGCCCGAATGAGGCGCTAGTTGTGTCAGGTAAATATTCGGCCAAACTAAAGATAGCCAAATTGTTTAAATTTGTAAATAAAATGGGCACGGGGCAGCACCCAGCAATGACGTCACTGCTTATCGATTTTTATGTACAAGCAAATTGTGACAGACCGAAGCCGTGCGCACGCACCCAAACGAACGCCGTTATATACATACATATGCGTTCGCATGCATGCGTTTGTGTGTGTGCCTGTGTTTATGTGCGTATGTGTGTATTGGGCTGCCGGTGTATTTGTTTTGTTTTGGGTCAGATTGTAAACATTAAAATATATATATTATTTATTTGGATTTTTAAACTCCTTTTTGCTAGGATGCTGTTATATGAAGCCATTGTTGGTGCCTGGTGGTCGCGCCTTTGTCTGGCCATCGATTCAACAAGTACAACGGTAATTAATTTGACCTTCACATATATATGATGTCACAAAATAATGTTTTGTTTTTTTTTTTTATTGTTTTTGTAGCATTTCGTTGAACACGATGACACTACAGGTGGAAAGCCCGTGCGTATACACCAGCCAAGGTGTGCCCATCTCTGTGACCGGCATTGCCCAGGTGAAGGTGCAGGGCCAAAATGAGGACATGTTATTGACTGCCTGCGAGCAGTTTCTTGGCAAAACCGAGGCAGAAATCAATCATATTGCCCTGGTTACACTGGAGGGACATCAGCGAGCGATCATGGGCTCGATGACCGTGGAGGAGATCTACAAGGATCGCAAGAAGTTCAGCAAGCAGGTGTTCGAGGTGGCTTCAAGTGATCTGGCCAACATGGGCATTACAGTGGTTTCCTATACCATCAAGGATTTGCGTGACGAGGAGGTGAGCTAATCCAAAAATTTGGGTGATGGTTGCATTAGATTTTGCACTCGGGGCATGCCGTTGCTATACGCGTCTTTCGTTTCCATTTTCGAGTAACCTAAAATATATTATCATTATTTTTGCATGCGTGTACATATCGACTCATGGTTTAACTAACCAGGGCGACTCGAAGGTGCGTATAGAGTTGTTCCTGAATGTGGAGTCCTTTTCACTGCACCTTAACACCCATTTGTCATACGCATCGTTTACTTTTCTTTGCAGGGCTATCTGAAATCCTTGGGCATGGCTCGCACAGCGGAGGTGAAGCGTGACGCTCGTATTGGCGAGGCAGAGGCACGTGCTGAGGCGCACATCAAGGAGGCTATTGCCGAGGAGCAGCGCATGGCTGCTCGTTTCCTGAACGACACTGACATTGCCAAGGCACAGCGCGACTTTGAACTGAAGCGTGCTGCCTACGATCTGGAGGTGCAGACTAAGAAGGCCGAAGCTGACATGGCCTATGAGTTGCAAGCGGCTAAGACCAAGCAGCGCATCAAGGAGGAGCAGATGCAAGTGAAGGTCATTGAGCGCACACAGGAGATTGCTGTGCAGGAGCAGGAGATTATGCGACGTGAAAAAGAGCTGGATGCCACTATTCGCTGTCCAGCTGAAGCTGAGAAATATCGTCTTGAGAAACTGGCCGAGGCCAACAAGCTGCGCGTCGTCATGGAGGCCGAAGCTGAGGCTGAATCGGTCAGTTTGATAATTAGCTGAATAGCTGAATAAATCATTACAAATCTCTTTTTGTTTTTACAGATTAAGATACGTGGCGAAGCTGAAGCATTTGCCATTGCAGCTAAGGCTAAGGCAGAGGCTGAGCAAATGGCACAAAAGGCGGATGCTTGGCGTGAATACCGAGAAGCTGCCATGGTAGAGATGCTGCTGGATACGCTGCCAAAGGTGCGCTGTGGTTTTATTAAAGCAATAAAGTTTCTCTATAACTCTGAACTTGTTTATTTCAGGTGGCCGCCGAGGTAGCTGCGCCTTTGTCGCAGGCCAGAAAGATTACCATGATTTCCAGTGGCCAGGGCGATATTGGCGCCGCCAAGCTGACCGGCGAGGTGTTGCAGATTGTCAACAAGGTGCCGGAGCTGGTGAAGAACATAACTGGCGTGGATATTGCCAGGGTACGTTCCAATTCAGAGTTTATCTAAGAGCCGAAACTACCATCAAAGAATACAGCAAAGAATCACACACAAATACTAAAACAAATGGCAATCAAAAGACTTGGTAGAGAAATGTAGCAACATTATATGAAGTTCTATGATTACATATGTACATATATATTATATATATATATCTGATTTTGTTGCTTTCCGATTCGATTTCTATATATATGATTTGGCTTTAATTTGATTTATCTCTTTATTCTTCGTTTCAGTCTGTGCATGCTGGCTAAATGTCCGATATCGAACAATACTCTCCACAAATACCACACCAAAAAAAAAAAAAAAATAAAAAAAAAATACAAAATAATAATTTGAAACCATTTGAAACAAATTATGCAATACAGTTTGAAACATAAACGCATTTAATCGTTTCCGTTCTACAAATTTTTGTATGTAACAGTGTAATTTTGCACAACATGTCAAATGGCAAGAGCATATTTTGTAATCAATATTAATATAAGAATTATAAATGTATATGTATTTATATATGTCTTTATACAAGCGTTCTACAGAACCGTGGAATAAACAAATTTCCTTAAATGAGATCCAAAAATAAAGAAGCTGTTTCTCATTTGAAAAATTTGCGCCAAACAGCCATTAAATTAGCTGACATCAAAGTGGCAACTTTGTTAATACCCGCTGCGTTGCATTCGTTTAAATATCGATACTTAATTCTTTTACAAAGTACCAACCCTAATTAACACACAACTCAGCACTTTTCATACACCAAGCTGCCAACTCGTTGGCACCAGTCAAGTTGGCAGCCCATGCGAACATTTAGCTAAATCATTTGTGATTTTTGTACAAAACTTGTGCTCGATTTTTAAAGGCATATAATAAAAGTTAAACGCGCCAATTTGTATAATTAAGTTCAAAAGTTTCATCACAAATCATATACTATGGCTGATTCCAAGGGGTAAGTGTATTTGTAACAATAAACAGCGGCAAACGAAAGCCGACTCTCAGCTTCAATTTCGCGCAGTCATTGGCCCTATGAAAAAAAAAAAATACCAAAGGCCACATAGGGAAATGAAGTGGAAACTAAATTATAAAATTTGACTAAGATATGATTATTCACTTAAGTTGAGGTTATATTTCGAAGAGTTTTATGTTATGAAGATGAATTTACAATAAAGCTCTTTGATTGCGAAATTAGGCCAAGACGCAGAAATTCGCCATTTGTCGTTGTTGCTGTTGTTGTTGTAGCCCTTTTCCGATTTCTTTGTTGAGGGGATATTTGATGGAAATTCGTTCGCTTTTCAAATGGCATCCAAGTGTGCCTGGTGCTTTACAGTCTTAGTTTGTCGTTAATAACGACAACGTTGCTAGCTGTTTCCTGTATCTTGCTTGTTGTTGTTGTCTTTTCCTTTTTCTTTTATTTTTTTTTTTTTCGAAAATCGAAATCTAACGAAGTGTAAGCGCGGATAATATCAAAAAGAAGAAGAATGTCCAGCGGCAACGATGAAAATAATGCTGGCGGCAGCTCGCAACGTTCGCTTGCAGACACCGGCGGCAACAACAGCAGCAACAAAAATAATATGAACAATTATAATGTAGACAATAGCCAAAATATGGATGTCGATATTAGCGATATGGTGCGCAATTATCGCAGCGAACAGGATGATGAGCTGATAAAGAAAGAGCCTTGCGATTTACCCAAGGCACAGTTCTCCAGCGAAAGACGGTGCGCATCTAGGCCGGAAGTTTTTGTTGTTACTAATTTTGTTTTGCATTTGTTATTTGATTGCTTGATTTAATTGAATTTCTACCATGCAGTGAAGACCTGGCCACCGCAATTTTGAAGCGCAAGGATCGTCCCAATCGTCTGATTGTCGAGGAGGCGCAAAATGATGATAATTCCGTTGTGTCGCTATCGCAGGTAAGCATTTCAATTGCATTTATGTAGGGCCACGTCAGCATATTTTGTCGTTTGGCTAAACTTATTCCCGCTTGTATTTAGGCGAAAATGGATGAGCTGCAGCTCTTCCGTGGCGACACTGTCATTTTGAAGGGCAAACGCCGTAAGGAGACTGTCTGCATTGTCCTATCGGATGATACCTGCCCGGATGAGAAGATACGCATGAATCGTGTTGTACGCAACAATCTGTGCGTACATCTATCGGATGTGGTCTCCGTGCAATCGTGTCCGGATGTCAAGTATGGCAAACGCGTACGCATTTTGCCCATCGATGATACCACTGAGGGTGTTACTGGCAATCTCTTTGAGATCTATTTGAAACCCTATTTCCTGGAAGCCTATCGTCCCATTCACATGGGCGACAATTTTATTGTGCGCGCTGCCATGCGGCCCATCGAGTTCAAAGTAGTGCTTACCGATCCGGAACCCTATTGCATTGTGGCACCCGAAACGGTCATCTTCTGCGATGGCGAACCGATCAAGCGTGAGGTAAGCGCATCTTTAGATGCCAGCACAGTGGGCGACTATATGCTAGATCTTGCAAATTTCTAAAAGTGTATCCTAATTGATTTTTAGCATACTTGTGGTCCTTTTGCCCGCTGTACTACGTATTAGTTTTCATTTATATTTATATATATATATATATATTTCATATCTCAACATCCTATAACTTTGCTTTAGGAGGAGGAGGAGTCTTTGAATGCTGTGGGCTATGATGATATTGGTGGCTGTCGCAAGCAACTTGCTCAGATTAAGGAGATGGTTGAGCTGCCACTGCGGCATCCGTCGCTCTTCAAGGCAATTGGTGTAAAGCCACCACGTGGCATACTTATGTACGGTCCACCTGGTACTGGTAAGACGCTAATTGCACGCGCTGTTGCTAATGAGACTGGTGCGTTCTTCTTTTTGATCAACGGACCGGAGATCATGTCTAAGTTGGCCGGTGAATCCGAATCGAATCTGCGTAAGGCATTCGAGGAGGCCGAAAAGAATTCGCCAGCTATCATATTCATTGATGAAATCGACGCAATTGCGCCCAAGCGTGACAAGACCCATGGCGAGGTGGAGCGTCGCATTGTTTCACAGCTGCTAACGCTGATGGATGGCATGAAGAAGAGCTCCCATTTGATTGTCATGGCGGCTACCAATCGCCCCAATTCAATTGATCCAGCGCTGCGTCGCTTTGGTCGTTTCGATCGCGAGATCGATATTGGCATACCCGATGCCACCGGTCGTCTGGAAGTGCTGCGGATACACACCAAGAATATGAAGTTGCACGAGGATGTTGATCTCGAGCAGATTGCCGCCGAAACTCACGGACACGTGGGTGCCGATTTGGCTTCGCTTTGCTCGGAAGCAGCTCTTCAACAAATCCGTGAGAAGATGGATCTGATTGATCTGGAGGATGACAAAATTGATGCTGAAGTGCTGGCTTCGTTGGCTGTCACCATGGAGAACTTCCGCTATGCGATGACCAAGTCCAGTCCATCGGCACTGCGCGAAACGGTTGTGGAGGTGCCCAACACCACTTGGACAGATATTGGCGGGTTGGAGAATGTGAAGAAGGAGCTGCAGGAGCTCGTTCAGTATCCAGTCGAACATCCCGATAAGTTCCTTAAGTTTGGCATGCAGCCCAGCCGTGGCGTTCTGTTCTACGGACCACCTGGCTGTGGTAAGACGCTGCTGGCCAAGGCCATTGCTAACGAGTGCCAGGCCAACTTTATTTCGGTGAAGGGACCCGAGTTGTTAACCATGTGGTTCGGTGAATCGGAGGCCAATGTACGCGACATTTTCGACAAGGCTCGCTCGGCTGCACCATGTGTGCTCTTCTTTGATGAGTTGGACTCGATTGCCAAGGCACGTGGTGGCAATGTCGGCGATGCTGGCGGTGCTGCAGATCGTGTGATCAATCAGATTCTAACCGAAATGGACGGCATGGGTGCCAAGAAGAATGTGTTCATTATTGGTGCCACCAATCGGCCTGACATTATCGATCCGGCTATCTTGCGTCCGGGTCGTTTGGATCAATTGATCTATATTCCATTGCCCGATGACAAGTCACGCGAGGCTATACTGAAGGCCAATTTGCGCAAATCGCCGTTGGCCAAGGAGGTGGATCTGACTTACATTGCCAAGGTGACGCAGGGCTTTTCGGGCGCTGACTTGACCGAGATCTGTCAGCGTGCGTGCAAGCTGGCCATTCGCCAGGCTATCGAGGCTGAGATACGCCGTGAAAAGGATCGTGCCGAGAATCAGAACTCCGCCATGGATGTAAGTATTGCAGAGAATGAAATTGTTATTATTGCAAACATTTGTATTTATTATTGTAATTGAATAGATGGACGAGGATGATCCCGTGCCGGAAATAACACGCGCTCACTTTGAGGAGGCAATGAAGTTTGCTCGTCGCTCCGTTTCGGACAATGACATACGCAAATACGAGATGTTTGCTCAGACTTTACAACAGTCGCGCGGTTTTGGCCAGAACTTCAGGCAAGACTTTACTAATTATTTAATATATATGATTATCTAATATCGTTTTATTTCTGGTTATTTGCAGATTCCCCGGTAATGCCGGCAACACCTCAGGGTCTGGCACCAATATGCCAGTTAACTCGCCGGGCGACAATGGCGATGATGATCTTTACAGTTAGATTATTAGTTTTAATCAAGGCAAAAAAAGAAACACAATTTTTTAAATGAATTTTTCCTCCTACAAAAAAACAAAAAAAGAAAAAACAAAAACAAAAAGAACAACAAAAACGAAACAAACAAAAACCGAGCAACAAAACAATTTTAAAACAACATTCGGCGCCTGGAGGCAAATGAGGCCAGCAGAAGCAGCAGCAGCAGCAGCAGCAGTAGCAGCACCAATACCAAGAGCGGCACATACATAAGACAACAACATCAGCCACAGCAGCAGTAACTACAACTACAAAAAAAAAAGAAAAAAAAATCAGCCTATAAACGATATAAACTTGAAAATTTTGATACCATTTCTCTGGATCAGATTGAACTTTTTTGTAATTGGCGCAAAAAAAAACCCCATTAAAAGATTAGCCTCACTTATCATTCGTGCATTATCGGCGTTAGCTGAGCGACCGATATCGGAGTTCTATATACATTATAATGATAATAAACAATATACATATACACATACATATAATGATAAATACATACATATATTAAACATCGTAAAATTATAAGTGTATTTGGAGCTACGTTTTTAAGTGAATAAAAATTATAAAGTCGGAGCATTTATCATGTGCAAATTAAGCAGACAGAACATGTAAAGGATTTCCAATTGGAAATTGACTTCTCGATGGTGCGCGACTTGACTATACCCTACAAAAATATCCTTGGCTGTTAGTGCATATCTCTCGTGTATTTCACTGTTAAATACTTCTATTGATATTTAGCTTGATGAGTGTGCAATTCGATTCGAATTTGATTTAGTATTAGAAATTCTTTGATAGTATTTACTTAACTGTGCCAAAATTTTCTGACTTGCAGTTTAGATTTAAGCTAAATCACTGCGGATAGAAGATGTTATAGTGATAGGAACTGCCTTGCATACGACTCGGGTATGATTGGGAATGCGTCACGAGTGAAAATTAGTAATGAGTTGGGCATAAAACTTTAGTATTTGTAAAACTGGCAATGTTTGTTCGACTAAGAAGCGACTTTTGCATATTAAATTTACGATGCATTTGAAATCAAACGGTTTCAGTGTTAGGAGAGCTTGGTTCCACAGAGATACCGTGTAATTCCTTTCTCTTTAAAATGTAGTAGGCAACGCCTATGCTCCGCTCTGTCTATTCAATCTTCCCTTTCTCGATTCGTATGCAGAGGAAAAGAAAAAACAATTCAGTTTTTGTGTTTTATCGCTTTTATTAAACTTGTATTCATTTCGTCATGTTTTGCCTCTGCACACACGGTTGTTTGGTGGCACATAACGTGATATCTGAAGAATAGTTTCACAATCCTATAACTTAGTATGCTATATACGATATATCCATGCCAATTGTTGCTGCGCTTAAATGACACAAAAATTCAAATTTTGGCGTTTGGTTAAATTAAAAGCAAACAAATTGAAGTTTTTTTTTTCTTTTGGTTTTTCTCTCGATTTTTGTTTCTTATTTTTTTTTTTTGTTTTGTTTTGTTTGCAGCTTCTGTGTGGCGTTTCAATTGATTAAATTTGTTCTTAATTTATAAACGCCTATTGCAAAGTTCCAATCAAATGTTCATATGCATTTTCTTCTCATTTTGTTTTTCTTAAATTTGTTTTTTTTTTTTTTTTGGTTTCGGTTTTATGTTTCTTTTTGCAGTGTCTACACTTTAAATATGCTCATTAAATACATACATACATATTTTTATTTATTTTTTTTTTAGTTTTTCATTTTTCTTTTTGTTACACATACATAATTAAATACGCTTTATGCAATAATTACAACACAACAATTAAAATACAAATAGTTTTTAATTATTTTGTTTTTTATATTTTATTTTAGCGCGTTCTGTGAAAATTCTTTGAGCTTTGCTTAACTTTTTGTTGTGTGTGTGTGTGCGTGTGTGGCTGTGTTAGTGAGTGTGTGTGTGTGTGTGTGTGTGTGTGTGTGTGTGTGTGTGTGTGTGTGCGTATTTGTGTATATGCGTGTTGTGTTGTCTATATGGAAGAAAATGTCCAGCACTTTCAGCTTTTCTTATATAATTAGTTTCGCTTATGTTTTTGTTTTTGTTTTTGTTTTTGATATAATTAAATATGTTTTTGTTTTCAAGAATTTGTTGCTTTTAAAGTCTTGAACATAGACTAGACACCAATTATGTAGGATTAAACATATTTTTTTGTTGCTTTTATTTTTGCTTTACTTTTCTTTCTTTTTTTTTTTGTTTCTGTTTTATTTTTATGTCACATTTAACAAGTTTTAGTTTTTGTTTTGTTTATTAAATTTATGATATTTTGCCTTCATATATTTTTAGTTTTTCTTTAGATATTTATGTTTTTTTTTTTTTTTGTGAACACCTTTTCGACTGTTGGTATGCCAGTTAAATTGTTTATCATATGCTTTTACATAACTACAAAGTACATAAGTAATTTGTTATTTGATTAACGGTCTAGGATTTGTTTTAGTTACGCATTTTATAAACAATAAAGTAAACTTTATAAAGTACTGGAGTTTTGGGTTTACCAAATATATATATACATATATATATAGTATATATATTAAGCTCATTCAGTATGTGATAATACATATATATATATATATATACATATGTATTTATGTGGTTAGAGTAGAGTTTGGAATAGGGCAGGGTGTGTGTATAGGCATAGATAGGGATAGTTACGAAATTAAGAATAGAAAAGAAAAATAAAAACTCTACTAAGTACACATCTAGGCCTTTGTTTTTTATATTGCTTTGCTTCGCTCTAACTACGATACTCTATAAGAAGTACACTCCTGTCTAGCCCAAAAACAAACCAAAAATGAAAAAATAAAACTATTTATAATTGTGCTGAGCAGATCTGCAGAATATGTACGTATGCTCCGCTAGATATATATCATATACTATATATGCTATATACATATATATGTATATATATATCGAATTTTTGTTTTCTTTCTAAGTTTTGATCCCATGCAACATAGATTGATTGTGCCTTTAGCCTTTTTGTAGAGCCAATTGAAATTGATAAATGATTTTTAGATAATTTGGAAATTCTTTTTGCTTATATTGAGATCGTATTTGGTTTTGCTATACCTTTTTAGAGCTTTCATTCCTCAGGTGGAAGACCAAAAACAAAGCTTGATTGATTCATTTTTTTTTTCGTTAAGAAGTTTGGGATTACGTTTTTTGCGTGTCTCAATTTTATATATATATATATGTATATATATACATTTTAAAACAATTTCAAAAGTTTTTTTTTGCAAATTTATGTATACATATATGTTTATATATATATATAGACTAGTACAATGATTTCTTTCTTTCCTTTTTGTTTTACTTTATTTTATAAATAAATTAGATGTGTTTGGGGCATTTGTTGTTTTGTTACTTTATATATATGTATATATATGTAAGTATTTAGATTTGTATTTTTGTAGATATAAACTCTTGCTTGATGTGTTTCCTTTGATATATATATATATATGTAAGTTTGCAAAGTGTTATGTTTTCCTATGAACTTATGTCAAAAAGGGACTTTGCGTAGTTTTCTTGTGTTTTTCTTTTTCTTCTGCTATATATTGTGCTAAATTATGCGTAAATCAAGCGATAACAAATTAGTATTATAATAATAATAATAATAATAGTTTAAAATTAAGAAAAAACAAGACTATTATTAACTATGCACTCTTAACACGTCCTTAATTTGAGCTAAGGACACACAAAGTAGGCAAAATTTTCTTTTCGATTTTAGTTTTTTTTGTTTGTTTGTTTGTTTTTTTTTATCCAATTAAATACATTAAATTACAATTGCTAATACATACATACAATAGTTTTGTGTGTGTGTGTGCTCAACTCATTATGATTATCATTATCATTAGCGTATTATCATTATCATTGTTTTTCGTATTTCATTAACCAGCCTCAGCTTAAAACATAAATAAATCAAATTTATCTTTTCTTTTAACTTTTATATTTATATATAGGGTCCAATGTGTGTGTGTGTGTGTGTGTGTGTGTGTGTGTGTATGTGTGTGTTTGGTTTGCGCTTGTATTGGTAGTTGGTATTGTTGTTGTTTTTGTTGTTATTGTTGTGTGCATGCCTTCGTTTAGTTTTGTGCAGAGTCCTTTTCGAAAAACCCATTAGCCTGGTTGCTGTTGTTGTTGTTGTTATTGTTGTTGTTTTATGGTTGTTGTTGTTGTTGTTTCAGACTTTTTATCGTGTATCGGTGATATTATTTTTGCTGCCAAATATTTTAACCAGCTGCGATTCATAGTCATCAATGTTGCGCTTCATAATATCCATGCAGGGACCAAGCAGACGCTCAAATGCTCTCACATCGAGAACTGTTTGAAGAAAATTGAATATAAATTGAAGAAAAATATATATTATTAATATATGCCGAGTGTAGTATAGACAGACAGACGAGGCACACATAAATAAAACATGCTTTCTTTTATTTTATAAATTAATAAATTATATTAGTATACGAGACAGAAAATTATGCCGGCATGCCCAGAGATCAAAGACCGCAGTTGACCCACAGGAATTCACACTGCCCTCTATAGGTATGTATGTATGTGTATACCCAACCACAGGCGCCTCAACTCGTAAATATATTATTATATAGAGCTGCGCTTACCAATCACAATTGAAATCTTTTATTTATATATAAATATATATATATATAAATATCTATATATGCGGGAATATACTTTTGCTTGTCTGTGTCGGCGGCAGACTTTTAGCTGTGGGGTAGGCAAACGTTGCGTATACTTGATGTTTTGTATGCCTTTTTCTCTCTCTATGTGTGTGTGTGGGCGCGTGTGTATATGTGTGTGTGCAACAAAAATAAAAACACAAATAAACTGCATATAAATTGAAATTTGCTCGGCAACTGTAAATTTTTTAATGACAGCTCTTCCACTCGTCTCTTCACTTCTTTAGTTACACAACAAATTTTCGTTTCTTTCCTTCGGGCTTACAAACATACAAACATAATTATAATATTAATATTATTTAAAAACAAAAACAAATCATAATCATCGAGCTTCAGCTATGGATTTCACAGATTTGTATTGCGACGTGCCATTTCGGTGAACATTTGCTCGTACATCAGGATATTGCGCTTGAGCACGTCGGTGAGGAAGCCCAGGATACGCTCAAAGGCATCTGTGTCCAGGACTGGGACGGAATGGATTTATAATTAAAACTTAAGCATAAACTACAACTATAACAACAAGGGAGAAGGGGGGTGTGTCAAACAGGTGCAACACATTTGTGTGTGCGTGTGTGTGTTGTGTGTCCTAAAAGGGATTCGATTAAATGCACTTGCATCCAGTGTAAGGCGAGCCAAGTCTCTTCTATGTGAGTTTAAAAGGGTTTTGCCTTTGTCTATCTCAAGTTATTTTCCCATTCAATTTACAATTTTCTTTACAGCTTAAACTGTCTCTGTATTTATTCCTCCTCTGTATCTTTCTATATATCTCACGCCTGGCTAAACCTTTCTTCCTCTGTCTCTATATACTTCTCTCATCTATCTGCCTTCTTTAACTCTCTCCTGTAACTAAGCCCTCTAGCTCTTGTTTCCTTTTACTCACTTTTCTAGCTCTCACATCTATACCCTCCCTCTAGTTCTCTCTGTCTCATTATTCCTCTCTATATATCTTTGACTTCCTGCCCTTCTCTTTCTCCCCCTCTCTAGGACTCGCACTCTCAAACTCTCTCGCCTTCTCTTTCTTTACTGCAACTACTACAACTCTCATAAACTCTCATCTAAAATATCGCCTTTCTATGCGATTTTCAAATATGCATTAAAGGCTTACAGCTAGATTGAACAGTGTTTAATATACATGTATATATATAGTATTAGGTGATTGAACAAAAGTGCGAGTGCTAAACAAGTGTGTGCACACACAGGTATTGCATGGCATGGCATGTTTTGGTATACATCACCCCGCTTCCCCTTTTGGTAGCAACTGGATAATAACTAATGCCCAATTAGATGGACTGCAGGCTGTCAAAGTAGGCGCGCAGATCGAGCTCCAGATAGCGATAGTCGCATATGCCGCGCTGCAGTAGGTTGCTGCAGCGTCCCAGCAGTCGCTCAAAGCAAACAACATCCAAAACTACGCACACAGAATTACACACACATTACGCACAACACGACAGAACACAGAACACAAAACATAACATAACAGAACATAAAACACAACACAACACAAGTGCACAAAATGAGCGCCAGGATAAGTGCATAAACAAATAAACAGAAAATAAAAACAAAATATGAAGCATTAAAATAGCTGGCTGGAAGCGTGGCGCTAAATGGATTGCCCGTTAAGCTATATATGGGACTTACATGCGAGCTTTACTGTACCGCCCGTGGCGTAAACGGAAGCGGCCCTTGGCCGATGTGTAACCAGAGCCAGTTCACCAAAGTATTGACCCTTGCCCAGCTGGGATATCTCGATTTCGGTATCATCCTGATCCATGCGCACCGACACAGTGCCCTCCTCGATAAAGTACATGCCATCGGCGGCGTCACCTAAGCAATGAAACAATCAATAAATTAATTGATAATCTATCATTTATCATTGATACTTATTTATAAGTTTCTCATTAGCTATTAGTCATAAGTTAATGGTTGGCAGTTATTAGTTATTAGTTTTTATCATTACTCATTTATCACTTATCATTACAATGAATCTAAAACTTTTTTTCTTTTGTTTCAGTCATCATCAATCAATTATCCTGATGCAAGCTTACCCTGTTTGATGATGCGCTCGTCGTTCTCGTAGGTCTTGGTAACCAAAGCATCGGCCAGATTCATACGCTCGTAGTTCTAAAATGTCAACAGGTAAGTGTATTTAGTATTAATGTTTCATCAGCATATTTTAACATATTTCTCTCTGATCTGTTCTCACCTGCAGCGCCTTGAGCATGGGCACACTGTTCAGCAGCTCCTCGTACATTTTTCGCTTCTTGAATGCCGACTTGAGCAATATGCGTCGGAATGTCTGACGATCCATGGCCCAAAGTAGCCCAACGGTTTCCGCCTGTACGGTAGCCGCTCTACAAACATTATGAATTAGAAATAATTAATATTATTATTATTATTATTAAGGAATGATATTATATACGACAATATGTTATATTTGTCTGATCTTAATCAAAATTTGAACTATATGAAATGTAATTTAAAATATATTTAAGAAAAAAACTATGTAAATGTTGAAAGAAATGAATAAAGTATATATAAATTAAATAAACAAATGCGTTATTATTTCCAATGGGAACTATTCAAAAACAAAACAGAAATCGTCCCAATTTTTAGGCGGAGTTTTGCTTAAGTACCAGGCGCACAGAAATGAGTAGAACGACGCTAAGTCAGCACAAAATAAATAAATTCTTGTTTCAAGGCCGTCTCACGTGACGCTCGTATAGCGTTTTTCTACTAAAAATTCCACTCAAATACCAGGCGAACAGAAATGATGAGCAGGCTGACAATCTTTGTTTAACATAATGAGTTTTCGTAACATTGAGTGGGCTATTATTTAACATTGAGCCTAGTAGTATTAACATATTTTTGTTAAATAGCAAATATTGATAAAAATTCCACTCAAATACCAGGCAAAGAGAAATAATTAGCAGGCTGACAATCTTTGTTTAGAATAATGAGTTTTCTAAAAATGAGTAGGCTGTTATTTTAAATTGTTAAATCGTAAATTTTTGTCAAAAATCCGCTAAAATACTAGGCGCCCAGAAATGAGTAGAACGACACTAGAAGTCAGCATAAAAATAAATAAATTCTTGTTTCAAGGCCGTCTCAAGTGACGCTCGTATAGCGTTTTTCTACTAAAAATTCCACTCAAATGCCAGGCGAACAGAAATGATGAGCAAGCTGACAATCTTTGTTTAACATAATGAGTTTTCTAAAAATGAGTAGGCTGTTATTTTAAATTGTTAATTCTCAAATTTTGGTAAAAATTCCGCTAAAATACCAGGCGCACAGAAATGAGTAGAACGACACTAGAAGTCAACGCAAAATAAACAAATTCTTGTTTCAAGGCCACCTGACGTGGCGTTTGGATTGTGTTTTTCTACTAAAAATTCCGCTAAAATACCAGGCGCACAGAAATGAGTAGAACAACGCTAAAAATGAGCGCAAAATAAACAAATTTTTGCTTCAAGGTCATCTGAAGTGGCGTTTGGATTGTGTTTTTCTACTACATATTCCACTCAAATACCAGGCGAACAGAAATCATGAGCAGGCTGATAATCTTTGTTTAACATGAGTTTTCTACCATTGAGTGGGCTGTTATTTAAAAGCGAGTTTTACTACAAAAAATTCCACTCAAATACCAGGCAAACAGAAACGAGTAGGCCGACGCTAAAACTCAGCAGAGGAAAATAAAATATTGTTGCATACCCGCAAGGGGTGACTGCTGCGGCGATCAGCCGCGAGTTTCTGCCACAAATTTGACTCAAATATCAGACAAATAAAAATGATTAGCAGGCTGAAAATATATTTTTGATGCGAATTATACAAAGATTTGAATGTTTACGTTCTCAGGATTTTGTAATTGATATGCTATGACCAACGATTTAGAAATCAGATAGGAAGCAAAATAAAGGCAGGTCATATCAACGATTTGTAGTTTCTCAGAGTTCTTGGTTGGCCCTAAGTCAGTTATTCTTTGCACGATTTGCTATTTTCGACTCGTACAAATCAGAACTTTCAATTGCCATTGTTCAATTTCGAATAAGTTTTGCATTTTTAGCCAAAAATGTGATGGAACTCCTTATTATTTTGGTCAAAATCAGATGGAATCGAAAAATCAAGCAAATCTTTGAGTTTGATAGGTCATAACTTGAGTAATTTTCATCCGATTCTCAAGTCGAACACCATTTTCGTATTATTTTATTTATTCAATTTTCACTCAAAAATATTCCGTGACTTATGCAGTTTCGGAAGAATGCACACGATGCCCAAAAAAGTCTTGAACTTTGCATGACTCTAACTAGGGTATTTGTCGCCCGATTTCGGAACTATATATCATTTTCGATACGAACTTTTAGAGGTCTTTCAGTTGGCACTAAAAAATTTACATTCCGAAATTTTTGCATTTTTGACCAAATTACGTTGAATTCAAATTTTCATCAGTTCGATATATTTTTCCAAAATTTTCCATACAAAATTGGTTAAGACATCTGATCAAATTACTATGAATTCACGGTATGAAAATTGCCAAGTGTCAAATTGAGACGAAAATATTGAAAAATTAGCACATTTCATGCGCAGACAGTGGGTGTCAACAATTGGCAATTGGAGATAAATCAAGTCTACATTAGCAGATAGAAATAGCTGCATGTTTATACAACAGATACAAGATACAAGCTACAAGCTACTTAATAATAGATATTTGTTTACCTGGGCATATTGTAGAGCAGCGCTAATTCACCAAATAGTCCGGTGTGGGTATAGGTGCTAATGTGTTTATCATTTATATAGACCTTATAGATGCCACTGTGAAGAGAGAGAGAGAGAGAGAGAGAGAGAGAGAGAGAGAGAGAGAGAATCGATAAGTGAAAGAGACCGCACAAGTGATTTGCGTGAATATTACAAATGCAAATTAATTGCGCACACGCCGTCTGTGGCTCACAAATTAATATTGCCTACTTATTGGAGCGTGCTCACACACGACGTAGACGCAATTTGTTGGCATTTTATTCCTCGTTGGGTATACTCACGATTCAATAACATAAAAATTATCGCCATCATCGCCCTGGCGTATGATGAAATCGCCTGGCTGCACCTTTCGCTCGAACATCGCATCCAGCACTTGATTCATCTGCAACAAGCAGACAAAAATAGCCAAAAGGCATTATGGAGGTGCTTAGACAAAGAGAAACAGAGAGAGAGAGAGAGAGAGAGGGAGAGTAAGACCACACACAACACAAACTCACTTACACCTACTCAGCTTAACCGCATACAACGTGATTCGGTTTTGCGGTAGCAACTCTTTGGCTTTTATGTACTGGTCGTGTTTTGTGTGTGGAATTTGCACCGAAAATATGCGAGAGATTTATGAGTTTTAGATGGGGGGCGAGGAGAGATGAGGACTGGAAAGAGATTGAAAGGATGTGTAAGCACCTGTTCCTTCTCGAGCGAACGGAAGAGTAGCACATTCTTCACCGACTCGATGAGACGCGCCCGCTGTTCATCTGTCTTGGGGAATATGGCAGTTGCGCCCTCATCATCATCATCCGCCTCCGGATCGTAAGCCTCGGCGAACACTGATTTGCGACGTGTGCTTTGTACTGCTGGTGGTTCCGCTGCAATAGGAAAGAAAATAGAAATTATCATAATTTCATAATTAAAATGGGAAACGCCACTAATCTTTGTGTGAATGTGGTAAGTAAAAGAAAAAAACTGTGTGAAATATCTATGAAATTATATGAAAATTTTGTATAATACTGTAATTTGAGTTCTTATAAACACTTTAGATTATGTAGTTTGAGAAATCTATCGAACTTTAGATATGTGAGCTTCACAAAACTATCGTAGATGCCAAACAATCGATAAGAAATTTTGAAGTATTTTAAAGGATATTAATAAATGTATTTATTTGGCAATTCTTGAATTGGATTTTTTTCTTTTTAAGATTCAGCCGTGAGCTGTGTCTATAGAGGGAAAATAGTTTATAATAATTGGTGCAAGAGTCACCGATAGCGCAATTCAATATATATTTTATAGACTGGCAAACGAAACTATCGATAATTTAATTTTTTATTTGCCAACTTTTATAAATATGTATTAAATTGTCAACAAACATATTTGAATCTGTAATATATCTAAACAAAATTCTGTAATATATCTAAACCAATTTTTAGTTATATTTAAATAGAATTCATCATCTGTGCGTAGTTTAGTGGCGTACAATTAATTGTACTGAGAGTCAATAATAATCGATAAGACTTTTGTTAGTTATACAACACTAGAAAATCAGCTGTGGTCAATAAGAATTTGTGTAGTTCACTTTTTTCAATTGTTATAGCTCGCATTCATTTAACTAATTACATTGTTAAAAAAAAAAAACTTTTTAACTTCGCGCAGTCTGCAACTAACCTGAATTTCAAACAATTAACACTTGATCAACTTTCTAATCAGTCGACGCTCTCTGGGAATAGTCGGAGTGAAAAAGTTATTTTTTCTTCGTGGAATGGTGTTAAATTAATAAAAACTGTTTAGTTCATTTAGCTAGCCTGGCTGGACTTCAGTTGCTATGTCTCTATTGAGGACAATGTCCTGTGTCCCAGTTTTGGCTTTCATGTTTGTGCTCATTAACTAAAGTACACACAGGATGTTTCACTCAGCTGCGGGAGGAGTGGTGCTTCACATTTTGGCTTCACAGCGAGCATTAATTATATTAAATAGCTAATAGACACACACAAAGAGAAAAAGAGGAAAGAGAGAGGGAGGTGGTTAAGGTGGAGAGCAAGGGAAGTGAAACAGACAACCCGCTGTTGATGCCGGATGCGCTTCTGCTTATATCAACGTCATTGTCATCATCATCATCCTCATCATCATCATTGTCATTGTCATTGTATCAGCTGGGGAATGTGCTGTCCATACAATGCATACAAAGTTTTGCGTCAGCATTTTTTTAGTTTCTATCTGTCTCAGCAAATCGAATATTTTGTGGAACATGAGATGCAGATGGAAATGTACACAGGAGAGAGAAGGCGAGGGGTCTGTCGTGTGGTATCTAATTCGGCTGAGGCTATCCAGCAGCCCACACATCAACCCAAATACACAGCAGACGGCAAAGTGCAGCTGCAGATACAAAATGTATCTATATACATATGTATCTTTGTATCTGCGTATCTGCTTGCACTATAATTGCGTCTAGTTAGCAGTTTTACAGCTTTGTGTCTCTCGTCTAGCTCGTATATAGGCTACTCTCGCACTTCTTAAGCTTTTGATGATATATCAACAACAACAACAACAACAACAACAGCAGCAACAACAACAACAACGAGAACAACTCGCTTGACTGCATGCACAAACAGTAAACAGTAAAATGCTTGCAATTCATCATCAGAAAACGAGACAAAGCAAACAAGTTGAACGGATGCACAGAAGAACAGCTGAACAGATGGTTTTAAAAGAGAAAAACCCACTAAACCAATTGCACCAATTATTCATTTTTGCCAGCAAATACTCTTTTCATATACACACCAACTGGAGGGTGATACAGAGAGAAACAGAGAGAGAGAGAGGGAGAAAGAGTTAGATAGGTACTCTTTTATTATTACATATGTTATGGCTGCTATATCTTTGAACATTGATCAAATTGTTGAGGCATGCAGTTTTTGCTGTCTGCATACTATTAATATTTGTTACTATCAGCATTTTATAAGCATCTTTTCTATATATTTTCTGTATTTTTTTGCATATTATTTACAATCAAAGTTTGAATGTTATAATAATATTTATTATTATCAGCATTTTAGTAGCTGCATTTCTTGAATTTTCTATTTTTTTTTTTTGCATAATTTATAATAATTAAGTATTTATTAGCATAAATTTTTAATGTACGTTTTTGTGTGGCACTTGGCTGCTATGATTTATGGCTCAGCTTAGGTTAAGTTAGCAATTTTTGTCAATTCGTTAAGTGATTGACTTCAGAATTAGATAGCTAATCTATAGAGAATTAATAGCTTAACTTGCATTTATGTGATTATTATTTGGCTATGATTTGAGCTTCTATCACTTTAATGAGCTGCTTGACTGTGTGACTTGTTGATTTAGTTCACTTATCTGAAGAGGACTGTAAGTATACTATCTGTATGTTTTTTTTCTATTTATTTTTGCTTACGGTTCGTACCCATTTTTTCTCTACTATTTAGTTAGCTGAGTATGTGAATAATTCACTGAAGCGTATCGGACACTTAACGAGAAATTCAAGTATGCCAGGTATTTCAGTGAATTGCCTATAGACATTTTCAGTTATTTTTACCTATGATTTGAATTTTATTCTTTCTCTTGTTACCTGAGTAATTGATTGGTTTTTGAAGGCAATTTAACTAATGAGAAGTTCAGTTAGCTACTATTTCAAATTGGTTGAGAGCTTAAGATAGTTGGCATGAAGCTGTGCATATATTGCTCAGTTGCCTGAGTGATCAAGCAAATAATTTAAAAATGATTAAGACATGCTATTATAACTATTATTGAAACATTGAAAGTTAGCTGTAACTTACTAATATTTCATGACTTTATAGTCATGAAATAAAAACTAATGAAATATTAAACAAAGCTCATAAAAATCAACAAAGAAAACCTTATTCCAAAGCCTTATACAAATTTTCATCTAGGTCTATTTACTCTATGGTATAATACTTAGTCTCTGCCCTGTCAGATCCTCATGAAAACCTGCTTATAATTTAGTATTTGCTTTCAGGTTTCACTTTTTACGTAATTCACAGAGTATTTTTTATTTTGTTTTTGGCAGCTGTTCGTCTTGGCCATTTTCGTCGATCTGTAGACAACAAACACATGTCTAAGTTTCATATGTGGAGCTATAATTTTTATTGGCGACGTGTCTGACCAAAATGTGTTTTTTGCACTCGCTTTTGGCAGGCTGCTTTTTTTTTTATTTATTTATTTTGTTTTTGCTTCGTATTTTGTTGTATTTTTCTTTTAGCTTACCCGCCAATAGATTGCTGGACACTTGCGTCGACATGTTGCGCTGCACTCAATATATCAATATAAATTTTTCTATATGGCTTTTCAGTGCGTTTCAGTTACAAACAATTCACAGCCTCGCAAATATCGCTAGAGAAACGAGCAATAAAAAAAACAAAACCAGTTGTGCGTTTGAACACGTTTGGCAGAAAACTGAAACTGAAAACTCAAGGTGAAAACGCGAATGCACACAATAAATTTATATACATACATATATGTATATGAATGTATGTATATATATGCTGTCATACGCTGCGTATGCGTAATAAATATTTATGCACTTGGCCAAAACTTGAGGCTCGATTGCGACGGCGACTACGGCTGCAACGGCGATTGCGACTTGTTTTAGCTGAGAAATCACAACGCGCACTTCACACTTCAAAATTTTATCAATACCGAAAAAGCAAAGAAGCAAAAAAAACAACAAAAAAAAAATATATATATATATATGCTGTTTGCATTGCCATTGGCTGTGTTTAAGAGTCGTGTCAAGTGTGCGACGCTAAAGCTCGTCTAATGATGCACTTACACACACACACACACACATGTATATATATATATTTATCTATCTATCTACCAACTGCAGCTCTTGAAAACCGCTTGACTGACTTTCAACTATTATTTTCAAACAGCATGTTGGGGCTAAAGCAGCAGGATGTGGCGCCCTTAAGCTACTTAAAGGGCGCATGTTTGGCGTTGTGGCACAACAGAGCAAACAATTTGATACAATTTAATTTGATTTGCTTTCTACTTTGAGCATCAAAGCAATATAACAAAAGTGTATCGATAAAAGGCTATTTATAGTTTTTATTAAATTAAAAGGCTCGCAAGGGCTTCAAGCTTTCAAATGGGACATATAAAACATAGAATATAGATATATATATATATATATACTATATTTATATACCATATTTATTTATTTATGTATTATTTTTATTTATAGAGCAAGTAAGCTCAGTTCTTTAGGCTTGTTTTGGCAACCTGATGTTGTTTTGAGCCAATTTCGAACTTACAAATTTTAGTTTTCTTAAACACTAAATCTTTTCAAAGCTAGAACATGTATTTTATTAAGCAAATATATGTAATCAGCAGAAGTAGACTTTTCTGAATTCAAAGTATTCTGCTTAGGATCAACAGTTGTCTGCATAAACGAAATCGCGATGTGTAAAATCTAGCGATAAATAGATATCTAGTGTCTGATACCTCTAAGGCACGACTCACATATCTAGCTAAAAATAATCGATAGGATTTTGCAATTTGTTTGAGCTCCTTAATTATCGATAGGTATTTGTATTTTTAGAAATTCGAGTAAAACTTGAAGTAAACTTCAAAAAATCAGAGTCATGCTATATTCTCTGTATTTAGCAGCTATATTTGTAGCTTAAGTCTTATAATTTCCGCTATACATAATCGTACACTATTTGTATATAGAGACTATAGGCAAAGTTCTCTGATTAAATTGGGCTGCAAGCAAAGAACTTCTGGCTCGAGTCAACGCCCAATTCACAACGATTTCCCAGCCTTGATTAACATCACAACTTGGCCTAATTGAATGTCTAAATTTCATTGTTCATTGAAACCTTTCAGTTATGCACTTAAGCACTTATTATTGAGTTATTAAATATATATATTATTGCTTGTTAATTGAGTGCAAATTATGATGGTCATGTCAACATTTTATCAACTTCAATTTACTATGGAATGCGAGCGAAAATATGTTGTTAAATAAAGTTAACTTGACAGCTCTTGATAAAGTTCTGTTGAATATTTTTACTTTATTTTTTATTTTTAGTTATGCTGCAGTAAATTGTAATAAATTAAATTCGACTTAAATATAGCTGCATAACCACATAGACAGACACACACGCACACACGCACACACGCACGCACACACGCGAACAAATTTAATTAAAAAATGGCAAATAAAAGTTGACTTCATTTAATTTGGTTACGTGGAATGGGCAGACGCGACGCGATGCTGACGCGAATGAGATTTGCAATGTGAATGCTAATGGCTTGACGATGACAGTGACTGACTGACTGACTGACTGAATGGCTGGCTGAGTGACTGGTTGACTATCTGAGTGAGTGACTGTTTTTGTCTATTGTGCGCGTCGTGACGTTTGGCTAACGACTAAAGGCGCTGCTCAAGCCGCAGCAGCCTTTGGTTCGACACGAGCTGTCAAAAGGAAAGGCGGAAATAGTGCCTGTAAGTAGGCAATGCCTGTCACTGAATGAGCCACATGTGTGTCGGTGTCGGTGTCGGTGTCGGTGTCGGTGTCCGTGTGTGTGTATGTGTATGTGCTATGAATATATATAAATATCTAGCGAGAGATCTGTCTCTCTCTCTCTACTTCTCTTTTTGTCGCTTGTCGTAGCGCTTTGTCTCGATTAACATGAGCATTGTTGTTAGTTATATATATATAAATATATATACATATATATTTATCATTAAGCGCAACAGGAGGCGCACAAAACAGGACACACACACACAACATGGCCAACAATTTCCGTGCTGCTGCAAACGCCGCTGGCATGTCAATAATGTTCAAAATGTAACTGCCATGCCAAAGCCATGTCAGCGCGTGGGCGTGGCAAGCGCCTCAAATACACCGCACTTCGCTGCCCTTAAAGTGGGAACAAAAATATATATGTATAAAATAGCGGCGACCCTTGCTACGTGTGTGCCTGTTGAAGCGTGCGGCAGTCGGGCAGCCGCTGCTCATCCGCATGCTTCAATGGGCGCTCATTGCTTTAACCCCTAGCGCGCGCTTTCTCTCTCTCTCTCTCTCTCTCTCTTTCTCTCTCTCTCTGTCTTGCTAGCACTGCTGCTGCGGTAACGTAAGCGTTAATAAAATGTACAACATGCTCAGCACAGACACACACACGCACACCTTATTAAGCCACATTTTGGCACCCGCAAAAATTGCTGTACGTATGCTTAATATTTATTTTTTATACAAATGCTGAGCTATCTGTGTGTCTGTGCGTGTGCGTGTGTGTGTGTGTGCGTGCTGCGCTTAAAGCGTATTTAAATCAAAACGAGCCAACCTAACCATAAATAGACATCAAAGCGCTGCAAGGGGGCGTGGCACACGGACTATACTCTGAGCTATTTGCGTGCTGCTCTCACGCTCAGCTGCACTCTTGAGGGCTTCACTGAGCAAAGCCAAAGACAGCAACTTGGCAGCAGGCGGGCGAGTAAAAAATATATTTAAAAAAAAAGGTCAATGCGATAGTGAGACGGACGAGCCCCAATGCAAACTTCAATTAAATGTCACGCAGTGCCGCATCTCATGTAAAGAGAAATCAATGCAGTTGACAGGCATGCGAAGAGCAGTCGAAGCGAACCTAGAAAATATGAATATCTTCAAGTATTTCTTTATGTTAGAAGTATAGGAGTTGTGGGGGGCTGGAAGTTCAAGTTTAATAAGCGAAAATTGTGAGTTTTAAAAGTGTATGAAATGTATTATGATATAAAAAATGATTCATTCGAATTAGATTAATCATATCCTGTAAAATATGATTAATTCTAATTGGAAGAATCCTGGAAAAGATGAGCGATACTGACTAAATGAAGCCCACCTTATAAAAGATGATTCATTCTAATTGGATGAATTTTATCCAGTATTAAATATTAAATTCTTTTGAGACGTAAAAATAGAACTTAAAATTAGATTTATTCGGACTGTATGAACAACATCCGTGTATAGAATACCTTCCAAGCAGAAGAATCTTTACAGGTAAAACTATTCGTGCCAATTAGACTGGTCTTGATTAAAGTATGGCAAATTCCAATTGGAAGTCACATGGAATATGATTCATCTAATTAGACACTGTAAACTATGATTTTTTTTAATTAGATGAAACTTATATTTGATTTACACAACTATTTTATAAATTTTTTTTATTTGAAAATGAAAACTGAATATGCAAAAATTATGAAATCGAGGTTTATTATAATTATAATACAATCTTATATGTCGGTTGGCAAAAAAAATAAATATATCACACTTCCAGCAGATTGTGAGCTTCAAATATCTGAATTCTAGCATATTTATATAAGACTAAGTAACAGTTGCAACCATCATCAATATATATACATATGTACATATATGCTAGGTATTTACCTACCTAGCTATCCATATATTTTACTTTAAGATCAAAAGCTGTCAATCTGGCGCACCTTGGTTTATTTACACAGCTCTTGAGCTGTGTGCGCAATTAATAGATTTCTAATGAGAGCAGGACTGCAGCAGTGCAGGATAACGGATGCCAGGATATGGCGAGAGGAGAGCAAAGCAAAGAACACATTCGCTCACTTGACACGGTGTTGCTTGAGCTGCGAGCTGCGTGTTTGATTAACCGGAAGATAAACACGCAGAGGCACGCAGAGCCACGCAGAGCCACGCTGAGCAGCTGCGGACCACACTTCGTCAAGGACCTGCTCCTGACAACTTTATCAACATTATTATTTAATTTGCTGTGGCGCGGCTGGGCGGCTGGGCGTCTGGAAGCCGAAGCAAAAGAAGATGTACGAGAGCTCAAGATGAATGCAAGGAGCGCTTGGACTGCGTGACCAGCTGGCGCTAATTGTCTGCACACGTGCGTCGCATTATGAGAAATAATGAGATACAGTTACACATACACACACACCCATACACACCCATACACCCATACACACACATACACTTTGTTGTGATGTTGCTGAAGGCAAAACTTTTCAATTTGCAAACTCGTTTACCTTTTTTTTATGGTTTCCTCAGTTACTTTTCTGCGTTCTGTTCTTTTTTGTTTAGGCTTTCAGTTTTATAATTAGAATTTAGTGTAGGGTTTAGACCAAAATCAAGGGCCAAGCTCGTGGCCGCGTTTTGACGTCAAATTGCAGGCGGCATGGCACCCGCCACGCCCCCAGCCCGTTTCGCCCCACTTAAAGCCAGCCAAAAAGTTGGACTACTATAAATAGTTGTTCGTTGAGTGCAAGCTAAAGAAAGCTTTGCCACGGCACGCGGCGCTCGCATTGACGCACAAACATGACGAGACATGGAAATAGTTGACCCTCCAAGGGGAATTCTTGTTACTGTTGCTGCTGTTGCTGTTGCTGTTGCTGCTGCTGTTGTTCTTGTTTTTGGGACACGCAATGCTCGCATTGCTCATTTGTTAGCATATTCCCTGGGAGGCGTGTTCAGGCCAAAAGAAAAACAATATTGATTTTCCTCAACTTAGTTGAGTTAGTTGCACAAATTGTACAAATATTTGTTCTAAGGTATTTAAATGCTCGGTATAATACCCAGGAGCATGCTGATGCTAGTGATAGCTGGTACACCTAATATTTGGTAAGGTTTACTATTCATAATGATCAATAGTAAATGGGGGCAAGGCTAGCGCTGCTATAGTAAGGGCATATGTCTATAGTAAGGGTAATTATCGATAGTTTATAGCAATCGAATATGTCGATAGTCCATAGCTAACAAAAATGTCGATTGATCAGAGTAATTAATCACGTTGAATATCTTTAGTAATCGATTACATATCGAAAGAATGCAATATTTATCGATAGCTTAAATGCCGTTAATCGATCAGATATCGATATATATAGATGTCTTATCTATAGAATGTAAATCGACATAGTCAATAGTTGAAAGATCGATAATCAATAAGCGATCCTTTAGATTGTCAATGAAGTCTAAATCGACAATGTCGATAAAGGTTGAAAATAGTTGGTTTAGGTTGTCTATAGGAAGCCATAGTGATGTTTATCAATAGTAATGTAAAGCTATGCTCATTCGAGGTAATCGATAACAAACATCGATCGATCAGAGCTATGATAGCCAATAGCGCAAACCATTTCTATACAACCTACAGCTCAATATATCTATATGTCAATATGATAAATATATCAGAATATGATCGTACAGTGAAAGTTTACGACTCTGATTCTCCGCCTCTGACTTACCATCGCCTTCTTGTGAGTTGATGCTTTGATTATCATCGGCCGTATTCTCGGTGCTGGCTGTGACTGGCCGATTGGCTTGAAGTTTGTTAAAGTAGTCGGCAGCAAAGTCAATCAGATCCGGCGGCTGTTCGACCAAATACGAAATTGAGAACTGCAAAAGCACCTCCTTCAGCTCATCTGGAACCTGGATGCGTCGACTCGAATCGGTAGACATGTTTGTGCTGCAAGATAGCAAAAGAAGCATATATGAGATATATATATGTATGTATGTATATGAGGTATAGAAATGATTAGACAAACATCAATCTAAATTGTGATGGATAAGCGTGTGCGTCAGCAGATATTTCTTTATCTTTTGTTATAAGTCTTAAAAATAGATTGATAGATTGCACTGACTCGAGTCAATTTCATAGTGCTAAAAATAATGTGTTATTTCTATTGAATTATAAGGAATTGTATTTGGGCATTATTTAAGATTTCATTGGAATATGCAGGAGGCGATATTTAGTGGAAATTGTTGCCCCAACAAGTGTCAAGTGCTGGGCATGGGAACAGCGCTCAAAACAATTTACAACTAATTACAGCAGCGAGACCTCAACTGACGCTGACATAAACATTATAGGGGAATATGAATATATATATATATGTATGTATATGTAGGTATACGTATGTGTATGCCAGCTATAGGCTAGAGTAATCTAGTGGCTCTCGTCGGCTTTAAACAGCGCCTCTTTATGCCCATTTGTGTAATTTGTCACGCGTGAGTCTGACCTCGAGCTAGTTGAGTGGCCGCTCGCTGCGCCCATGGGTCATTTATATTTTTATTTTCATTTTCATTTCGTTTTTGTTTTGTTTTGTTTTGTAATTTTTTATTACTTTTTAGTCAACGGAAGCTACAATACAATTCCCAATTCAACACCTCTCATCAACAGCCATACAAATGTAAACAACTGCAACAACAATAATAACAGCAGCAGCAGTAACAGCCAACAGCAACAGCAACAGCAACAGCAACAGCAACAACTATAAACATTATCACAACTCTAGTTCATTCGTTTGTCATCCGCGTCATCGAGTGGCGCGTGATTCAACGTTGCACAATTTATTTTTCGTTGTTGTTCTTCTTCTCGTTTTTTTTTTTTTTGAATATATATATATATATACATATATATATCTATACATATAGATATATACATATACATTTACAAATATATTTTTCAGATTTGTCGCCGGCTTGTTGCGTTCGTAGAAAACGTAGAACGTGAGCTTCATGTTAATTATGCGACTGCAGCGATGCCACGAAATTTCATATACAAAAAAAAATGATATATTTGTATGTGTGCCTAAATATATAGTAATATATTAATATAGCATAATGGGAGATCAATCCACTTGCTATACTCGTTAAATACTCTGGCTGTATGTATTTAATTTAAGCTCTTTTTTAAAGTTCTCTATATCTTTCCAACTGTCTACTATTATTGTGACTATTACTGACATTTTCATTATCATCCGCATTATATTTTCATTGTGATATGTATAATCAATTAGTATTAGCATTAACACTACTTTTATCTTTATTATCATCATTATTCTTCTTTTTTATAATTATTTATCATCATTATTATTGATATTATTGTCATTGTCAATAGCATTGGCATTATCATCATCCTCATCGTATTCAATATTATTCATTCATTTCTATTATGATTATCCTTAACACTACCATAGTCTTTGTCATTAGCATTAGCATTATTATTGACGTATTTATTTCTATTGTCATTATTATTACTACTCATTATATCAGTCATAACGTTTTCCTTATCCCACTTTCAAACATTTCTTTCAGCTCCAAGATTGATATTTACAAATTTCTCATTCAATTACCTTAAAGCCATCTCAAATATCGATATCTGCGAATTTCCCATTCAATTAATCAAAGCCATCTCAAGTATTTACCAAACACCTCTCTAATTATTTAACATAATTAGTTCACTTAATTACTGAACGATTTGCCGTCCAATTAATTGTGTTTTAGATTATATTAATATAGTTATATTAGTCACAAGCTGCAGAGGTCTTCATGCTTTGCACTTGCTTTGTAAATGCTTAAATTAATTTGCAATTTCTCAGAAAATTTGCTACCCTCAAGCTACCCTCGCTCTCTATGCCCCTCCTTGCCCTTTGCTCTTTCCCTCTACGATTACCTAATCACATCATCTGTTATTTCTGCACGAACGCAACATTAAATACTTAAAAAGTTCTTTTTTTTTGTTTTTGCCAAGAAGTGCAAAAACAAAACAATTTACGTATTTCTATTATGCATGAGCTGTGCAGGGGCGCATCGGGGCGTGGCTAGTAAGATAGATAACTAGCTAACTGGTTGGATGAATATTTGTTGCAGCACTTAGTGCAGAACATGGCCAGAAGCATTTAACTGTCAAGTGGCAATTGCCAATTGGCAATTGGCAATTTGCAGTCGACTGTTGGCAGTTGGCAGTTGCTAAATGGGCTAAAAGCAAACATGACAACAACAGATGAAAAAAAACCCTACAGGAGATTGGTGGAGGTGTCAGGCGGCAGCCTTTATTAGTTTGTAATTTTGATTTTAATATTTATTTATTCGTCGCTTTCTGGCCGCAGGCCAACTTGAATATTAATGAACTTAATTGAAAAAGTTCGGCTCAAAAACACAAACTGTGTAGGTATACAGAGAGAGAGAGAGGGTGTGCGTGTGTGTGTGTGTAAGTGTGTGCGTGTGTTGATTCACAGTAAACAGGCAACAACTGCAACAACAACAACTGTTGCTGCTGCTCCTGTGCCTGCCTCGACAGCCGGGGCAAAAATTAATTTCCAAAATTACGACAAATAAAATGTTGCGGGCAACTTTTCAACAGCTAAACGAGAGTTGCGGCAGAACAAAAGGGCAGTGGGGGTGAGGCAAAAGGGGGATGGAGGCGCGGCTTGGGCAGAGCTGCGCCCACTCAACAATAACTGTATCTCAATGCGCAATTTACATAATTACGCATATTTGACTCAAACTTATAAATATTTATGCAGCTAGAGCTTTTCAATGAAGTTCACGCAGGCATCCAGAAGTAACGTTTGCCGAGGGGCGGGTACGGCTGGCTTTGGGGTTTGCAACACTGAGCGCAAAATATGCATGTTGGCTGCGAGTGTGTGGCATGCACTCAAAACTTGCGCTAAAAGTATTTGCGTAAGATTCAGGCAAACTTCAAGAAGCGATTTCATTTATACGAAAGTTATGGAAAAACATGGAAAACTCTTGAGAAGTTTCAAATATTAATGAAATGAAAAACTATTTTCGAAAGCATAAATATGTATAAAAAATAATATACAAATATATTATATTATATATAAAAATTAATTTAATAAAAAAGTATATATATATATATATATATATATATATCTCAATTAAATATTAAATAATATATTGAAATATTTGCCAATTTGTAGTATATATTTCGCTATAAGCTTCAGGCGTTTACGTAAAGTAAAAAGAATGTATTTCCCAATAGCTGCACACACCTGTCTAGCCAATGAATCAACAGCGTCAACCTGATTTTATCAATAGGCGCAGCAAGAAAATGCGAAACAAGAATAGAAAAAACAAAAACTATTGGCGACTGGGCGAGTTGTTTGTTGCTATTGGCTGCGACGAGGCGGCCAATTAGTGGGTCAAGGTGGTTTACTCAGAGACTACGCAATGTACTGCATAAATAAATTATGTGCTTTCAGAGCAACAGCTTAAAATAGCGCAGAAGTAAACGATAGACAGACAGACAGACAGACGTACGATTGAGCGAGTTGCAGTTTGGCATGAAATTGAGTTAAGCGGCTTCAGCTACATGCGGGCACGCACCAGCAAACAGCATAGAGAAGCTTCTCGCTATTAGACCAATAGACAAACACTGAAAGGTGGCGCAGCAGGTGCAGCAGGAGTGGACGTGGGCTAGAGCCAACAGAAAGAAACTTAAGCCATGCTCATTTCCTTACAATTTCCGTTGTTAGTTCCGCAGAGCGTGTAGAACACACACAGACAGAATGGGAAAGAGATGGAAAACTGCTGCATCGAGTGTGGCTGGCAAATTGCATTTGTGTACGTTAGGGCGTATGCGCAATGTCACCAACTGCAATTTCAGCTGCAGACAAATTGTCAAATCTGGCAACGGTTGAGGTCAAGCGTTGCCAACTTGTGCGCAGTTTCTCTTCTTTTTTTTTTTTTTTTGGTTGAGCTAGCTTTAAATACTGTTTGACTAAAGTTTAGAAACTTTTACACAAAGCATTCAGTTGAGCAAAAAGGAATATGAAAGGAATGGTAAATACCATTTTGTAGTATATTAACATAATTATAAGGAATTTGAAGTACTCTATTAGTAGTACTCAATTGTATGGTATGATGATCAATATCTAGTAAACTTTATAGTCTGCTCAAGCTTGAACATGTTACTGGCGGCCACCTGCTGACGCTTTCAAGTGGACTGCGGGAGAGCATTGAGCCATTTACGATTATCCCCAACAAAAGATCAAGCCCCAAGAGATTGAGATGTAAGAATTGTAAATGAAAAGTGTTGCTATGTGGAGCGGCAATCGATACAACATCTCAGTTCATCACGAGATGTTGTAGCTCAAGCAATTGGCTCTTCGAACCGCTCTGAGTAGCCCCCACCAGTTGTAAGATACTCAGAGAGAATAAGGAATCCAGCACAAAATGTTGCAACTAAAACAACAGTTCAACATAAGTTGTAGCTCATATAAAGTCTCTACTTTTTAACCAGCGTATATAAATTATCGTTCGCTGTATTCTGCTGCCGGCCACAAGCTGACGCGTATTCTAAGTTGATATAAGTCTGTGATGAAATGTGATAACGTTGTGTAGATAATAGTTTCTGAAAATGTCTTTTACATTCTTTCATACAGTCTATTATATAGTCTCTCTTCTCTATTACAGTTTCTCATCTAGCCTCTCGTATAAACTTCATATCACGTTTTGGCCGTATGTCTTTGCTTACCTCTACCCTCTCTCCTCTCTTCTAGACTCACATCTGGTTTCTCTCTCGTTCTCTACCTATCTCTCTTTCCTCTTCTAGTATCATGCTCAGCTCCTACGTCTTCAGGCACTCGCCTAGTTTTACTTCAAGTTTAACATCTAGACTAGTCTCTTGCAACGTCTTTTATCGCTGCTCTATACTTTTCATACTTATATTCCATCATCTTCTATCGTTTCTAGTCTCTCCTTATAATGCTCTGCGAAGCTCTCATATATATTTCTCTCTCCCTCTTTGAAACCTCTTCAAGTGTCTCGTTTTACCCTTCCCTATACTATATCTCGCATATTCTGTCGTCTAGTCTAGTCTCTCGTCTTGGCTGTTGACACGTTCCTTATCTAATTAATATATGCGCAATCAGCTGTCTACTTCAGTTGTTATGCTTAAAGTTTCAGTCTAGTCTCTTTATTTGTGACTCCCTTTTAAGCTTTGCTGTTTTACACACTTTTATTATACGTTTGTTCATCCACTTAGTGTCCCCGACAATATCTTTAGCTGTAAATCTAAAAGTTTTCACTTAAATAAAGTAAAAGTTTGCTGCTCGCAAATCAGTTTAAGCAATTTCGCTAATGTTATGCACGCTGCGTCCTGCTGAGTTGTTGCCACATGCCACACACACACACACAGAAACACACACACACACAGACACACAGTCACACATACACAGCACGCACACACACTCACGCCCACACCTACGTGGTGGCAGTTGCTTTAGCAAGTCACGTTTTGTGGGCTGAAGTACGCATACGGTTCAGTAGCTACGGTTATGCTCATCATGCCTTACAGCGATGATGATCGCGTTTTAGCCCAGCTCGTTGCACTGTTTTTATGGAATTAGCCAACTTAATTTGGCCATTTTTGTCGCCATTGCGAAGAGTAAACCAAACGCCCACATTCAGTGCTCCACCTGTCCAGGTGGTTGCCTGATGTGCGCGTAAAATGATTATGGTTTACGTGTGTAGCTGATGCCAGACTATCTATCCTGACCTCCAGCCGTTGCGGACAGATGGGGCTACAGGTGACACGAACAGGTAGCTGCTCTTCGCACTCATTACTCTGCTTGATTCACATTAATCAGCACTTGCTTTTCCACACATTTGTGTGCGCGTCGCAAAGTCAAAGAGTTCGCCACACACACACACACACACAGCCAGTGTTCGTTCCATCAGCTTATGCGCCACGCCACTCACTCACAGCTCGACGAGCAGCATTAGAGAAAATTCAGTTTAAGTTGAGCTGTAATTGAATTTGAAACTTGTCGCAAATGCAATTCACATGCGTCCTTCTAGCTCAAATTTTGAGCTGAATAAAGAGCTGCTGTCAGCAGCTGCTTGAGATAGAAGAAAAATCTCAAACTAGCATCAGATGCTTCTAGCTGAAAAAACTTAAAGAGAATAACCCGCTGGTCTTTGAAGAGCTGTTGTCTTCTATATATATCAGCAGCTGCTGTATTTTGCATAATATGAATTACTCTCGATTATCAAAGTATATATCGCATATTGGATAGATGTCGGTGTTCGGCTTCTATCCTTCGTATACTCTGGATTCCATATTGAATATGCATAGCATTATAGCTCATTTAACGTCTTCTTATCGAAGGCCAACATATCGAGCAAACTTGTCAAGCTTCACTGGCAACAAAATGCCATTTATCTAATATATTGCCAAGCTCTGTCTGGGCCAACTTCGCGCTTGGGGATATCAAAGTAATTTCCCATTACTCTTTCCTTTTGAGCTGCCAAATCAGTGCTTAAATTAAGCTACAAGAACTGTGAACTGAGCAACAAATACAAATATATTTGCAAACCTCACAGAGAGAGGGAGAGAGAGAGAGAGAAAGAGAGAGGGTGTGTGTGTGTGGGAGAGTGCGGGGGTGTAGCTGTGTCTCTTTCTGTGTGCATTTGTCTGACCTTGAGAGCATTTCATTGTCGTCTCGCATAACACAAATTGAAATCTATGCGAACTGAACTCGAGGACATGCCACAGCCAGCGAAAGCATCAACAGATGCCACACGAAGAGCAGAAAAAAACAGAAGAAGAAGAAGAAGTCTCTTTCAGGTAAGGCAGGTAAGGCAGGTACGTATCTAACAGTAAATGACAGCAGCTATCCAATTACGTCAACAGCATAAATTGAGAACACCTGTGCGCAAGTTTTAAGTGACTTCATAATGCTCTGGCCACACTCCTAATAATTAGCCAGAGTGGACAGCACATGGCAACAGTTGTGGCCGGAATCTCCGCTCCGCCCCAAGTCTGCCTAATTATTATGTCCAGCGCATATGCCACTGTCGTTGGTAGCCGCCAACAGCCCGCTGCCGGCCCCCCCAACTTGACCTCCTGCGCTCAAGTGTGTTGGCTTTTCAAATTGGGTCAAGTGTTAATATGGGCGGGGCAAAATCAATTCCGCATAAATAAAATGCATGGACATGAACGTGTTCGTGGACGTGTCCGGTGGACGTGCAAGGGAAAGGCTGAAGGCCGAAGGCCAGGACAACTAACTCAAGTGCAATGATACGAGCATTTTGCTGATGGCCAGCCAAAAGCCCATAAATATATCACAGAGCCACATAAAATCGATGGCTAAAACAAAATGCATTGCCCTGAATATGTAATGGGCTTTAATTTTTTTTGTGTTGATATGCAACAAATGTAGCTTAGTTTATGGGAAAGAAGGGCTATTCAGCTGAATTATCTGGCAGAGAATTGGGCGATATTCAAAGAGAGCTAAGCTTGCGGGACAGTTGTTTCAATTCTAAACAGATTAGCGATTGTTTGAAGGGTAGAGAGAGCGAGAGAGATAGGGAGAGGCAGAGTAGAAGAATGAGTTAGAGTTAGATATAGATATAGAAAGCGCAAGATATATAGAGAGAGTGAGAAAGAAAAAGAGGCAGATAGCCAAAAGGGATAGAGAGAGATATATAGAGAGAGAAGAGAGTGAGATATAGAGAAAAATAAAGAGGGTTAGAGAGTTGTAAAGATAAATAGAGAGGGGTAGAAATAAAGATAGAATGTCAGATAGAGATGAAAAAGGGAGAGAGAAAGAAAGAAAGAGATAGAAAGGGAAAGAGAAAGAAAGAAAGAGATAGGGAGGGAGAGTGAGAAAGACAGAGAGAGAGAGAGAGAGAGAGAGAGAGAGGAAGAAAGAGAGAGAGGAAAAGACAGAGAGAGTTTTCTCACTCTCTCTCTCTCTCTCTTTCTCTCTCTTTCTGTCCTTCTCTCTCCCTCTCTAGAGAATGAGAAAGAATCAAGGAGATAGATAGTCAGATAGATAGAAAGAGAGAGAAAGATTGAGATGGAGAAATAGCAAGAAAGAGAGGTAGAGAGAGGGAAAGAGTGATAGAGATAGGCTATCTCCCTATAAAAAGAAAGTGAGATAGAGAAACATACAGATAGATAGAAAGAAAGGAAGAGATGGTTTTGATATAGTTAGATAAAAAGCTGGGATGTGATTTCCATATAAAAAAAAAACCAATCGAAAAAATACATAAAAAAAACAAAAAAAAAATTAATAATACCATAAATCAAGAAATTTTTTATCATGTATGAAATGCACACAGGTGATTTTCGTGGCTCGCTTTATAATTTAAGTACTCGACTGAATGCAGTTTAATTATGATTTTTCATTTGGAAATATTTTGCGGTCATTTTTTCAATTACCGTGACGTTTACAATTTGCAGTTAAGTGCAAAGCAAATCAATTGAAAATTGCTGGAAAATGGATATGACCAGTTGGCGAATGCAGATTTTCAATTGGCACAACACCTGGCCAAAAGCAACAGCAACAACAACAACAACCAACTGGCATTTGATGGCCAGACAAACAACAAAAGCAAAGCAGTACATAAATAAATATTCCCACTGGGCAGCATTTGAATAGCTGCTGCTGCTGCTGCTGTGGCAGTTGCTGTTGCTGCTGTGGCTGTTGGCCACCTAAAAAGTTGGCCCGCATTTTGGTCATAAACGTTGTGAGCCGCAAAGTTTGTGGCAGCCCAAAAATGCATAATTAAAATTTGATTTTCATTGCATTTGAGCAGCATGCAAACAAAATATTTTAATATGCTGCATAGAAACCATTAAAATGGCCAACTTATGCGCTACTCGAAACTGTTTTCCACTCATGGCCAAACAAATAAAAAAAAAAAAAAAAAAAAAAAAAAAATAGAATCAAATTTATAAAAATATAAAAAGGAGCTATTAATATTAATTTATATAAATAACATATGAGCATAGCTTAATCTGGGCAGGATTTAAGCTGTATGTTAATTTAAGTTCTAATTTGTAATTGACGACTTCTGTTTAGTAAACAGCTTAGCTGCTGTTACTAAAAAAAAGTGAAATGAATAAGGAATTTATAAATTACTTTTTCAAAATTTCTTGGCTTATCGTACGATAACAAGTTGAAAGCTATTTTATTCTGTTATCCCATGCTATATATTTGACAAGCACATTAACAAATCGTGCTTGCATAGCAAATGGCTTTTGCTAACAAACAGAACAGCCAGCCTTTAACTTAATGTGGCCAAAATCAATAATGAATAATGATTTTATAAATTCTAAATAAAAATTCATTTTTCAAATTTCCTAGCCTTATCGAAATGTTATCTTTTGCAGTCTAAAATGCTGCTCTATCCTCATGTTAAATATTAGACATACACTTTAACAGATCAAGCTACTAGCTTGCATAGCAAATGACTTTGCTCATAGGCAGCTCTCGCCGCTTCTAGCTTAAGTGCTGCCAAGCTCGAATATATCCACAAAATATAAATTAAGCCTCAAGATAAATGTTGCTGAAAGTCAAATGAATAATGTATTCATAAATTCTCAATCAAAATTCATTTTTCAACAGGACTTTCAATGTATTCACTGACATTTAACTTAATGTATTTTCAAATACATGTGCCCAGCTAGCTGTCTTGTTTTTCTGCTTTTTTGAGAAAGCGCCATACAGTTTTGCATTCAGTTTCTTCCGGTCAATGCATCAAAGTGGCAGAAAGCAAAAAAAAAAAAAAAAAAAACAAAAACAAAATAAGAAAAGAGAATATGAATCTGCTTTTGCCTTGCGACAAGCACTTAATTTTCCGCAAGTCAAGCAAAAAGTCGTCCTTAGTGTTGGGTGGTGGATGGCCTTACATACAGCTCAACCATAAAGCCGCCACGCTAAAACACGCGTCCCGCTCATTGTGACAAGAAAAATTACACACAGGCACACACACAGACACACACATGCACACATACCAATACACAGCACCCACACACATGCGAGGCATCAAAGCAATTTCGAGGCATACTTCAGGGCGGCCGAGCCAAAGGCTGAGCAGATGGAGAAAAACCCAAAAACCAGAACCGACGAGCGCACGGCAACAACGAGCAGCGCAACAACCGTAAATGTCAGAGCTAAAATACGCACACACACACACACACACACACATATCTACATGCATACATACATATATCAACACACATATGTGCATGGAAGCTTAATAAAAAAATATAAAAAGAAGTAAACGAACGAGTCCCGCGAGTCTTTGGCGCAAATTTCAGTTCGTCACGCAACTTTAATGGCAAAATGCTTATTTGTTTTTGCATTGTGTGTGCATAAGTGAGTACCTGTATATGTATATGTATATATTCTACATATTTGTGTGTATATGTGCGTGTGTGTATTCAAGGTGTGTGTGCTGGCCCTCTTAGCCCCGTTCAGCAGCTCCAGCGGTGTTAAAGTAAAAAGGTTATCAGCTTGAAATGTTTCGTCAAAATACGACGCCTGGGTATTGATTTATTAACAGCAACGAGCAGCGAGTGGACTGAAAGGTTAACGAGTAACGAATAGCGACTACGGAGTAGAACAAAATGAAATAAAGGATTAGGGAATAGAGACAGGTAAAAGGAGTTGAGCGAATAAAGGAAGAGGAGTTCAGAATATCTCATGCAGAATGAAGGGTATTGAGCAGGCAACGAGTTGGAAGTACTAAAAAGAAAGCAATGTTGTGGATGAATGAATAACGAACAGAAATTCACAAGTAAGCAGTTGCATAGAGAGAGAGAGAGAGAGAGAGAGAGAGAGAGAGAGAGAGAGAGCGAGAGAGTGAGAGAGAGAGAGAGAGTACTCCGAAGGGATATAGAATTAATATAGGCTAGCTGAAAGATGTAAGAGCGATTGGCAGTAGAGCTAAAGTGATGAGCAAATGAACCGACGAGAAACGAGTGCCTAGAATAGTAACGACTAAGCAACATGAGCCAAGTAGAACGAATAAGTAATAGATTCTGATTGGAATTATGAAGTAGTTAGTAGAAGTTATGCATAAGCAACTAGCTTGCAAGCAGCGAGTATGAAGATAAGATGTTAACGGATAGCTAAGCCTAGACGAGTACAGTGAGTCGCAGCAGCATTAACACATGGCCCATGCCTAGGGGCTGACTCATGCCAAGCACTGGCAGCCACCAAGCAAAAGCATCTAAACTAAAAAGGCAGCCGAGCTGACATTTGGTGAGGGCACACTTAAAGCTGTTGCTGTCAAATGGAATTTCTAAGGCAGACAGTAAAATTCGCTGTCAGAAATTGGTCTTGCTGCGGGAGTGGGCTGAGTTGGGACGTCCAATGACTTGTGTATATATCACATTTCGTTGTCAATTCAACACAATTTGTTGGCATTCGGTTTTTTGATTGCGTGCCACGGCGACGACGATGAAGACAACGACTTGTCAGTTAACCCTTGACGTTAACTCTGCTCACCATCCACCAGTCCGCTCAAACACCCGCCCACCCACTTGGCCTTTGTCTTTGTCACTGATTCAATTATTTTATAATCTATTGGATTTGTACTTGCGCACATAAGATTTCAAATCGTTCAGCTATATTCCAAGGCACTGGCATTTGAATTTTGCTTCTACTTTTTTTTTATAGCATGCAAAAATGTCGCATAAAATTGTCTAGCAAGTGAAATTGATTTCACAGTGCCAATGTCGAGTGGAAAAGTTTTTTTTTTATATAAAAGTGAAGCTTAGCAGCAGAGAAAGTCAAATTTGAAGGATTCTATTCTTGTTACCTTGAAAATAGCAGGATTATCAAGTTAAGTCTATTACATCATGTTCGAATTATCAAAAATGTAATTTAAAGCTTTTATTATCAAATAAAGTTATGCTTTCGATCGCTTTCCTTTGTATATAATATTAGAATTTCTTGGCATAATTTATGTATTCTAGATATACAGTTTATGTCTATAGAAATGGAACTTATCTCCAGTCTATATATGTATATTACACTTTTTGTTAAATTATTGATAGTTTAGTTGATTATTGATAGTTAGTTCGTATATCGATAGGCAATAACACAAGCGAACAAAGCTATGTCTTGAGTTTACATTAAATATACAAATAAATATAAAAAATCTTTAGAAACAGAATTTCATACACTGCCAGCAACTAGTCATACGTTCGCTCAACAATATTGTGGTGCAACAACTATCTAGCTTATGCCATTAAATGCAACTTTGTATTACAGTTTTTGCCCTCCGCTTTCCACCGATAAATCTCGCACTAAATGTGCCTGACCTTAGCAAAAACAGAGAAAGCGAAAAAAAAGTTGCAAAGTTAAAGCTTTCAAAACGAATCCTTGAAACAGAAAGCCAGACAATGAAACCCAGCAGCAGTGCTGGACGTGAACTCGCCCGGAGCTGAGCTCGCTGCTTTTGTGCTGAAATCCAAGCAGCAGCATCTATTCTACCCTTGCTCTGCGCACCTAAAGGCAGTAAAAACGATGTAGCTGAAGCTAAGGCTGAAGCCGTAAATAAATAGACGGCTTCAAATATGCAAAAGTGCCTACGCACAAAATTTTCATAAAACTGTTTGCCTAGCAGATGAAGATGAAGATGATGATAATGATGATGATGATGGCGATGATGATGGTGATGAAGATGGCTTTGCTGTTGCCGATGGAATGACAAACTGGCTGGCCAAATGATTTGGTGCTCATTAGCGTTAAATTAGAGCGCAATTACGGCCCAAACGCAGCTGCTATTTAAAGCCAAAAGCGTAGCACCCACACAGCCGCACACACCCGCACACACACACACACAGACACAGATACACTCAGATACACAGACAATAACATTTACATAAAAGCTACTGTGCCCGTCGCCTGTATCTATGTAGCTCGTCGTGTGTATCTATTTAGCTAAGTACAAGTACATCTACGGCGATTATGTGCTGTAACAAAACGTTTAGCTGCATGACGCACTTGTTGTTGTTGTTGCTTTTGCTGTTGCTGTTGCTGTTGGTATTCTAGTTGTTGTTGCGTTTAATTTAAAACCGACTTTTTGGGTAAATTTGGTGCGCGTGGCTGCCAAGCGGCGCGTGCGAAGCGCAAACAAGCCGCACAACAACAACCAGCTAAAAAAGTAACACGATATAAAAGAAGGCAGCTAACGTTGTTGTTATTATTTTATTTTCTTTTTTTTTTTTTTTTTTTTGGTAATTAACAGGCTGGCAATTGGGGCTCAGATAATAGCAGGGCAGCAACAAAAAGCGTAAGGCATTCAGACTGCGCTAAGACATTGCATGACAGTCAGTCGATAAATGGGCAGGAAGAGCTATATATGTATATATATATATATAAAAAAAATATATATATATGTGTATATAGGTTATATATTTGAGTGTGTGTGTTGGCGTGTGTTAGCGCGCTGATAATTAAAAGTGTTTTGTTCTGTCATTAACAAGGCTGGCGAACAACAAAAGCAACAGCAACACACACAAAGTCATAAATATAAAATGAATTTCAAAAGAGAGAGACAGAGAGAGAGTCAAAGTGAAACGGCGAATGCAGATACACACCTACACACACACACACACACACACACACACACGCACTCAAGCAATTAATATAGCATACATTTGTGCGCACATTATTTGCTTCCAGTTACAAATAGCGCAAAGGCCACAAATATGCATGCATATATACACACACACACACACACACATACACACACAATCACACACACACATACACACACACACATACACAAACACTTACGCATATATACACGCACACTCAGCTGTGTTGGCATTTGCATGCAGTTTCTGTTTTTAGCCAATTAGCCTAAATTGGTGTAGCTTGCATATATTGACTATTCAGAGCAAACGTAATTGCAAATGCAATTCAAAGCAGCTGCAACTAAGCTTGTAAAACGGACCAGAGCATTCACAATGGTGCGGCTATTGTAACAGTTGCATGGGTGCAGCTACAGAGCAAGCGTCTAGCATATGTGCTAAAGATAGAGCAAAAATTGGGTAAACTCAAAGAGTTAAGAATTCTATCGAAACAGTTCATTTAAATTCATTATCATTATAAATATTATTAATATTTATATTAATATGAACGTCAGCATCATGCTTATAATGAACATAATCAACACTCACATAGTGTTCATTAGCATTATCAAACATTAGCATAATTAACAGCCTAACATAACTATCATCACCTAAAGATCATTAACATTATTAGGATTACTATGATGCATATGTTAAGCATTCATAATCATAATTAGAGCATTCAGAAATGATCGTAGTTATTAACATTGTGATAATAATCATATTAATTATTAACATGATTAACATTAACATACTGATCATCATTCTGATTATTATTGCTTTAAATAAAGTTAAAGTTAAATAATGAAAAATAATTTTAAGAATAATTTTTTAAATAAAAAAAAATATTAATATACATAAAATACTATATGTATGAAAATAAATTATAGTAAAAAACTTAAATATTTATTTTGAATTCTTTTGTAGTTAAATACACTGCACTGCGATTCATTAGCATCGGTTCAGGTAGGCAACTGATCAACTGCTGCTGCAGCAGACGCTTCTTTTACAACTGAGATCAGAGCACTAATGAAGGAACTCAGCTCTTGAGTCTTTTTTAAGGGCACATGAGTAGCTTCGCTTTGTGCATTGAGTAGGTGGAATACAAGAGATATTTGTGAAGAGTAGACAAAGAGTCGAGGCTGGTTAGATCAGCTTAAGTCGTCTGCCTTATGTGTAACACAACTACCTCCATCTGTTCAATGCAAAATCATAAAGCAAGCTTAAGCCTAATTTTAACAGATTATAGCATAGATTTAGATAAGTTTTACTTACAAAAAAAAGATAATTACAAATTTAGAATCTATCTAAAAACACTACTAGAAACATATACTCAAATTTCCATTGCTAAATTAGCACTCAAAATAGAATTTCAGCCTGGTTAAAAGCCTTGAGGCCAAACGCCAAGCTATAAACGCGAATATGTTAAGTCGCGCTCCTTTAGAGCCGTAAAAACACATTTATAATTTGCTTGTAAACTGGGTCGAGGCATGGCTAAAAATAAAAATAAAAATCAAGTGGAAAATGGATAATTATGCGAAATGCCAGCTGGCAATTGCCTTCGTCTTGGGCCAAAACAAATGCAAAATGGCCGACGTGCGCGAAAACAATAGACACACACACACACACATACAGAGATATATATGTACAAACACAGAGAGAGAGAGAGAAAGAGAGAGAGAGAGAGAAAGTAACGGGCAAGCAGCCATTTCCTTTTTGCATGTGGGTTAATGTGCAAAATGTGCTAAACAAGCCGCAAAATGTAGAAAACAAAACTTAAATTTTCATTTGTTATGCAAAGCATTTGGTTTATTTTTGTTGGCATTGCTGTCGCTGTTGTTGTTGTAGTTGTTTTTGCTGTTGCTGGCTTGGCATTTTGCGGTACATTTATGCAAATGACTCGAACGACAAATGCAACTGCATTGGAAATCACTTAACATGTCCCACAGCCCAGGCCAGAGAGCCTCACTACGTTGGTCAAGCCCCATTAATGTCAGAGGCATATGATGACACATGAAGCTCCGTCTGCCAGTGTATGTGTGTGAGTTCAGGAAGTGTGCCCAAGGCTGACGTCAAGTGTAGCACTGCATGTGTGTGCGTGTGTCCTGTGGCTGTCGTAGCTCAAGTGTAGGCAACAACTGCATTTGAATTTGCACTTCACATTAGCTGCTTTTGGCTAGCGCAACTGAATAAACAGTAAATATAGATCTATATACACACATACACACACACACACACACCCACGCGTATGTTGGTAACACATACTTGAGCTTAAATATATGCAGACCAGTCTGTGTCAAGCGCCTCGCACACACTCTGCCTCTCCTTTTTCTTCTAACTGCCCCTGCAATCAATTCACCCACATTCTAAACTGTGCCAAGTCGTAAAGATATCGCATGCGATGTTAGCTGTCACAACTACAACAACAACAACAATGAAAACAGCAGTCGAGTGACATTTGGCCAGAGCGATAAATAAAAGTAAAGGCCATTTTACACGACAAACACACTCGCCATATGCATATTTAAATATTCAAATTTCAACAGAAATTGTCGCACTTATTTTTGCACAAAACAAAACCAAGACAAACACAAAAGCACACATAGATATAAATGCAAATATATATCTATATATTTATCATATATGATAGATAAATATATAAATATAGACAAGTGGTTTTGCGGTTATGGTCACTTAACCCATGGCATGAAACCACTTAGACAATTGCCAAACAAATGGCCAACAATTTGTCTAAAGCATTACGAAAAAAAAAAAACAGAAAATTAATTACATCATTTAAAATAGATTTTTCACATATGCATGTATCTATCGCTCAATTAATAGCCAAGCGAAAATATTTGTTATATTTGCTTTTGTTTCATGCATTCATAATAATTGCTTATTTGCATTCGAACAACAAAGTAAATCAGATTCAATTGTATTTACATTTGCGCTGACAATGGCGCCTAAATTAAAAAGCATTTATAGTAGAATTTTATATGATTATAGTTAATTAAAGCTCTAAATAAACATATATATATTTATTAATAAATAAGTATGTGAGTTGAATGTTTGTTTCATTATATTAAATTGTCTGTTTTTTTATTTATTTATTCATTTTTTACTGCGGAAAAGCGTTGACAAGCGCAGCGCAGTCAACTTCGACCTTTAAAGGCAGCGTCTAGTCTATCGATAACTTATCGATGTCTTAATTTATAAGATACCTAAGTGAAGTTGCTAAAGCTTTCTTGCAGTTTCATTGTCTATCAATAACATATTTATGCCCAATAAGTTCTTTATATTTTTTTGTAATTTTTCTTACAACTTTCAACATACCACTAATTTTTTTTCTGAAAAAAATGATGTTTACCGTTATTGTTACTATGTAATTTATTCTTAGCTTGCCATTTATTTGTTTAACTTAAAAATTTCTGAAATATAGAGTGTATTGCCCACCTTTTAACATCGATAACTGAAGTCCATTAATTATTAGTTGATTTGAATAATTTAACACATTTCTACATTTTCTTTATATAGCTGCACATAATACATTTGCAGACAATTTCAACTCAAGCGTTACCTTATCGATAACTTGAATTGAACGAGTTGCTGCTAAAGAGAATCACAGCTAACTTCGAGGCCTATCGATAAACTCTACTTGATCGATTTAGCTTGTACAACAAAACGCAGCCAATTTTAAGTTGATTGCACTCATAACTCAAACAGACTACACTCAATTTATGCCGATGACAAATGTCTGAAGTTAAAGTTCAAGTGAAGTGTATACGCTTTGATTATATAGCCAACTATATATATTTAGCACACATTGTACAGTTGTGTCGTCAGTTCAAATTGGGTTAGGCCAAAGGGCGGTTGCAAAGGGCAAATATCTACATACATGTTGCGCTTTTTGTAATGCGCCTCAAAGTGCATATGCAAGTTTTTGCTTAATATGTGAGTGGATGGATACTCTCTCTCTCTCTCTCTCTCTCTGACTGTGTGTGTGTGTGTAAATGCCATGTGCACACGCATGAGTCCTCACACACACACGCACGCTCAGAGACAGAAAGAAGGATACGCAGCATATGCGGCCATAAATAAACATAAGTTGTCGCTTTCGCTCCCATTTTCTACTTTTTTTTATTCTTTTAGATATGTGTTTGTGTATGTGTATATGCATATGCGCCACAAGCAACAGTTTTTACATTTTTTCATTTTATTTCCATATATATAAAAATACTTTTTTTTTTGCAAGTTTTTCATTGTCCCTTGGTCAAAGGCGTGTGGGCGTAGCCGTGTGGCATACAATACATGACATTATTGTTGTTGTTTTCTCTGCTTTATTTATTTTTTGTTGACTTAACTGCGTAAAGTTTGAAGTGCTTTTGGCATAGGGCGGCACACACACTTACACACACACACGCGCACGCACAACTTTGTTGCTGCGCGTGACAAATTGTCAAAGTAAATTTCTAACGAAAATCACATACAAAGTTGTTTTGCCATTATCTATTAAGCATCATAAATATTTCAATTCCGTAAGCTAAATGGTGAGAAAACTTGAAGCTTAGCAACTTTTTGCTCTAGCTCAATATACATATGTATACACAATATGTATATATATACATATATACATATAGCTTTGGTTCTTAAAAAAAATCTATTAGTTTTTAATGTTTTTTTTTTTGTAATAAATATTTACTTAGAAAGGAATTTTATTTGATATTTTTGTATAATAAATATATATGAAAATCAAATATAAATGTATAATAAATGAATTTTCATATATGTTATTATATATAATTCTAATTTTCATTTATATTAAATGCTTATTCAAGCCTTATACTTAATAATTATAGTCTTTATGTCACAGAGTTTGTTTCGAAATGAAATTTATTTTTCAATGTGCTGAAAAGGCATTAAAAATTCTAGAATGCGATTAGATGTTACGAAAGTATACGAAACTGAAAAGATATTCTATTCTAAAATCAATTAGAAAAATCTAGTATTATAGTTTGTCAAAGTTTTTTGACCCATAGATATTAAAGACTTAATATGAAATTGAATTCTGAATTGAGTCTGTCTGCATTGTTATTAGCTTAGACTTGGTTTCAATAGAAATCAACTGAATTCCAAACTGAAGATAACAACCCAAACGAATATAAGTAATATATATAAAAAGGAAATTTATAATCAATATAAGATGAGGAATGTGCACCGCATTTAGTTAGCTGTACTTAAAAGTGAGGAATGTGATAAGCTGCCTCGATAACAACTTATTGAAAAAATTATAGTATATAGTAAAATATATATATATATATATATATGTGTGTGTGTGTGTGTGTGTAGAGGCATTAGAGTTGAAGCTTTGCATTTGAGCTTTGGCTAAACGTATGCACAAAGTCAGTGGAAATGTTGACCCAAGTGCTTAACAATGCACAATAACAAAATTCCAGTTTGAGGGCTTCATTTGCTGTGCATTGACGAAGGATGAGCAAGAGAGAGAGAGAGAGAGAGAGAGAGAGAGAGTCAGAGAGTGAGCGAAATTGTTGCGAAGTCAAATGTTATCCCGGATCGTTCGGTATTCAGGGTTCGCTTTTGACAAATTTACCGCACTTTAAGCATCTTGACAACATGCAACAACATTTTTAAGCCGCTCAAGATAGCAGCCAACAATGAAATTTGAACCTTTTTTATTTTTTTCGCTGCTGGACGCAAAGACACACAAAATTGATGAGAAATGCGAGACAAGGCACAAAAAACAGAGACAGCGAAAGACAGAGAAAGAGCAAGAGAAAGAGAGAGAGAGAGAGAGTGACAGAGGGCAAAGGGCAACAGAATTGTGCAAACAGCGCAGCTCACAAAACTTGTGACAATTTTTTTTCTTATTTTTTCTTTTCATTTTAACAACACAAGCAAACAACTTTGAACAAACAATGAAAGTCAATTTTTAAAAAATAAACTTTGGCAAAAAGAAAAGACCAAAAAATAAAGAGGAAACTAATCAACATGCTTTTTGTTGGGCACAAAGAAAAATCGGCACGGAAAATTTGTACACAAATTTTTGTTTTTCTTCATTTTATGCTTATCAAATATGCAGCAGAGCTGAGGCTATGCAGAAACCTCGATTTGGGTCACAATTGAATGGCACAAGCTCCATTGTTAATGGTCAGGAAGTGACATTCAGTTGACAGTTAGTTAAATAAGAGTTTAAGTTGTTAATCATTAGGATTTCATGCAGATATGGCAACGCTGAAGCACTCAAGTTGGCAGAAATGTGACATGGAGTTGCCATATTTGCCATAAATGCGACAATTTGATTGAGGTTACATTATTTGACAGCATGTTTAAGTGCTTGTCAAGCTGATGTTTATTGTAATTCATCAAAGTCTCTTCTTTTGCATATTATTTATTAACTAGATCAAGCCAATGAAATATAATTTAACAACATGTTAAAGTGCTTGTCAACATAACTGAAATTTATTTTTTAAGTCCTTTAAATAATAGAAAAAACCTTTAATTGATGAACGTAATTAAATAAAAATGTCAACTGCAAGTTAAAGTGCTTGTCAACTCATTTAAAATCTACATGCATTAAACGTTCTACCTGAAATATAATTTGACACAATATTAAAGTGCTTGTCAATTGAAGTTGCTATCATATTTAAAGCCTTCAGCGTCCACTCGGAGCCAAGTTCATCTTGGCTGCATTCCACATCCAAAATTTAATTGATTTATGGCCCGAGGCACATTCAAAATGCATGGGCACACGAAATGCTGCAAGTGCGAGGCAACAAATTTGATTAGACAAACAGGCCCACAGGAAGGCACACCGAAGAGCCAGTGGGCATTCAACCAGGCCATAATTTGCTTAGCCAACTTTCGATAAGCAAATGTGGCTGACACAGCAAACATACGAACAGACAGACAGGCCGACAGACAGCACAGATCGCAACCCATCAAAGTCAATGAAGCGCACTACACCTTGCACATAAAGCAAGGTTTTAGTGCTTACTTTTTGGGTTCATTTGACATTCTAGTCTAGTCTAGTCTAGTTTTTATTTTGTAACTATCTTTATTTTTCTTTATCAAGTGGCCTAATTTTCAGTACGCGCATTATCCAATAAATCGTATTAATTTATTCTGTTATGCAATGCACGCGCTTACGCATATCAAATATCCGTCTCTCTGTCTGTCTGCCATTTGAGGTTGTCTTCATGCCTTCTATGTGTGGCAAACTTAAACGTTCACTGCCCAGTAGAGCCAGACAATTGTATATTAAATAATATTTATTTATTTAGTTTTTATTTTCTATTTTTTATTTCAAGTATAAACTAAGAAGTTTACTTATTTGAATCAAAATATTTTTTTGTTTTTAATATTAATTAATATTTACTTTACTTATTTACATTTCACTTTTGTTTTAAGACTTGCTGATAATTTGAATATAAAAGTCTATATAGTCTGTCTGACAAATTTTGTTCATGACTCTTTGTGCGTTATTCTTTAATGATATTTTCAAAGGCTTAGGTATTATAGAAAATTTATTATCATTTTTTTTCTATCTTTGACGCACTAATTCTATATAAACAGACAATGTACTTTCGTTTATTTTCATATTAGGTTCGCTGATAATATTTATTTGCTGCATTTAAGAGCTCTATTAATAAACATTCTTCCATAGTAACGAATCATTTTTTTTTCCAATAGAAAGTCTAAGCTTAACAACAGCAAATTTGTATTTAATTTTATACATACAACTGTATGCTTTCAAGCGGTCAACGATACTTTTTTATATATATATTTCAATGGCTTTTCAGAGAGTTTTAATTTGTTGCGTTGGCCGCAAAAAAAAAGAAGCAATTCATATAACTGAAGTCTGCCTACACAGTAATGGCAAAAATAGAAAAAAAATCATTGGAAAAAGCTGAAATAAAACAAAATACAAAAAATTATGGATGACTTCCCACCGAATAGGTACAGCTACACCTACCCTGATTTTTTTTTAGAAAACTTTTTTGCTCCGCTGTGGAGGCTGCGAGCTGAAAACTGAAACTTGGCTTTATCTTTGGCTAACGCAAGTGTTGCCAATTGACGTCACACAGCTGTGCTGTATTAGCAAAGCCTTTGACTTTTTGTTTCCCCTAACAACAACAACAACAACAACAACATCATCAACAACCATCTAAACTGACCTTGGGGCACTAGCTACTAGAGCAAATTGTTAAATCGATTAAAGACAAAGTTGCTGCAGTTGCGCTCGGGAAAACCGCAGCAGAAACTGATAATGTCATGAATGTTACTTAGTCAATCACTAGATACATCTCTCTCTCTCTCTCTCTCTCTCTCTCTCTGTTTCTTTCTCGCTCCCTCTCTCTATGTGCATTTACTGGCCATAGTTCAGTGGCAAAGTTTTGCAATCAGTAAAGTCAAAAGTTTAGCTGCGTTTCTGTGAAAGTTTTATTTATTTATTTTCTTTTTGCTAATTAAAGCGCTGCAGAGTGATTTGCTGAGGTGTCATTAAAGACAAAAGGCGCCCTCTAGAACCATCGAGTGGATTGACCAAAAGACGTCATCAGTTGTGTGTGTGTGTGTGTCTCTCAATATAAACTTTGCATATGACTTTTGATAAGCATTAAATAAAGTAAGCAAAAAGTTGCCCAAGCCCAAAGACAGACAGACAGACAGACAGACAGACAGTCAGACAGAGAGGGCAGAGAAGGGCAGCCAGCAAATTGCGTCAAGTAGCCAAAAATGTAGATAACTTATCAGCCAGGCTAATACGAATACACTCAAAGTCTGACACAGTCACAGCCACAAGTCTCCGCACACCAAATAAGATTAAAATTGAGTCTGCGATGAGTCAAGTATAAAAAGTAAAATGCACACAATATTGTTATTGCCTCGCTTTTTTGTGTGTGGGCGTTTTTTTGTTCTTATTGTGTGTGTGTTTTTTTTTTTCATTTAAATTTTATTTATTACTTGTTCTTATTTTTATGTGGTGCAACAGTTTTTTTGATGATAAAAACAAATATATATTTATATATAAGTCTAGGTGTACATATAACTCTTGAAATTTATGCATTTGCATAAATGTAGCGGTTGCTCTAGAAGTAGGCATATTCCAATTGGATATTCAAGCAACATTTTCATAAATAAACATAAAAATTCAGATTTTGATTTTGATTCGATAGTCAATTAAGTTGACTCTAAAGATACTATCGAAAAATGACACAGACACAGATCAGTCTACCTTTTCGATAGTCAAGCAAAGTTGGGTTATCGAAACTAAAGTAAATAAAGCGAAAATTCAATATATATGAACCAGGGCTGCACAGCGACAAGAAAAAACTGCAAAGTGTGAGCTTTGGCTTTTAAAATAAATAAACTCATATTATTCTTAGTGTTTAAACTTGTAATTGTGAAATTCGCATTGCGCATACAAGGAATAAAACCTTAACGAAACCCTCAAGTTTAATGTATTTCTACTTAAGATAAGCATTATAATGTTTAAATCAGTTCGGTTATAACTGGTTTGCTGCCCAAATAAAGAAGTTTATTTTCGATTGAAAGCTGTTATCGATAACTTGTCAACAGAACTAATGAGAACGAAGGATTTACTGAATTCTTATTGGATTCATATTCTAATTGCGATTGTTACAATAGCTTAAAAACAAGAATATATTTTTAAAATAAAATACAATATGCAACGAAGTTAACAATAGAAGCTGAAAATATACCCAAGTTATCAATGAGCCCTCGCTCGTATTCGTATATATATTTATATTTCGTAAGTGGAACCATGACACAAAGTCTAATTTACTGCCAATAAAATAAAAAAAAAAAGAAAACGCGATGGGAAAAACGCTGCCAACAATTTAGCTCTCAGCAGCAGCTGAGGGAATAATAAAAAAAAACGTCCAGCCAAACACAAAATTCAATTTTTTTGTTCTTCCCTCCCGTTCTCTCTCTCTATCTCTCTATCTCTCTCTCTCTCTCCTCTCTCTATCTCTATTGCTGAACAACTGTCAAAACGAGCATTGTTAATGTTGTTGTAGTGCGGGCGGGCGTGCGACATATCGAAGCGATTTTCGATATTTGACAAGCCGAACATATTGACAGTCTATATTGGCATATTGGCACATTGGCACATTGGCATGTCAAGAGTCGCAGATATCGTGCGTTAATTGGCTTTTAAAAGTCATTTAGTGTTTGCTATTTGGCTCTTGTCTCTTGTCGTACAACACGCCGCATACGCAATCTGCTCAAAGCTATTGCCTATTAGCTTTTCGGCCTGCTTAAATGTGTCAGCCCAATTGCTCACGTGCTAAACGCACCTTATCAGCCCTATATACAGAAATAGAACATATACGGCCTAATGAAATTTATCTACTTAGTTTTCTTATCTTTAGTTTGTGTGCAATTACTTAATCTTTAAAGAGCGAACGTTGTCTTCAATTATGTTGAAATAGATATGCAGAGTGAAGAGTAAAGAATTTATAGTATTCTATAGATAGTATTTTAAAATAATTTTACATACTTAAAAGTATTTTCTTTTAGCAATATTTATAGTATAAATATCTTATAGCAATTTTATATAATATATAAACAATATAATTATTATTATAAATATATAAATTATTCTAAAATTATTTTCAAGTATTTTTGTAAATTTTTTCAATAAAAAAGTTAACTTCAAATCATTTAGCCATAACCAATGGTACTTTAGGTAATAGAGCTTGAACTCCATTAAAACCTGAAAGCGCTTCTTAAGCTTCATTGCCTTTTGTGCGGATGAACAAAGAGCGGAGGTCCGATGGGTGTTGGGAAGGGGCGTGTCCTTTATTTGTCTACTCAATGGAGCGTTCAAAAGAGGATTATGTTTTAGGACAAGCTATGCTTTGGAACTCAACTGTAAAGTAACATTCATTAGCGTTAGCTATTAATGTGCTTCAAATTGTAAAGGCCATTTCCTTAGGCTTTTCGCTGAAATCTGAAAAAGTTCTATTTCAAAAGAGAATAGCGTGTAAATGCAACATTTAAGCTGAAATGAATTTGAAAATAACTAAAATAACTAACTAGAACACATTGTGACTAGAATTATAAAGTATCTTTGAATATGGATAAGAATTTCCTATAAGTATTATAAAAGGAAATCTATATAAGTCTTCTCCAATTGGTAGGCATTTCTAATTAGAGCAATTGCTTTGCTTTCTTAGCTTTTCCGTGAAAATTTCAACTTGATCCAAGACTTTCTTTTTCCGACCACATCAATTTAGGCCACATATTCAAATTTAGTTAAGCTTTTCGCTTTCTTTGAGCTAATTTATTTGAATGTTTGCAATTGAAAATTCTATTTGGCTTACTCGGGCTGTAATTTACTTTAGCCCTATGCCTACTTGGCTTTTATCTATTGCCCTAATTACTAATTGTTAAGTGCTGGCAGTGCATAAATTGAAAATTAAATGGAAATATTGATGAACTTGGCAAATTGTTTGCTTTTGCTGCTGGCGGCGTAAAAAGCAAAGAGCAAAAAGCAAAAAGCAAAAAGAAAAAAAAAACTGAAACTGGAAATTTTTGAAGGTTGCTTTTTCTGTTTTTTTTTTTTTTTTTTTTTTTTTTGTTCTCTGTTGAGTTTTTGCCACACATCGCAGGGCAATTAAACAGAATTTTCATTAGCATGTTTTGAACATCATTTTCTTTTTAGCATATTTTATAATTGAGCGAAATAAATATGCTCTATATGTGTTTATGTATATATATATATATATATATATATATATATATATATATATATATATATATATATATATATATATATATATATATATATATATATATATGAATATCTATATGTTTTCTTGATTATTGTTAGTCACGCTTCGCATTGTTCATTTTATTTGGCCAACTCCCACGCAATAAGACGACAAAATGTGGGCCACTCACAATGAATAAAAAAAACTTTTGCTTTTGCAAATTATGCGCAATATTTTGTGAATCATAATCGAAGTCTGTTTGTGAATATTTACAAATAATTAATCATAGAAAGCAAATTTCGTTGATTTGCGAACTTATTAATAACGTTTCGTTCAGCTAAGTTCACGCTAAGTATGTACAAATTTACGCATTTATCTTCTTTTTTTTTTTTGGCCAGGTACCACGAAAAACACACCTGCACACAGCTGAGAGGGCAAAGTAATTGCGCATATGCCCAGATTTCCGAAAATTGTTGTTTATTCAATTTTTATGTACATTCGTTTCTATTTTTGAATTTAATTCGCAGCTGAACTCCAAACAAAAATTCTTATTGGAATAAGCATTGTGTGTAAAGCGGTGCAAAACAATTTTCACCCGCTCGAAAAGCTATTCAAAATTTATTTTTATTTTTTATTATTTATTTTAATGAAATAATACATAAATTTGAAACAAGAGGCAAACGTTGGGCAAATAAAAGCAGCAAAAAAGTGGGTGTTTAAGGGAGAAAGAGGGTAGAGAGAGAGAGAGAGAGATGGGGGATAAAATTGAATGCCAAAAGGAATGAAAAAGTAATAAAGGCAACAACAACAACTAAAGGTCCTGCCTCTTGTCTTCATGATGGGATTTTCACGTGCAACAAGACGAAAACGTAGAGCCAAAGCAACAACAACAAGTAAAACCCTTGTCAATGGCAAAGCCCTTAATATACAGAGAGAGAGAGAGAGAGAGAGAGAGAGAAAGAGAGAGAGAGAGAGAGAGAGAGCGGGAGTGTGAGGCCAAGCTCCTTTGCCTCTACTCTGTTGTCAATAAAAATGCCTTTGAGCTGTGGCATACAATTAAAAGTTTTCTTGACTTATTACGAGAGCCCAATAGACCCCACATTTAGCTAAAAGACATAAGTTAAAGTATAATACAAAAGAATATATATATATATATATATATATATTAATAATATTTGTGCATAGCGGACATAGTATATATGTATGTCCGTCCTTTCCTTTATTATGAACTTTCTCATTAAAAAAATAAAATTCTATAATTACAGCTCGCTGTAAGCTTTCCATGCGCTGCGCCTAATTACCGCTGCAGCCTAAATTGGAGGCTGCGTAACGAGCTAGGCTAACTGTTAAGCTCCAATAATATATTACATTCATCGTGCACGTTTTGCTCGGCGCTGCGTAATCAATAAAGCGGCGACCCCGGCCCATCGGCCAAATGAAATAAGACGCTGGAGCTGCGTTCAGGAAACGTGCGGACATGCAAGGCATCTGGCTTACGGGCACAGCTCAATGGGCATACGACCGTTAGCAGCAGCAATGCCGCAATCGAGAGCAGCACTGAGCGCAACAGAGTCGATGAGTGGAAGCCGTAGCTTGCCGCAGGCTATAGAATTGTGTATATGCTACGCAAGTATTTGCTCTGCCACAAGCCCACTGACTCAATGACAGCTCCTGTAACATTCCCATTCCCATTCCCATTTGCTTTCCCTTTCCCTTTCCCACCCCCACTTCCATTCCAATTCCTGGCTGCTGCCAGCAAGTACGTCACCAGCTGGTCGCCGCTTGGAATTGTGTGCGCGTGACTAATGTGACCATTGGCCTTCCGCTAATGTTGATAGATGACGGAGTTTGATGTATGTGTGTGGAGATTTTTAAGCGAAATAGAAATGAATGTCACATTAACAGTAACAAGTAAAACTATTTACTTAAGGTATATGTGCAAGTGCATATCAGCGTTGCCACTTGATGCACACACTTGAGCTGGAATTGCCAACGTTGCCACCCGCCCGCCCGACCGCTCGCATACCCCTTCACCCGTTTACCCGCTCACCCGTTAGCTCAGCGCATTCATTTGTTTATCAAGCAAATATCACCCTTGGGGGAGTTATTGATAAGCCCGTAAAATATTTAATCGCGTGAAGAAACTAATGGAAAGCAACAATAACAAGTATCAGCACTCACCTGACTTTGACGCTGCTGCTAGACCACAAAACGACGTTTCTTTCGCTCTCTCTCTCTCTCTCTCTCTCTCTTTCTCACTCTCTGTCTCACTCTCTCTGTGTGCTGTGCTCTGGCTCTAGCGCTGGCTTGCTGCCTCCACTTGCTGACTTTTTACTTCTTTTGATTACGCTTGTTGTTTTTGTTATTTGTAGTTGTTGCTGTTGCTGCTGCTGCTGCTGCTATTGGCTAAAACCAAATTTAATTTGTTACTCGGGTTGGCTTGTTTGGGTTTATCGGAGGGCGCAAATCGAGGGCGAAAGCGACGGCGAAGGCGAAGACGACGCCGACGGCAACGGCGAAGGCGAAGGCTCTTTCGGTCAAATCAAAGCTTCAACTTTTTGCTGCTGCTGTAGTTGTTGCTGTAGCGCATTTATTTTGTGTATCAACAAAATATTTTATATTTATTTCATTTGATTGAAAATGAGAAAATGCTACACATACATATTTGTGAGTATACATATATATATTTGAATGCTTTTCAAATTAAAATGTTGTGCTGCTTTTACCGTTATCATTTCGCTGATTCAAATAATACAGCAAGTCCAATAAGATGTACTGATTGGTATTTGTTTATTCCAATTCGAAATGCAAAGTTGTTAAACTCGCAAAAATAATACATATATATATATATATATATATATATATATATATATGTATATATATACATAAATGTAATGTAATTGTTTAATTAATTACGCGTGTGTGTGTGTGTGTGTGTGAATTATTTGCGCTTAAATAAACATTGAATATTTTCTGCGTGTGTGCACAGCAATTTGTTAAGTCTGTTTGTAGTGCAATATATATATATATACATATATTTATATATATATATATATTTTCATATATATATAATATACAGACATTGGTGTGTGCTTCGCTCATTTGTTTGTATTGTTTATTTGCACTTGTGCTTTGTGCTTTTTGGGCCTGTCTACCGCTCGCTCTCGCTCTCTCCTTCTCTTTGCTCTCTCTCTCTCTCTCTGTACGCTTGCACAACTCCCACCACACTGACACACACAGGCCTACAAAGTTTGTGTGCATGTATTAGTACACCTGCCGCTGCTCTGATTGGCATTTGGCTTATTAAAAGTCGCCCGTTTGGCAACGCTGACCGTGACCCCAATTGGCAACTGCAGTTGGTTAGTCTAATAACCCCACCAAGCCTCCAATTTGATAAGCCGCACATACCAATCGGCTTGTGTGTTAGAAGTTATTTTTAATTTTCATTCAAATTCAATTAGTCAATTTAATTAATCAATGATTGTAGCATATATGTGCGCATAAACATTAATTAAGTAATCAAAAAAACAAAAAACTCACTCACACACACACACACACACACATTCATGTCTACTTATCACAATTAAATCAACTGATTAGAATGAGATACAGATTATATTTCTTATTAGAGTGGGCAGCATTTAACTGTTAATTAAACATTTTGAGCCGGCGAAATGTTACCCTCCCCCTACCACTGCCCATGCCACTGCACCTCTCTTCCGTTTTTGACCTGCGGCCTAGTCGAAGCGCGTTTATTGATTGCCCCCACCTACCCCACTACCTGCGAGAAGAACGAGGAGAAGCCCCAACAGGCGTCCCCAAAAACCTTGCCAACAACGACGTCGGCAACGACAACAACAACAAGCTGGCAAAAGTGATAGGTAGAATTTTTTGTATGTATATTTTGTTGTTTTTTTTTTTGTGTATGTGTGTGTGTGTGTGAGCCTGCCGACTGCCGCCCACAGCCCCGCCTCCTTCACCGACCGACCGCCCCTTTGGCTCCTCGTGCATATCGCGCCCTCGTTTTTTATTACGCGCACATTTTTACATACACTTGCACAATCAAAAATTTCTAATGTGAATTGTTGTAAAAAGGTTTACAATTGGACTTTTTTTGGTTGAATTTTTTTTTTTGGTCAACACTGCAGTTATTTTTTATCAAATTTTTATTAACTGGTTGTAATTACTTTTTTTGTTGGTGTGTGTGATTTTAAACGCACGCAGTACGCATAATCCGATATCGGACAGAATATATATCTACCACTGGCGACGGCACACGTTACTATAATACTGAAACTTGGATTCTTATTGGGCTGGCTCGATACATTTCGTACAGCCAGCCGGTGGTATCGTTTGTTTGCAGCGTTGCCACTTAGCTGGCAGCACACGTGACGTCACAATATGAGGTAAACTCTTTTGGTTTAGCCGGCAACGTTGCTGTTCAATTGAACAGGTTCGATATCTCTCATCATTCGATCTTAAGTTATTATTTTCACTTTCCGGGGGATTTTTCTCGCATACAAATATTAAGAAAATAATCATTGCAAAGTAACTCTAAATCAAAAATTTTTTGTCTCTATTTAATTGCCATAAATATTACAAATCTTTTTCAGCCTTCCAATTTGGAATATCGATATATTATCAACATCGCAAGCATATTTGCACATCTCTCTTCACCACAAACCATTCTCGGAATGAGCCATCGGTTCAGATAAATATATATTTATTTATTAACTTTACAAATCTTGTTTATTAACGGTAGCACGTTGCTGAAGGTTGTCTCTCTTATCAGCAGGCGATGGCTTTATAAAACCAAAAGCAATACAGAACATGGCTATAAGCTAGTTTCAATCACTTTCACTTGTCCGAGCTGAACGAGAAAAAAAAAACAATCAGCAAAAGTGTCTGTGTATACAAAAAAAAAAAAAGCACAAAAAGAAAAAAAGGAAAGCGCAACCCAGCTCCAATGTGTATTCGTCTATTGCTTGTGACAATCAACTGACTGTGATTTACGAAACAACGAAGGAACAAAAATTCAAACGAACTGCCCCTCCTCTCACAACATAACATAACACAGGTAACCTTAACGAGCCTGGAGCTGGCTGCGACAGCGGTGGTGGCGCCAACAGACACACACATTCATCCAGACATACAAGCATACACACAATCACAGCTACACGTAGAGCCGTGCCCACTGTTCGGCAATATGGGCAACGATGACAATCGCCGAAGGAAGTCTCCTTGTGCCTGCTGCTTGACCGTTTTCAAATGGATACCCGTTATTTTCATATTCGGCGTGATTGCATGGTCCTACTATGCCTATGTGGTGGAGCTATGTGTTCGTGAGTAACCTAAATATCCGAAACAGCGAACGTAAACGATTCAATCTTCCTCTCTTTTTCTTATCCTACTTACAGTGAAAACGGAGAATCGTGTTGCGATGATATTTTTGCTGATTTTTTACCACATCGCGCTCGTATTGTTCCTTTGGTCCTATTGGCAAACCATTAACACGCCAGTGGGCCGCGTGCCGGATCAGGTAAAACACAAATACACACACGTGCACTTGTATGATTCACACGCTGATAAGACTGTGATAATTAGGCGCACGCAAGTTTCGCTTTGACATTTTCATAGTGTAAACATCGAAATATTATATATACATATATATATATATATGAGAATATAAAATATAAATCTTCTATTTCAGTGGCGCATACCGGACGAGGAAGTGACTCAGCTATTCCGTGCCGACAACCAAGAGACTCAAAAGCGCATTTTAAACAACTTTGCGCGCAATTTGCCGGTTACAAATCGGTAAGGAAATAGGGCAGAAAAACAGCTGTTTCTAAATTTTTACTGTGTGCGCTAGCATTGAATAGTTGAAATTTAAGCATTCGAATATCTTACTCATACAAGAGTTACACCACGACCAAAAGTACCCAATAACTGATAAGTTTCTGGTTGTGTGTAAACAGCTTAGTCAGCGTAGTTTTGGTTGAGTTTGCTTAATATATCTGAAAATTGAAAAATGTTTGTCATATAAAACAATAGAGATAAGGCTTTGTTTATATACGGAAAGAATTGCCAAAGCTTTTCAATGCTAGAAACAAAAACGTTTTTATATACGAATTGTTTATATTATAAAGTAATTAGATATGCAGCAGAAGTGCTCTACAATGTTTTTAAGCGATTAAAGTTATTGTGCTAAACATCTGAAGGAATATAATAGATAAAGTATCTATGGGCTGGCAATCTAAGCGCACAACAGAGTCTATTCATTAATGTTTGCAATTATACAGTGATTTTGAATTAGAACTTGTACACATTATAAACAATTTTATACTATATATACTCTCCTATATCTTCTTGTCTCCATACAGCACAATCAATGGCTCTGTTAGATTCTGTGAGAAATGCAAGATCATCAAGCCAGATCGTTCACATCATTGCAGCGTCTGCAGTTGTTGTGTCCTGAAAATGGACCATCATTGTCCATGGGTGAACAATTGCGTCAACTACTCCAATTACAAGTTTTTCGTATTATTTTTGGGCTATGCACTGATCTACTGCATGTACGTGGCGTTTACCACACTCGACGACTTCATACAGTTCATTCAGGTAAGTAGAGCCCACGGCTCAAGTTTACGCATGGTAGCTGCCTGGCTGCTTGCTTAGCTGTTAGCTAGATATGCTTAGTTGTTAATGAATGCGCACATATACATATATATTATATTTGATATAATGTTAAGAATGAAAATGGTCTTGCTGTCTCGGCACAGGGCCAGCCAAGCGGCACCGGCATGGGACGCTTTCACATACTCTTCCTGTTCTTCATATCGATCATGTTTGCCATTAGTTTGGTGAGCTTATTTGGATATCACATCTACCTGGTGCTCGTCAATCGCACCACACTGGGTAATATTTGTTAGAGATGTTATATATATATTATTATATTAAATTGATTTGGTTTTCTTAGAGGCATTTCGAGCGCCCATCTTTCGCGTTGGTGGACCGGATAAGAATGGCTATAATCTGGGTCGCTATGCCAATTTCTGCGAGGTGTTCGGCGACAAATGGCAGCTATGGTTCTTGCCAGTATTTACCAGGTACGTCAGGCATTATACAATATATATATAAATATATCACATCATTCGATGCATTACATTACTAATCTGTGCTACACTCTTTGTTGTTATTGTGTGTGTGTGTTTTGTTTGTTTTTTATTCTAACTTCATTGCCTATTGCAATTTATGCTTCTCTTAATACTTTATCACCTTTTGGCGAAATGAAACGCTTTGTTTTTTTAGTACTTGCACTACTGCACACTAAATATTAAATCAATTACATTTTCTTTAATACATGCTTTATGTTAGTTTAAGACAATAATTTGTAAAGAAAAAAAAAAGCAAATGTAAGACAAAAGCGCAAATGTTATTCGAGTTCCTTTGGTACATAATTTAGTTCTAAGCAATTGCCAAAAAGTCCTACTAAAATTGACCTAATTTAGTGTTTAGTGTTGAATCAACGGATAATGAACATTATCCGCTTGTGATAATCATAGTTATAATTTGTTTACCTTTTCTGTTACGACTAGCTCTAGCTAGGGCTAAGACTTAACCTAGGACTGTAACTAATTATTTGAAAAGCTGATGCTAACAAATGCTTACTAAAAACAACAAATCACATTTTATATATTGTACAATATTTATGTATATATCGATCAAATTGTATAAAGCGCAAATCTATCTATCTAACAAAGAGCAACAACAACAACAGCAACAAAATTGCAATTATCCACAAAAACAACAACAATCGTCACAATTTTCAATCAAACCCTGTTAACCAATACCAAATACTTTTGCTTATTCACACATTTGGAAAAAAAAAACAAATACAAACACGAAAACTAAATCCACAATTAGTAAGGGCGATGGTTTGTACTACGTAACCTCCACTGATCAATTTGGCAATGGGACTGGCCAACGGTACGAGGCGATGGGCAGGACGACAGCAGCCGCAGCAGTCAGCAACAGGTTAGAGGTCGAACACACAGATAAGTTGATTGACGTTATTCCACTCAATAATCACCAACCTCATCTGGAGCTAGACAACGTTCAATCATCTAGCAACAGCCATCCACTAATACCGTCTAGTCAAGTCATTGTCAACATAGAACAAACAGCAAATGCCGATGCAGCCGCAGCCGCAGCCGCAGCAGCGACGAAGACAGCGACTGCCATCAGCAACCATGTCGTCGATATGATCGGCGATCAGGTAGCGCTCAAGGATCACTATCAGTTGAATGGCGTTCCATCGGCGATAGCTGGCGATCGAGTTGTCTAAAATGCAAATCAATTCAAGTAGCAAATGTTTCCCATTTGATTCAATACGATGCTAGCTGCCAGAGTGTGTGCATGCGTGTGTGTGTGTGCGTGTGTGTAGAAGTGTGTGTGTGTGTATGTATGTGTATTGAAGATATACTCGTAAGTCTTATGAATGGTTTCAGATGAGAAATAATGTTAACTGTAAAATGCATAACAACTCTTTTTACCTGTAGCACCATTTGCCCAGTTGCCTTACATCCACAAACATCGAACGCATAGAGTTATATATACATATATAGATATATATTTATATATATATAAAGATATATTAATATTAAAATTTTTTGAATTATAACTTTGTGCAATAGGACATATGTAGGCTAATTGTAAAATCGGAATACATATATATTTATATATAAATGCACACATATTACAAAAAGATAAAGAGCAATTTGAAAAGTCTTTTGCAAAATTTTTAAGCATTAACATTTAGTATAAGTCTTGTTATATTGTTAAAGCAAAAGGTCTAATTGTTATGAAAGCCTAAAGACTTGATGTCATACTAAAATAAAACATATAACATTGAGTTAGGATCATATATATATATATACGTATACACAGCTCACACTAAAAAAAAAAGAAGGGGACGAGAATACCGAATGAATTTTAAACTTGATCGCATTTTAATGCTTTTATTAATCTTAATTTTTGGTTTAAAATAGTTAGTTTGCTTAACGATTTGATTTATATTTTTGGCTAGATTACTAGTTTTAATTTTTTTGATAACATTTTTATATAAATAAATATACAAAACGTTTTCGTACGCGCGCAAGCTGGATGACAAATATATATTTCATTTATTTAAAAAGTACATATATCGTATTTATCATATGCCAGTTCTATAATCTATCTATAAAAAAAAAAAGAAATAAACCCTTGCAACTTCTTTTATTGCACTGCACAAACCAACACATATCATCAATCGAATTCGAACGACACACAAATAAACAAACAAACAAAACAAAACAAAAAGAGACAGATGCACATAGTAAAACTATTAAATATTCTATTGTAAATTATATTCCATTTGATTTCTATTTGTTCTGCACTCTGTGAATCTATACAACTATAAATATCTTAGCTTCGGCGATGGCATTAGCTATCCCATACGGCATCTAGAGGAGGATACCGAATCACTGCTGGGCTACCATAGCGATACGCGCATCGAACTGGAGGAGGATTTCTTGTCCGAGGCGCGTTTTCAGGACTCGATCATTCCATAGCTAATAATGAGCAGCGATAATGTTGCTACATATTACATATAATTACAATATATGATATATGTATGTATGTAGTGATGTGTATATACATTCAACACAGCCTTTGCTGGCGACACGTGTATCTAGTCGATAGGACATATTATATATATATATATATATATATATATATATATATATATATATATATATATATATATATATATATATATATATATATATATATATATATATATATATATATATATATATATATATATATATATATATATATATATATATATATATATATATATATTATTATAAATTTTGTACTAGTTGGTATATGATAAGTTGAAAGATGAGCATGCACCATTGTTATCAAAATACTTTCGTGTCTTATGTTGGACAGTGCAAGTGACTGAAAAATGCCTGTTAAATTGCCTATATAGTTGTTTCTTAGCATAAATCGAACGCTGCCACACAGAGCCCGACACACAGAATCGTGTACTATAATTGTATAAAACAAATGTTGAACAAATGAAAGTTAATGTGAATGTACAACAAATAACATTTCTTAAACATATTTGTATTCATAGATTAAGTTTGTGTTTTTGTAGCTAAGATAACGGCGTTACACCATAACATTGCAATATCTTTTATATATATACATCCAAGATTGAAGCAGTACAATATAGTTAACACAATTAAAAATTAAAAATGAAAACTTAATCGAAACGACTCAAATCCTCATTCGTTTCAATTACTGTTGTATGCCCTGTTGCAGCGGGCACTACCTCGAAATCTGCCTCCATGGTGGTTTGCTTCGTTTCTACTTCGGCTCTTGTGTGATCATTAAATGGATTAGGATGCATTGGAGTTGCTGGCTTTGGACTGCGTTTTGCTACTATTGCTGGCTGTGTTTCAATTAGTTCCGTACTATCGTCAAGTCTTTTTTTCTTTTTCTTGCTCACAAGGACATCGCGTGCCATTAGAATTCCAGTGTCCTCGCTGCGCGGCAGCAAATCACTTAAATCGCACTCTACGTCAGCCTGCTCTGGCAGCAACTTCTCTTGTAGAGCAGCCAGTGCTATGAGCAACGCCTCTTCGGTGCGTATAGTGCGAGAGCCTTGTTTAGGCAACACATTTATGTAGTGGTCGAAGAGCAGGTGAGGCTCATCGACGGTCAACTTCTCGTCATTGGCCAGCGCCTCCTCCAGACCCTGCAGACCGCCAAATACGATTAGTGCGTGATTGTAGCCAACAGATTGGTTGGGTACATTTTGCACGCTAGTGCCACGATCTGAAGTGCCCACCGTCACATCATAGCCACCAGCGTAGGGTGATTTTGTGAAGATTTCAGAGAGCGAATGTGCAATGCGCACCTGGTAACCCCAATAGACACCTGTCTCACGTCGCGGCTCATCCGGACTGACCAAAGTACCACGCTGTTTCCGACTCGTCTCTAAATAGAAAAAAAAATACATCCATATCAATCACACATCATTTATAGAGATCTCTGAAAGCCCCTACCACTTGGTGGTTCCATTTTCACTGTCACCCGCACACCGGGCTCCAATGCCTTGTCGATAAGAACATCGTTTAACAGTCCCACATTTGCATAGCTGTGGCCATCCTTCGCCTGTTTGTCACAAACGACGCCCTCGCGATAGCGAAATTTGCTCTGCTGTCGCAGATGATGCGGCGTGTCAAGTGGATTAAGCAGACCAGAGTACTTCAGATCTTTGTGCAGAGGAAAGAAGTATTTACGTAGATATTGTGGACACTCCAGATATTGTAGAATTCGGGCCAACTGCAATGAACTGCTGCGCACTGTGCCTGTGCCGTTGCCTTTGCCCGCTTTATTGCCATTGGTGTCTGTATCATCCTGTTCATAGCTGCGTTTTGTTTCGCGTGCGGTTGCCACACCCACATCGTCAAAGACAATCACCTCATTGACACGAAATATGCAGGCAGCTCGCGCTATTTGGCCAGCCACATAGGCACGCAGCTCCGCGGATTGCGCATTCTCCAATATGGAGCCTGGCACAGCAATGCTTACGGTTGATGGATTTGTCTTAGCTGCTGTTTTTCCATTTGATGCTTCATTGGCAGCCGGAGCAGCAAGCTCTTGTGATCTCTTTAGATCTTTGAGAGCTTTGTCTTGTTTTCGTTGACGTTTGAGCGTCTTACGTTCCTCGTTAATTTTTTTCCATGATTTATGTGGTTCTGTAGGATTGTTATTGCGACTGTTCGCTGTTGCCGCAGACATCTTAAAAGGTTACTGTCATATATATCTCAAATTGTTGCGAATAACATTAAAAACAATTTGATCACTTAGTCGCACGTGTGAACTAGTTAAGATCCGGAGCTTCAAGCTGGAACTAGTAACGTAAATATCGAATAACATATATCTAGGAATTTACAAAATATGTGATACTCGATATTTACGTTACATTATTTAAATATATCATATCTATCTTATCTAAAGATAGGTAACTAATTTATAGAAACATCATATATTATAAAAATAAAATTAAATGAAATTAAAAAAGACTATCAAATGCAAATGGCGGCGTAAAAACGCAAAGTGTGGCAGCCCTGGTTAAATGTCATTTAAAGAAAATAAACCACATCGTTACTGGCAAAATCAAACAAATATTTTCTCTCAATAAACATGAAACTTAAAACTTTTAGAATTTTGCAAATAAAATGAGTCGCAATGTTTTGGCTCCTTCTACTCAGCGCATGAGTAACAATCGCAACTATCGGGTCAACATGGTGCACGACGATTTCGGAGGTAGCAAGTGGAACGCGGCCAATGAGAAAATTTCAAAGGGCTACGAAGAGCCAGGTACTAAATTAACTTGTTAGTTCTATCAGAAGATTTTAACTAGCCATTATGTAGATCTATATGCCGATGATGATTTCGAGGAAGATAGTGCCGAATGTGACATTGAACAGCTGTCCAATGGTAACTACAAACTGTCCCTTCATGTGCCCAAGTAGGTACTCCGTTAGAAGATAAGTTTATGACGATTTATAGTAACTGAATGATGATTAAATTAAATACGTACAGATCTTTTTATGGCGGTATAATTGGATTAAAAGGCTCTACCAAGCGTCGCATTGAGGCAGAAACCCAGACAGAAATCTATGTACCACGTCAGAATGAATCGTCCACTGACTTACTCATTCAATCCAATGATCGGAAAAATGTTTGTGCTGCCCTTCGCAAAATTCGACTGCTCGTTGATTCTCTACGCAAGCGAATGAAGCCTACACACTTCTTGGCCGTACCCTTGAATACAGGCGAAGTGCAGAAACGTTTCAATGAGCTAAAGGTAAACATTGGGTATAATCTATAATCTTGATGCAATATTCGCTAAGTCTAATCCTTCAGCAATGCATTTTGGATGCCCAACTGCCAGGCATCGACGAAGAGATATTTATATCAGAGCGTTGTATTCATCTCACTTTGGGCGTCTATGTGCTGCTTGATGATGCTGAACGCCAAAGAGCTATCAATGAGCTGGAGGCGTGTCGCCAATGGGTTGTCGATCTACGCACACCGTTTGTACTGAACATTAAAGGTCTTGAAATAATGAACGATGATCCCAGCTCGACCAACATACTCTACGCTCATGTAGAGTCACCAGAGCTACAACAGTTTGCCGACAAGTGCTTGAAGCAATTCCAAAGCACAGGGCTTTGTGCAACCGACAACATTGAACGAGATAGCATCAAGCTACATATGACGGTGCTTAACACTCGCTATCGCAAAGAGAAACAAAACAAGAATGATCGAAACTCGTTTGATGCACGCGAAATTCTTAAACGCTTTGGCGATTTTGACTTTGGAACTGCTCTATGCAACGAAGTGAATATGTGTGTGCTCAAGTCGTCGAAAGAGGTCGATGACTTCTATAAAATAACGAGCACATTAAAATTTTAAACATTATTTCTTGCATTTCTATGCTGGTCTACACACAATTAATCTATAATAAAAAATATTGAATTATCAGTTATAACATAAGTCAGTACATTTCTCTTTAATTTACATTTTGAAATCAATTAAGGAAATTAGATCTATTAGTTGTATGAATTAGACACTAAATGGAGGCATAACTAATAAGTATTTTATATTAGTTTATTAATATAATTATAATTTCTTAAAGCATACCAAATAATGTTTTTGCCAAGATTTAAAAAAAAAATAATATTTCTATAATTATTTATATAATGGGTACCAAAGCATGGACGCCTATTAAAACACACATTCCAGACAAGTATGTAGCATTATATATTGGATTTTATGTATCTGTGTATTTTTGCATTGCTTTATATTGAAGATTAGTTGATAAGTCATATATATTTATACACCAGTCTCGACAGATGTTCAGTAGAACTTTGCAATTACGTTCGGAATGATCGTCGCTAGGTTGAGTGTTGCGCTATGCGTGGTATCCGTTATCACACTTTCTAAATCTGACACAGCGTGTAAGAAAGAATAATATATATTTATTTCAATTATTATTAAATAATATACTTATGAAGATGAATGGTGCAAAAGATCTGATGGATTATCTGGAGGATGTGTTCATATAACAAAATGTCCAAAACTCTATAGTATCGAAATGTCGAGTAATGCTTCCTTAGCAGATTCTATATACTTGTGGAATTCCTTCTGTAACGGTGTCAAGGTACGCACTTACACATTTACAATGCATTGATTTTTAATTAACTTAAAATTGCGAAAGTCTCCTGTGCCAGAGAAATATGTTTGCTGCCAAGAAATGAGTGAGGGGATGAGAATTTTGCATCAGCAGAAGTGTGGTTTCAGAGGAAGTGGTCCAAAAACAATTGGTGGTCACGAACTTTCGATAGGATCCAGACCCTGGATGGCTTTACTGATGTTAAAAGATAAAGTTGACAACAGCGAAAGCTTCAGATGTGGTGGCACCTTAATAACACCACGTAAGTAACTCAGTAACAATATTATATGTATATATATCATTTGATTTTAATTTAATCAACGTTTTAGACTTCGTTTTAACTGCCGCACATTGCTTTAATGATTTTAAGCTGTAAGTAATGTTTGTTTATTGAAAATACATATACATTCTAAATTAACATGTATTGCTCCCCAGAATATTTGTACGTTTGGGGGAACACACAATATCCACTAGAGAAGATTGCGCCGAAGTAAGACACAGATATACATGCGCGCCACAAGCTGAGGATGTACCATTTAATCAGATCATTGTGCACGAGGATTACTCGAGAGTTACTGGTCATAATGATATAGCTTTGATAAAGCTTTCCAGGAACGTGGTCTTGGACGCGAATGGGAAATTTAAGAGTAAGTTTTAAAATACCTGTTATTAAAGTTCGACATTTATTGATTTTCGCTACTTGAAACAGAATATATTCGGCCCATATGCTTGCCCCTAAACGATACACTTCAACAATTGCCCGAAAATATGGAAAAGTTCCTTGTAACTGGTTGGGGCCAAACCGAAACTAAGGACTCTTCTGATGTTATGTTAGAAACCAACATCACTCGAAGATCTCGCAGCGATTGCCAAAATGCCTTTCCGAATGAAATTAGATCAACCCAAATATGCGCTGGTAACCGCGGCTTTGACTCCTGCAATGGCGATTCTGGTGGTCCCTTATTAAATTTGATCAGCAACTATCAGGAACGTCAAAGATTCGTGCAATTTGGAATAGTTAGCTTCGGTTCGACAAAATGCGGTGATGTCATACCCGCAGTTTATACAAATGTAGGCAGTTTTATTAACTGGATCGCCGATAAAATTGTCAACTCATTAAAATAGTAGACTGACATGTTGGAGAACCATATTTTCTGATAAGCATGATATTTTGAGAAAAAAATTGAGTAAATAGATATACATATGTATGTTAATCATAATATTTGTTTCAAATTGTTTTCAAAATATGTCTTTCGCAAAATTTTTTTGTCCAACTTTTCAGTCGCACTACTATTATTATGACCACAGCTGTATACACATATTTAAGTATATATGAAACTGAATGAATATATAATAAATTTCAAGCATACTTAAAATCTTTGAGTAATCTCTATTCAAGCAAATGAAGCCAACAACAATTTTCTGGCAGAATTTGAAATGCCCAAATCGAGCGTTAAGAACGGTATCACTTAGCTAGAAACAAGCAAAAAAAAAACAGTTCTTTGGAAATCAGAAACAATTAAAAAGTATATTAAATAAATGTAGTTGCTGCTGATAAATGAAAATAAAAAGAGTATGTATGTATGTATGTACACTGTCGCTAAATAGAACAGAAGCAGCCAAATATGTTTTAGTACAGTAGTACCGTACAGAAAGATCGGAATGAACATCATTTTGATTCTCGCCCTTTATGCGGCATACATTCATTTGCAAACAGCAATTGAAATGTGTAACAAATGTGAATATTTATATATATATATATATATATATATATATATATATATATATATATATATATATATATATATATATATATATCAAAAACAGACAATATAAGATTTGTCATATTTTCTCTTTGAATAAAAGCTTTCCTCTTTTATAGTAACTCAGGGAATGCAAATTTTGGACGAACAGAAGTGTGGTGTCACAAGGAATAATCCAAAAACATGGGGTGGCTACGAACTGTCGATAGGATCCAGACCCTGGATGGCTTTACTTATGTTAAAAAGTAAAGTTGACTACAGCGAAAGCTTCAGATGTGGTGGCACCTTAATAACACCACGTAAGTAACTCAGTAACAATATTATATGTATATATATCATTTGATTTTCAATTTAATCAACGTTTTAGACTTCGTTTTAACCGCCGCACATTGCTTTAATTATCAACAACTGTAAGTATTGCCTCCTTAATGTATATAGGTCTGCATATATAATATTGAACAATTTAATTATAAGAATCGAACAGAATAATGCTGTCCCTTTAAATTGTCAATTATTATTTCATAGATTATTTGTACGTTTGGGGGAACACAAAATATCTACTGCAATAGACTGCGGCTTGGTAAGAGGAAAAAATATATGCGCGCCACCAGTTGAAGATATACCATTTGATCAGATCATAATTCACGAGCATTACTCCAAAATTGACCATTACAACGATATAGCATTGGTAAAGCTTTCCAGGAACGTGGTCTTGGACGCGAATGGGAAATTTAAGAGTAAGTTTTGAAATACCTGTTATTAAAATTCGACATTTATTGATTTTCGCTACTTGAAACAGAATATATTCGGCCCATATGCTTGCCCCTAAACGATACACTTCAACAATTGCCCGAAAATATGGAAAAGTTCCTTGTAACTGGTTGGGGCCAAACCGAAACTAAGGACTCTTCTGATGTTATGTTAGAAGCCAACATCACTCGAAAATCTCGCAGCGATTGCAAAAATGCCTTTCACAGAGAAATAAGATCATCCCAATTGTGCGCTGGATCCAACAGCAGTGACACCTGCAATGGCGATTCTGGCGGTCCCTTATTTAATTTGTCCGGCAATTATAAGGAACGTCAAAGATTCGTGCAATTTGGAATAGTTAGCTATGGTTCAAGAGTTTGCGCTACCGAGAATTCTGGGATATATACAAATGTTGCCAGCTATATTCACTGGATTGCCATCAATATTGTCATCGAATAATTACATATTTTAAATATTATTATATATTATATATTTTGAAATTTTTATGCATATATAGATACATTTTAAATAAGCATATGAAGCTCTAAATGTGAATACATGTTTATTTAATGAATATTTGAAATCTTTGTGCAGAGGAAACAAGTGTTAAGTATAAGCATTAACCTTATGGTAAGTGGTATAAGTACAAGATTCATATCTTGTGAGCTTTCGAGATATTTTGGAATGCGCGCCGATTGATTCACTGGCATTGCTCTTGGAGATTATAATATACTTCGATACCGTAGGGTTGCTGTGGAAATATCGTTATCGGTAGAAAAATACCAAGAATAAAAACAGTACAGCTGACTGTACGCGTATCGAGTATGAAATATCGGCATCGAGTACAAGTGCAACTGCTGTCGGAGTCGGTTGGTTTGCGTCGATGCGTTAATATTTTTGTTGGAGTTTTTTTTTGTCGTTAATTGTGTTTTTGTTCCAACGATTTCGCATGAAAATAAGTGTGAAAAATGTGTCAATAAATATTGGGGCCAATCAACGCCCAAAATTAAGTGTAAGGTGCTACTGAAAGAATTGGAAAAATCCTAAATGCAATAGCCAGAGAAAAATAATGAATGATATGATTCAATGACGTCGCGAAACCAATCCGTGATTCGACAAAGCGAAAGAGAAAGAAGAGAAGGGAAAAGTCACAGTGAACAGCCGACTGTGAATTCTTATGCGGGCTGCTGCTGTTGACACTACAAATCAAAATTAAAATTTATATATATACAAATAGCCACAAAGAATCAAACAAAAAATAAATAAATATCTACAGATTAAATTAATTGAAACATGTGTTAGAAGCAACAAAATTAAGAAAATCTTCAGATGGGTTCACGTATCAAGTAAGTAAATATGCATCTGGAAAAATCAAATATGCAGTGGAGTGGGCGTAACGCTTGGATGACTACTGAGCGTAACAACTACAGAGAAATTTGATCCATAGTCTTATATACTAATTTTAATATATATACAAAAACAATTTTTTGTCAATTTTGGCAGAAGCGACGTAAAGAAACTCTTTGAGTTTTGGTGCGAAGTAAAGCCCACACGCGGCATCGATCGTGGCAGTGCTAATCGTAATGGTGGAGGTGCAGCCGCAACGCCCGCTGGTATTATTATCGAAAGCTTCCCGGAGGGCTTTCGCGATAAGGAGGTGCTTAACGGCATCCCATCGTTTGCGTTTCCCTGCGATCTCATAAGGTGCGTGTGTTATTGTAAAATTTATAGCATATTATTATTATGTTATTATTACGCATGCAATGTTTCAACTTAGCCCTATGCATTAGTCACATTAGACAAAACCGCAACAATAATAATAATAATAGCAACAACAACATCAACAACAACATGCAGAACAATGACCGTTGATGTGTTCTGTGTGTTTGATATTTGCTGTCTGACTGGGTGAATGGTCACTAATAGTGATGCTCACATATTTCGTATAGCTACTTTTAGCGGGGAGAGAAAGGCTGCTATGAGATTATTTTTAATATTGTTATGAGATTATTATTAATATATGTTCAGTGTTGCCAATTTCCCGTCAGATGTTTCGTTGAACAAACACAGAGTGTGGGAAATACCGGCTTGCGGGAAATATAGCTATTTTGAAACGTGAAGTTAATATGAAATTTGTATAAATTGGGTGTTTATCATGCCCAGAGATAGGATTTAAGAACGGGGTGCAAAATAAGTATTCATCATTATCAGAATGGAATTCAATGAATCAAATTTTATGAAACTAAACTGGATTTCGAAACGAATGAACAGCAAGCAAAATTGTAAGCGCAATCTAGCCAAAAAAAAGCCCCAATTTGACCATTAAATAAAAAGTGATATTGGCTGCACTGGCTGGATGAGTCATGACAGCGGCAGCGTCGTCCACTTCAAGTTTGTCCATGAATTGTATAACCTGTTGTATAGTTTTTCAGTCTGTTTGTTTACTTACATATGCCCGCGCCAGTGTGTATGGCGTATTGGTGAATTATTTCATTCGGATTACGTTGAACGCAATTCATTTTCGCACATTTTTATAGCAAGTATTTCCTCACTGTATCAGTTTACATACATACATACATTTGTATCTACACATATGTTTGCGTGTGTATGTGTGTGTGTCAGTTGTCTTTCCGTTAGTCACGCTGAAAACATTTCTGGCTTTATATGTGCAGCTGCCTTAAGACTGGGCAACAAGTTGTCTTTACTGTTCGCCCAGCCTTCTGCTTACTATTATTATCGCACGGTAATAAAAACACTGATAAACACAATTTGGGAAAACGAACCAAGCGCTAGACTAATCAATTTTTGTTTGTTGAAATGCCTTCAAAGTAAAATTAATAATAATTATAAACATTAGCACAAAGCAAAGATCACCAAAAAAAAAAAAGAAAAAAACAAACTGAAAAACGGTACATTCATTTGTACATACGCTAAACACCGTTGGGGCACGTATAACAAAATAACAACAACAGCAAATACAGCCTCCAGCAGTCTCTTAATTCATTAGTTTGGCTTTTCTCTCCCGGTCACACACACACACACACACTTTCTCGTTCTCTCACTCTCCAGCTTGCTATCATTATTGTAATTAACAGTTATCGCCAAAGTCAATGCACCGACATGTACGGCTTGCGTGGAAGCGAGATAGCTGCTAGCTTCCTTGTCATTTTTTGCTGTTGTGATTTTGTCGCTTGCGCCTGTTTAGCATATTTTATTAAATAATGCGCGCATCTAACGACTTCACGTAATCCCAACGCCTACACCAACAAACACCAACAGCACGAAATCGCCTCTAAAATGCGAAATTCGAAAGAGCTGCAAAGCAAAAATGATGGGAGGCCAAGCGACGTCGCATTGAAAGCGGAGCTCAGTGCGAATAACTGTTGTCGTGCTTTCATTCACACACATTTACATACATATGTGCATACACATGTATGTATATGTAGTAAGTTCATAATCGTCAACGCAAACAACTTGTCACACAATGAGACAAAGGCAAAGAGCAACAAAAGGAAACGCCACTTAACACAATCCCATATTAATTCTAAATATTTAGATGGTAAAGACTTTCGATTCTAAAGCATATCAAATGTCTAATAGCTGATTAGGCCATCTTTCACATGCTTTTAATTTGGGTTAAGAGGCAACGCTAAAGAAGAAGTGGCAGCAGACACGATCCAGTCAGGCATTAGTCATTCCGCAAAGCTCCAATGCGACTGTTTATATGTATATGTATATGTATGTATATGTACATATGTGTGCATGCATGTACATATGTATGTATGTGTATGTACAAGTGCGATGAAGCGTTTCTTGAGAAACATGACTGCTGCTGCTGCTGCTGTTGCTGTTGCTTGTTGCTGTCAAGGTCATTTGGGTTTATGGCATAGCCAAACGGATACGCCATAATAAGCATGTTATAATATAAATTTTGAAACATAGCACATATAATATTTGAAGAGAAGAGAGAGAGAGAGAGATCTTTGTTGATTTTTTAGCTCTGAAATATTGTTTTAAAAAAGTGAGCTAATATTTTATTACTGAAAACGATAGACTAGCAGCTGGCATTTAAATTTTGTTTTTATATCTTAGTACAACTCTTACATACAACTCCCTATCTATTGTAACTTTCTAATCGTCATCATTTTCAATTTATATAGGGGCTCTGTACAGTCCTATTCTTTTGTGCACACCACTGCCGATTCGAAATGGCGATTTGGCTTCTGTCGACACGATCCGAAAACGGAAACAGCAATGGTGCTGATCACCTATCTGCCCTGGCATGATCCCTTCCTCAAGCTGTTAACAGTGCTGGCGGATCTAAAACGCACCGATCTAAATGAGTTTAGCACCTTCCTATCGGAGGCGTACAACAGAGGCGTTCCAGATGCGGGTGGCAATCTAACGGTTTACTATAATAGCGGGCAAAGCGTGAGTAGCTGAAATTGTAAATATTTGTAATATTTGTAATTATATAATTTTCTATATTATTTGTTTTTACAGCATTTTACATTCGAGCGACCTTTGCCATTTCAGCTGCCCAGCATACCAGAAAATGTAAGTTTCAATTGTTATTAATTTACGAAATGTCTTTAACTATTTCACTCAATCTCTTGCAGCACAATCTAAATCTCTATTACAACTTTGTGGATCCGAAGGAGATGATAAGCGTGTTTGCTGCCATGCTTGCTGAGCGTCGCATTATATTCACATCGAGTTATTTGGATCGGCTATCGTCGTGCATACAGGCGGCCAATGCATTCCTCTATCCCATGGTCTGGCAGCATATATTTATACCTGTATTGCCCTGGGAGTTTAAGGATTACTTGGGCGCACCTATGCCATATCTAATTGGTGTGCCAAAGCCAGTGCTCGAAACTGTAATTGAGACGAAAATGTTTTATTCATTTGTATTTATATAATAATTACCTAATACTTTCCTGGTGTTCTGCCTCAGGTTTCTGCCGATGAGCTCGGTGAAGTTGTGATCTTAAACTGTGATACGAATCAGTTGGAGAGTCCGTTTGATGATGTGCGCGCACTGCCTCCAGAGATTGTGTCGCAGCTGAAGAAGTATTTAAGCCACACACAGGATCATATTGGGGATCGCATTTCCAAAATCTTTCTCGGCGCATTGGTACAACTGATTGGCGGCTATCGGGATGCTGTTGAATTCCACGACACCTGCAAAACGTTCAATCGCGAAAAGTTCATTGAATCTCGACCCGCCCACCTGCGTCCGTTTCTCACCAAAATGATGGAGCTGCAAATCTTTGCCCAATTCGTTGACGATCGACTCAAAATGCTGAATAGCGGTTTGGGTTTCTCCGACGAATTCGAACGGGAAACAGTTCGGTATGCGGAGAAGATGAAGAAACGCGGTCGTAACTATGTCTTCCTCAAGCATGTCAAGGACAAGGTAAGCTACCCAAAGGATACGCCATCTCCTTGTCCTAGCCCCAGTACCATGGCTGTCAGCTCAGTTGCCCTAACCCCTACTCATCATAGTGCAGTACAATTTCCACATCCAACCATTACCCACTTTTAGTTGTGCAACATTCTTGGGTCCTATTGTTGTTAATGTATTTATTAAGCTATAATATTTTGGTTTGGAAAGCATAATACATGGATTGAGCCCTCTGCGCTGTCCCGCTACAATTTCCCGCTCTAAATGTTGTGCCGTAATGTTTAAGATTACTCTTTGATTCTTTTCTTCTTCTTTTTTTTCTGTTCGTCTATTTCGCTCAACAATATTTTTTTTTAATTTAATTTAATTTATTTCACAGTATTATTTGGGAAAGCGCAGTGTTTCGCGAGTGTTTACCAAGAGCAAATTTTAAACTGGTTACCAACGCCCACCACCAAAATACGAATAGAATTTCCACAAACACAAAATAAGAAAAAAGAAAAACGCACACAAAACACCTTTTCCACCAAAACCAAACAAATGTTAGTTCTATTGATTTACTATCCTCCCTATTTCTATTTCTCTTTTAACCAACAATCGCACTTAATCCTTGATCTTATTGTTGTTTTTTTTTTTTTTTGGCAAAACTAATTGTGTAACAAAAATGTTTTGTAAAATTTGTATTTGTTTTTCTAAAACTTTTGACATTATTTTGATTTTTGTTAAATTTTATTTTTTTTTTTTATTGTAAAAATGGCTAAAATATTAAAGCTATAATTAGCAGAGTTAACACATTTTACAGTAGCTTAGCAGACAGCGCAAATGTCTGCCACAGTGCACTACTATCTTAACAGAAGCAAATATGTTAGGCTGCATTACAGCTACTATAGCTGTTATCAACAGTGAACGAACGAAAGCTTTTGCCATCATAAAAAGTCAATATTTGTATTGTTTACTCAAATCATTGGGTACGCACAAAGCCCCAACAAAACTATATAAAGCCAGACCCTCTAAGCACACATTACTAATCTATAAAAACATATATCTTTAGATATCTTTGTTTAACCCTAAATTAAAATCATTATTTAAAAAAATAACAATTTTTCAAGCCTCATTGCATTAAACTGGACACTTATCATCATTGCCATCTTAACAATTAGTATTTAAAGTAGTTTGATTGTAATTTATACTGCTATTCATATACATATATATAACTATTATATACATAAACTTTTATATATGTGTCATTTAATATTTGTGCGTTGTCTTTCATATACGCGGCTTGGAACTCACGTTTGTGCTTCTGTGCTTAATGCTCGTTCTGGGGTTTGATCGATCCTCTATATACACACATATATATATCTAAAAAATAAAAATTCTGTAATATCACCAAATGCGCATCACTTTTGCAGACTAATCCAGCTGTTAAGTCTGCTGTTAAATCGGTGAGTGGTAGCTTTATTGAACGCCTTCGTACGCTTTAGATTCGAGCAAAAGTGTTATGTTAATCAAATTCTGTCTACTTAAAGGTGAAGGAGAGTTCGCGTGGTGTCAAGACCGCCTACAAGAAGTGGCGGGATAACGGCAGCGGCCACAATCACAATCCTAATCATCAATTCCATTTCGGTCTGAGTTCTCCTCAGCACTCGGATCGTCCGGACGGAAGTAGCAATAGCCTTGGAGGTTACGGGCGCAAAGTCACGCATCGTTCGGCGCCCAGTTCGCCAGTGTGCAGCAAACGTCTGGAGCGAGAGATCAATTTGAATGGCAGCGCAGCACGGGAGCAACAACATCAGCCAATGCTGCAGTTGCCACAGCAACAACGACGCGCTGCTGTGCCGCTGGCTATGTCCAGTTCAAGCAGCCATATACCTGCGAATGGCCATGCGTTGGGTGCGCCGAATAATGCTCATTTTGATCATATTGTTGGTGCGTCTCCTGCTGTTAGCTCGGCAAGCTCGATCTGTTCATCGGAGATGAATCTGTCGCAGGAGCTGCAGAATCATCCGCTGTTTAAAATGCCCGCCGTTGATCGAAGCGTAAGTAGTCTAGTGCGTGAATACGAGAGACGGCTGCAGCTGCTCTAGCGTCGACGTGTCGCTTAACGCTTTATTGTTCTATCTCTCATTATTCTCGTTGCTTTTGTTGTTGTTGTTGTTATGTCAACAATAAGTTATTTATGTTCATTCTTTTCATTGCCTTTTTCATGTGTTTATTGTGTTGTGTTGTCTCGTCTCGTCTGTCTGTTTGTATGTTGTCGCCTGTGTCTGCCTCATCTTCTCGAAACTTGCACCAAACACAAATACTTCACAAACTTGCAATGCCATCGCCAAACGCCAACTACGACACGCAGCTAAAGCCCAACGCTGAGCAACAACACACGGCGCGCTTACGTAATGGCGCACCGCCAGCACGCCCACCGCCGCCTACGCTGCCAGCATCACAGCCTGCCTCCTACTACAATCATCCATATGCGCCGAATTCAAAAATCGCCAATGGAAACAACAGCGTCAGCAGCAATCCACATTCAATCAACAACTTGAAGCCACCGAGGCACACCTCAACGCCCACCAAAGCTCGTCCGCTGGCCAGCACAGACTCGAGCTTTGATAATCCACCAGATGTGCAATCGCCTCCCATACCGCCGCGACGCCAATGCAGTGCCCATGCGGTGGTGGCAGCTACAGCGGCTGCTGTCAGCGCTGGCATCAATCGTCTGGAGCGCAATTGCTGGCAGGATGAGACAAACAATTCGATGCGCAGCTCGAACACGTCGTCAGCTTCGGGATCGTCTAGTTCGTCCTGTGCCTCATTTGTAACGGCCGCTTCACGATTCTCGCAGCTAAATATATCATCGCCCCAGAGCTCCGATTCAGCGCCCATACCAACGCCGCGGGCCAAGAGAGAGGTACAACACACAGCTGCGCGTCTATTTAAAACTAAGAATCGTCATGGTTGTGGTATTACACCCCCTCACATCACATACTAACACATCTAGCTGACCCGAAACTATCTTAACCACGTACAAGTCCACTGGGCAGACCCTTCTGTAGCTTTGCGACTAATCCGCTTGCACTGTAGTAGACTAATCAATCCATGTAGCTTTGCCCGCTTTTAGAAGTTTATCCTAACTAATCTATATCCATATACATTATATTCCTCGTCCGCACAGTCACCCCGCAGCAGTAACAGCAGCAGCAACGCTCAGCCACACCCGCAGGACAGCATGAATGATCTGATATCGCTGGACGATAGCAACAACACCAGCTTCGATCTGGAGGATTTCGATCCGCTGAATCAGAATGCGCGTCCATTGCCGACGCTGGGTAAAACTTTTGGCAGCAACCACAAGTCCAAGTCCAGCACCTTGCCCGCTGGCGTTAACAGCAGCGTACTCAACCATGTCGCCGGCGGCAATAGCATTAATAATCCATTGTATCCCTACTTTGCGCCTAAGCACATGGCTACAGTGGCAGCGGTTACGAATCGAGTGGCGCACCCGCTACCAACACAAATACAACGCGGTGGCAACAATACAATCAAGCCGCCAGATGATGATTTTGAGTTGTTACGCAAATACGGCTTGGATCAGTTTTCACTAAATGCAACAACTGAAACACCAGCTGCAGGTGCCAATACCAAAGCAGCTTTAACAACAGGTACAGGCGCTGGCAAGGGCATGAACAACTGGACGACCTTTGACTAGAGTGAAGCCAACGTTAACTGTTAACTGGAAAAGATACCAAAATAAGTGTGATTAGGTTTATGATTCGTATTGTATTATATAAATATATATACATATAGCTAGGCCTAGGCGATATATGATATACCAGACAAAAGAAACCTTAAATAATATTATGCTAGACATATAGAGCGAGAACAACAACAAAAAAAAACGGAAAAACTTGTGTTAACTATTAGCGGCTTATTAGAAAACCAAAACAAATCGAAATGCATAAGTAACAAATTTATGAGCAACTGTTTCAAAAAAAAAAGAGTTAAAAACAAATTACAAATACATTTGACTTCCAAATCAAAAAGACACACAAAGCATTAGCATAGCGAGAATTTAATCCAATTAGCTTAACAAAACAAATTAAAAATTCTATTTAAAATATACATGTATATACATATTTAAACAAAAACATGAATTCATTAATTTATTGTCAACTGCATTTAATTTTGAGATTTCGCTTTGTGCTCGGCCATGCAGCCTTCTATGCGCTGCTGCAGCGCCTGAGCTCCCTTCAGATTCAGCTCCTCGTAGTCGGGCAGCAGCTGCTGCATGCGCTGCAGCCAGTCGCCAATTTTAGGGTAACGCTGCCGATCCACTGGCAGCAGCAGATCCAGCGTAATCAGCGTGGTGTGTATAGATATATCCGCCACACTTAGTTCGTTGCCCACCACAAAGCTGCCTTGCTGCAGGAAGTGCTCCAGTGTGCCGTACGCATTCTGGCATAGCTCCAGACTGCGTTTATTGTACTCCACCTCGCCGCCATAAATGTTGCGCGCCACAATATCCTTGATCACCTGGAAGAGCACTCCATTTTCATAGTGCAGACGGTGATCTATATGCGCCCGACGCTTCAAATCCTTGGAATAAAGATGATCGCTCTTGCCATATTTGGCAACCATAAAACAGATGATGGCATGACTAAAAATAATTATATTTACATATATATTTTTTAGTTTTCAAATACGCATACACATACCTGTCCACATACACCTCACCATCTGTGTCCACGAAAACGGGTATCTGATGCTGCGGATTGAGCTGCAAGAAATAAATTATAGTTATTTTTAGAAATATCTAAAAATAATTCTAATAAAACAGAAAGTATTACAGACTATTACTAATTAACAGACTTCTGTACTGTTAATTATCAGATTAACAGCAGCTTAACTCATTTACGTTGAGTTTTTATATTTATAAATTTATCTAATTTGTGTAAATAAATATGTAATTTTTTAAGATTGCGATACTCTCTGACATCGATCTTAATTAAAATATTATACTTATGAAATTTTAACTTAGGAAAACGTTTGATTTTTTGGCGAAAAAATCTAACAATTTTTAATACAGCATAAATTATTAATACAAGCCTAAAGGTATGCAGTGCTTTTTTAATTAATCTAATTTTCATGCACGTGCAATGAATAATTTGATTTAAAACTCCCCCGAAAAAATACCAAGCCGTTACAGTTCAAACCTATAAAAAGGAAATTCATTGGTAAGTAAAACAAACAAGCTCTGCGGATGATATGCCTTCTTCAACTTGTTACAATTCAAATGCCCGTTGAATATTCTTAATGATTAAAATGATTAAATAGAATAAAATACAATATTGGATGGCGAATATTGGAGATATTTTCATTAGAGATCTGCATCGTAAAATGGCTTCAACTGGTAATTTTGAAATGGTAATCGATGCTACTATTTATACGATAATAGGGTATATGATTTTTAATTTGAAAACTTGCCTAAACGAAGCCCATTCTGCGTGAATTCACATGCCATATATACTATATTGAATACGTACTTTTAGAAACTCATCGCTCAAATGTTCCTTCTTTGAAAAGTCAACGGCTCTGTGGGAAATAAAATGTCAAGTGAAAGTTAATGCAAAAATGGCGAATTTCGCACTCACTTAAGATCCACATCCAAACCAATTAATTTGGCTGTCAGAATGCAGGCCCTAGCTGGAGGGCTGAAGAGTGCGTAATATAGTACAGGCTTTGCAGACATATTCGAATGAAAACACACAAATTAGTTAAAAAATAAAAGCAGATGGTGTGCACACAGAGAACAGACACGCAAAACAACATATGTTTTCTGCAGTGTTGTAAAGCACATAATTACGCAGTAGCGCTGCCAACTGGTTGCACATTAAAATTCAAATAAGTGGCAGCTCTTGCTGATCAGCTGATTAGCCGACTTTTGATTTTTGTAACGGAAACAAACATTTCGAATTCAAAATTGTAATACATGTGAATATGTATCTACGTTTATTAGTTTTATTAATCAAATACTATACTACTTAGCGAAAGTCAAGTGGTTGGGCCCAAAAATATTTTTGAATGTGTATGTGTGTGTGTGTGTGTGTAATGTGGGTGTATCATTAAAGTGGATTGTGTAAAATTCTTTGGAGCTTTGTCGCCTCTAATTTCGCATTTTTTTTTTAATAATACGATCTCAGGGCGAGTCTAAAAGTTCAATAACCGAAGTTTCTTTCTTTTCCAGTTTGGCTTCATCCTCATCTGCAAAATAGAAAACAGTTTTCGTACATAAAGCAATTAAACATAAATATGTAAAAGAAAAAAAAATACGCAATTGGTGAAAGTGCGAAATAAATATTAGAACAATAATAAAACGTGAAAATATTAAGTTATTAAGATAATCAATAAAACACATGGATTGTTTGAAAATATTATTTAGCTTTAATTTGCAGATTATATTGGCTTATACATTATATACTTATATTCCCCCCACACGCAATTCGCAGATTTATCTCTCTCTCTCTCTCTCTCTCTTTGTTTTAAACAAATATCTTATGTGCGTCTTTCTTTCATTTGCTTGAAAATTTCGATCAACTTTCATTTGGTCATTCACAGAGACATACATAATATATATATATATATATATATATATATATATATATATATATATATATATATATATATATATATATATATATATATATATATATATATATATATATATATATATATATATATATATATATATATATATATATATATATATATATATATATATATATATATATATATATATATATATATATATATATATATATATATATATATATATATATATATATATATATTATTTGTACATGTATGTGTGTGTGTGTGTGTGTGTTTGTGCGATTTTGTATGGACATATATATAATTGATGTATATACATATATGTTTAGGTAGTATAAATCAGCTTGCAACGGGCTTAAAATAGTAGTCCAGCGTGCCTAAATAAATAATTACAAAGATGAAGCGATAGATTTAGCTTTATTTATTATTGAGTGAAATTTATATTCTATTTCATTTGCCGAGTCGGTTGCTTGTTTGTTGGCATCATCTGTTCAATCAATAAGAGATGACATATAAATACATACGCATACGTAAATTTAAAGTTAAACTGAAATTGTATTTAATGTTTTGCAAACGAATGCAATTGCAAGAAATTGTAAAATCAAGAATCAAAAATAAACATAACTTAACTTAGTTTGGATGATGAACGAAATAGAACTTAAAATCGATGCGATTCTCTTGCCACTCCGTTTTCCATTTCTATAAATGAATTAGGAATAATTTTTGTTGTAAAAAGACTTAAATATTAACATTTGATTTATGGTTAGTATTACGCTACTGTTTAATGCATATAGGTCTATTTGTTTCGATCTTCTGTTTGTGTGTGAGCGTGTGTGTGTGTGTGTGTAAAATACATATTACGAACAACCCAATAAATTACATAATTAATCATGTGTTGTGGCATAATTTGTTGTTGTGTGTGTGTGTGTGTTTGTGTGTGTAATAATCGAGACAAGCACAGCACAGATAAATTAAGTGAAAAAAATAAAATAAAATTATACTAAAAAAGTTAATTACATTTATATTAAGTGTAGAGGCCTGCATCAAGTTGAATACGAAGAGCCGTAGTTCAATATTTCAATAACAGAATTAAAGTTAAAGTTAAAATAAAAATAAAGTAGGAACGAACAGCAACAAATGTGCAGCAGCAGCATGTGAAGGGCTTGGGTGGGAGTGGGAGGTGGGGGGTGAGCAACTGCAACTGCAACTGCCACAGCTACGTCTAACTGCGCCCTGCAACAAACAAAAAGTTTTTCGTTGCAATTATTTAAAAGAAAAAGAACGAAAATTGGAAATTTGATTTTGTAGCAGCCTTTGGAAGCAAGTCTATTAAAATAAAGCAAGTTAAACAAACGAAGGTATCATGCTAAACCTATACAGATAAGTGAGATATAGCATTCAAATGATTACTAGAAACAATCGGAACAATATCAAATCGCAACTAATTTGGAGTCTAATCGAAAGTTCAAAGTGCTCGGATATAGTAGTTAATAAATAGAAATTTTGCTTTGTTTTATTGCATAAAAATGTACATGAAATATGCCAATGAGAATTTGTTTTTAGTTAAATAGCCTCTGAGTAGTGAGATACATATGTATATATATATATATGTACATAGCTGTATGTGTGTGGGTGTGTGTGTCTGGGTATGCTTAAATGCGTTCGAAGCAGGAGAAAGAGAGCAACAAAGTAAGGCAAAGCCAACGAAAACAAAACAAAAGTAAAAGAACAAAACTTGTATCGGCGTGTGTGTGTGAAATTGTTTACAATTCATGCGTGTGTGAGTGTGTGCCTGTCTGTATATCTGTATATCTATATATATATATATATATATGTGTGTGTGTGTGTCTATGGAGCTCCGTTTGGATTCTGCGCCGAGGCAGACGCTGTGGCAGCTGCAGCGGCTGCCACTGCAGCCAGATCCAAGAGTTGAAAATGCTTTTGATCCGCAACAGCTGCGGCGAGAGACTCCAATAGACTCGCATGCATTGCAGCTGCCGGTTGGTCCCCAACAAGCAGTTGCTGCTGTTGTTGTTGTTGTTGCTGCTGTAGTGTTTCAGGCGATGACATTGTTTGCTGCTCGGGGGAATCTTTCGTGGAGTCGATGGTCGAATTATAATGCAGAGAAGAGAAAGAAGAAAGAGAGAATAGAACATACATATATATAAGCATATATATATAAAGAAGGTAAGTGTGTGAGAGAAAAGAGAAAGAGCAGAGACTGACACAAAGAGAGAGAGAGAGAGAGAGAAAGGGAGAGAGTAGCACTGTAAAACTCTATATTTGGGGCGGAAACTAAAACATATTTCTGTAAAACTTATCGAGAACAAATAAACTTATTTAATTATATTTTCAGAGGGGAGTACATTGTGTATTGTTGACAATAAATAAATAAATACAACTTCGATGCACATTGTATAAATAAAATAGAATGAAACAAATCTTTTTGAAATCAACAAGTTAAGTAACATGAAGAAAACCCTCGTACAATTTACAATAGAAAGAAACAATTTTAAATAAATATTTGAAAACATTGAATTTTTGGGTGTATTTAGAGTGTCGACTCTAGAGTTTATATATTGTAGCTGTTGTGGATCCGTGTCAGGACTGCACGGCCTTTACTTCTTAACACCTTTGCTGCAAGTAATATATATTTATATATACACATATGCACATAGATCAATTGAGTTTCATGTTGTATAACTGGGCTAACACAACATACCATATTTTACGACCTAGTAGTAGATTAACACGCACATAAATTGGCGCACGATTTGCCTTCTTATAAATATCTACAAGAAAACCATATATATTTATAAATATGTCGATAGATAAAATTAATATAAACCTATTATACGATAATTGCATTGGGATGCAGATGCTGCAAGTCAATGTGAACAGAATGTGCCTGACAGTTTCTGATCGCGATTTCTGTTGCGAAGTATAGTTAGATCGGTAGTTTTCAATAATCAACATAATAAACAATCTTCCTCTTGTCTAAACCCAGCTGTAATTCAAGCTAAGAGCCGCACAAAATGTCGAGTCAAATTAATCTTTTTTTTTTTAACGCAACATAAACGAAGGGAAACTCCAAGGCAGATGAACAAGCAATGGAAAATATTTGAGTTAAAGAGGCGAGGGCTGGTAAGGAGTGTGTGTGTGTGTGTGTGTTTGTAGGTGTGTCTGTGTTTTCGTATGTAGATGAATTATTGCCTTATGTATAAATATTACCCTAGCCTTTTATAAATATAGGTATTTAACTAAATCTGTTGTTGTTTTTTTTGTTTGTTATTGTTTCAGCTATATAAATAGTTGGTCAACAAATCGCTAGTTGCCTGTTGCTTTGCTTCTTATTACAAAAATGGATCCAACGTACCAGTTTTTTGTGGCTGCTGTTGCTGCTGCGACGAGGCGTAGGCACGTTGAACGGCGCCCGTTCCGTTCGATGTGGACGTGGCAGCCGCTTGTTTAGCTGGCGGTCGCCGCTTGGCCAGCGGCATATCATCATCCGAATCACTTAAGGTTAAATCCACCTGCAGCACAAGAGACATAAGTATTACAAATTTGTTGAGTTATATCAGTTTGCGAACTGGTTACACTTACGGTTTCACTATTTGACGTGGACGTGGGCTGCTCCTCAGGAGTTGGAGACAGATCAGACTTCATCGGCTTGGTGTCATCAATCAGTTCTGCGGAAATGGAACAATATTCAATTAGAAACTTAACACTAAAAACATCCATATATTTTATGTGTCGTAATATATATGCCTGTATAAGGGCTAACAATGCATGCGGTTGTCTACTAACCAACATCATCCGATATGACCTCCACTTTAGAAACTGACTTCGATGGCGTATCAAGTATTTGAGTTTCGCTACGTAAGCCTGGTGTGCTCCATGAACCATCCTGATGTAACTGAATCTCGGTATCATCGCTCTTTAGCAGCGAAGAACCTAATACCTCTTGAAAATAGCTATTTGAATAAAAAAAAAAGTGCAAAAGTTGCATTATTTGTCAATTTTAACAATTGTGTGAATGATATGATCGTACCCATCAATTACTAAATTATCATAGATGGCTGGTCTATCGCAGACTGGACAATTCCAGGTGGGCTTGCGCTCGTTCATTTGCAGGTAGAGGCTGGCGTCAAAGCACTGCAAGTGCGAACAGGTTGATGCACGACACGGCAGCGACATTTTCATTTTACCCAGCGGGCAATTAAGCGACACTTTTAACATGGTCGTGGCTATCTCGCAGTCCGCATCCTCTGTCAGCTTCTCCTTAACTAAAGTGCAAATAAATCAGAATTAATAATTGTGTTTGAATAGTTTTTCTTATTATTTGTAACCTACTTAGAGCACGCGTATAGTCCGCAGGCTTGACGCCCTTTGTCTTCATACGATGCAAGAGCTGTGCGGATGTCAGTTTCTTAACCAAATAGACAGCCAGACAATAGCTACGCGTGTAGTCCGGGCACCATTGTACCATTATTGTGTTTGTTACTGTCGGCGACAACTTCACATTGGAGGTCACATTCACTGGCCGAGGTGGACGTTTTGGTTCCACATTTGGGCGATTTGTAGGAATGACATTCTATGGTAACAAAAAAAAAAAATCATTAAAGCGGTTAAATACTTAAGGTACACTGGCCAAAGCTTTTAACATTCAATTGAAAGTGATTCTTGAACTAAGTTTGTGCCTTGGAAAATAGTCTTAAAGCCCATCGGATTGGGGACAAACAATGTTTCCTTCATATAACATTTACACTTACAGGCAGCTGACATAATTTGTTGTTCACTTTCACATTGACGTTGGGTGGAAAACAATCCTCCTGGTCACACGAGGTCTCCACGAGACAGAAGCGCAGCTGCACCTGTATGGCATGCTCCACCTTTGAACTATTGCGTACATCGCGATTAGTTGCGATCTCTGTGGCCTGCTGGGGCGTCAGTGTGAAATAGAAAGGCACCTCTTGCACACGTTGGGTATTGCGCGGCACCAGGGTTGATGGCTTGATCAGTGTGCCTAGGACATCGTAGAATGCAAGCTTTTTCAGACGCACATCTGGATGTATGGGCATCTGGCTGTTCATACCGTGCGTATGCAGGAAAGGTAGCATATTGGCGGGTGCACCGCCAGCGCCGACTGGCATCTGGGTGGGATTACCGGTACCCACCTGCGGCACCTGTGTCGGGGCACCGCCAACGAGACTCGCATTATTTGGCTGCACAGTCGGCAGCTGCATGTGCGAGTACATTCTGGTTGGATCTATGTACTGCAGCGTGGGTGTTTGTTCTTGCACGGATTGAGCGTAGACTTCTTGTACCTTGGGTGCGAGCAGCTCCAAGTTAGTGCGCAGGAACGATAGGATGCGACCTTGCAGATCGGTTTTTCGTCCAGCGAAGGAAATGTTTAGAAACGATAAGATCTTTTGCAGCTCTACGACGCGTAGCATCTGCACCATTTGCTCACATTCCTAAAAAATACCGGAAGAGTGGAAGTTGAAAAAAAAGCTGATAAAAATAACAGTAACATCGAAACGGCTCGACGACGCCGACGACAATGCCGCACACACACACACAAACATACACAAACACACACATACTCAGCCATGCAGCTAATGTCAATTGTGTATGTGTTGTCTGTGTGAGTATTTGCCTATACCGAAATGTACATAAAACATATATCCCATGTGAAATCTGTATATAATCGTTGCAAATATATGCGCTTGTCAGTCATGAGCAACATTTAAATCGTAACTAAAACACCGGTTGACTGACGCTTATTCGTTTGCAAAAAAAAGATACACCGACCGCACAGTGGACACAAAAAAATCGCATGTCACAAATTGTACATTACCTTGAACGGCACGGGCGAAAATAACGTTTGTAGGCTTAGCCATCGTTTATTCAATCACAATTGCCGATTTTTGGTATTACTAATATATTGGTTAGTAACTAATGTAAATATATACTGATATTCAACACATTTGTTATTTTTAATTCCCCGCATTTATCTTTTTAATCGCACAAATTTGTTTTGTCGGAGGAAATATGGCGGATGGATAGTGTTGTAAAGCATTCGTTTTGTCTTGCAGCAAGCGTTTGCGTATGTTGCACTAGGGGGCGCTGAAAATGAGGCTCGCCTGCGGTCACATTGTTTTTACTTATCAATTGTTTTTTTTCTTACGAAAATACACGGTTTTTGAAATTATTAAGTTCACTAAATGAAACATAGTATGATAAAATTACCTTGAATTTAGCCGCATCAAATGTATTTACTGCACTTGGCGCTGATTGCTGCGTTGTAGTTGAAGCGGCATTTTCCGCCTGAGTTTGCGAGCGGGTCTTTCGCATCACAATTGATTGTTAATGTTATAATTCAGCACAAAATATGCGATTTTACTGGCGTTCGACCGGAACTCGCAATGCACACGAAAAGAAGCACTTTCTCAACATGTTAAAATAAAACAAATGTAAAAAAGTTTCCGTAGCGTTAGCGTCTGACTTTTATTAAAGGTCTGTGTGACCGTTTGACACAAGCATAAAAATAACTAAATAAGTTTTTAGAGAAGTTGACGTTAAACAGGGGAGGTTATGATGCTTACGTTTTGCTCGATAGTATGGAGTTCAGCAATCGAAGCAAATTGGAAGGTAATTTAAAACATGGATTTGATAATCTACCGTAGCTCATAAAAAAAATTAATAAAATATACATATTTTGATTTAAAAATTAGTTGTACGCCACAGCTTGTCGAGATTTTTAGAGATATTAAAATTGGCTACATTAATAGTTCCAGTTTGCGAGCCCGCGAAAAATTTAATTTGTTTTTCAAAAAATTATTTAAGTGCTGTTTGCAACAATTATTGGAATTTTTCTTTGGTTTTCTCTCTCATTTATTTTCTCATGCATTTCAAATTGTATTTGAACTATTTAAAATTACATTATTGTGTTTTTGAATTTATAAATATTTGTGTTTCAACGTTTTATATAAATACTTTTTCTTAAATTGTGCTTATATTTGACTTAAGTGTTAGGTTTAAGAAATGTTCTGCTTGTTGTTTTTGTTTGGTGACCACAAAATTGAGTACAATAATTGGTAAAATTTGAAATATATATCTATATATATATATATATTCTAGCACTACACTCTGTAAAATTTGCATATCTCATTCGAGTTTAAGCTATTTTCACTGATTGTTATAAAGTTACATTTCTTCTTGCTGTATTATTATATAAAAAATTGTTTAAAAATGTTGCATTTAACTGTATGTGTGTGAGAGAACTTCGGTGAGTCTTACAATAATTTATAATATTTTTTTTTAGTTGTGCAACAATTAAAATGCTTAATACAAATTGCATGCAAAATTGTGCTTGAAAATATTTTTTTTTTTTTGGTGTGTGCCAACAAATGTTTAATATTTTCTTTTTTATGTTGTTATTTTTTGTAAAATGTTCAATTACAAATTATAAGTACAATACGTAAAATACATTTATTTAATATATTTAGCGATATCACCACGATTTGTTGTTATTGTGCTCTTAAAAATCATGTAACAGAAAAGTTTTTATATGCTTAAATTAATACATACGTATATATATATATATGTATACATATATGTATGTATGCGTGTGTATATATAGTATATATATATATTTAATTAAATATGGTAAATGCAGTAAAAATACGCTTGCGTCTAAAAAATACACTTCCCGTTTCATCTTCTGTTCTGCTCAATATTTTCTGTTCTGTTTCCGTTTTGTGTTTCAGGTTTATGTGAAACTAACTATATAATCAAGTCTAAGATCTGAATCGTTGCTCTAAGGTGGAATCTACAAATCAATTGGCTGTAATTCAATATCTGTGTTTGAGTGAGTGTGTGTGTGTGTGTGTGTATTTGTTTGTGTTTCTTTGCTGTAATAGGCAACTGGCGGTGCTTGGACAGCGAGGGTTAATTACTCGTATAAATGCAAATGTGTGCCTGCTCCTTAATCCTTACAAGGTGCAGTATTCGGTTAGAATGGGTATGGATTTGAGCAGCTCGTTAATGTTGTGCTGCTCGAGATGTGCGACCAGTTTCTCTGCCGTCTTTAGCAGATTAATACAGTTCTCTAGGTTCTCGACAATCTCCTTGGTCATGCTGTCCGATGACTTGGTTATCAGTTCGGCTAGCTTGGCGCCCACATTGCATTTAATAAGCTCATCCTGCAAACGTTGTGCCTGCTCCGCTTCCCTAGCTGGCTGCGACAAGTACACCACAGAGAGTATACAGAGTGCAATCAGTGCTTCGTTCTGCATGACTAGATGCTGTGCTGTTAACATGCTGACCATGGCCTCCACGGTGCCCTCATTGCTAAGAAATTCACTCAGACTGGTGCGATCATAATCCTGCGCCAAGGGTATCTTATCCGCAATCTGTTCAGCGGGCGCATCGCCTTTACGTGGCAGCGCATAGGCAATTTTGTTGAGATACGCATGCTTAATCAACCATGCCATCAGACGCAGTGATTCACCAGTAACGCCCGCATAATCGGACGATTTGCTCCAGTGCACCAGCTGTTCAATCAGCGTCTTGTTCTTCAGCAGCTCCAATGCCAGTTTTTCTGTAAAATATGAAAACAGAGTTATAGCGAGCTGTGAGAGAGCTTGATCAACATGTTAAGACTCACCCTGACCATCTACGGTCATGCGCAACGTGCCGAGCAGCTTGAATACCACCGGTGGCTGATGGATTTCCAGCATGGGTAATATGGTTTGGACCAGACCCGCTTGAATGACCGCATTCTTATTTGGCTTCGGTATGACCAGATTGCGTAAAGCACTAAGCAACGCATGCTGCAGGCGCACATCGTCCTTGACACCATTATTTTTGGCCAGCACCTGGAGCAGTTTATTCATCGTTTGCTGTTCCACAAAGTAAATGCAATGGCTATCAGTGCGCGCAAAGTTGCCCAGAGCCAAAACACCGGTGGTCAGCAAATCAATATCCGTCGAGTCCAGCCAATCGACCATGTTCTTAAGCAGCGGCGTCGTATACAAGTAATGCATGGATTCATCTACAACAGATTAGGATTAAGGTAAAGTAAATCTAATTGATTGATTAACTGGCACTTACCGCCCGTCAGAATGAGCACAATTAGTTCGCACGCCAGTTTCATGAGCGCGCGCGCCTCGCTGGTGCTGGCCAGCGTTTTATATTTCTCCAGCAAATTGTAGATTGTCTCGCACAGGCCATCCTTGGCCAGCAGCAGCTTAACCTCATCGCTTTCCGCCTGATAATGCAACAGCTCCAAGCACATTTCGGCCAGATCGGGATTTGTGGAAGCAGCTAAGATGCGTGACAATTTGATATTCAAGTGTGAGTCAAAGTTGAGATCGGCCACATTTTCGGTTAGTATGCTGAGCAATGGCAGCGTATTGAGCAGCAAGTCCTCATGCTGTTCGACATTGCTGGCGCCAGTGTCGACAATGCGTTGCAGCTGCTGCATAATGCCCAGTTCCATGGCACGCTTGGCCAGACCCTCGCCGCCCAGCAAATAATTGGACAGCAAGCCTCCTCTCACTTTGATGAACTGCGGCGCATTGACCGCATCCTCAATTTCCGCAATGTCCAGCAGCCGCAACAGCACCGCATCGCCCTGCAGCTCCAATATCAGATCCCGTGCTTCATCATTCAAATAGCAAATGTTGCCCAGTGCTCGGCATATTTGTATGGGCAGTTCCATGCTGCCATCGGCTGATGGGACATGACGCAGGCACTCGAGGAAGGCGGCGATGATATCGCGTTTGGTAAACTTTTTGCGTTGCACCTCCGATTTGGTTATTTCGGCAATGCATTTCGCCGCCTCCTTGCGCACATTCGTGTCTTCGCATTGCGTCAGACGAAGGAAGCACTCGGCCAGCTCATGTTTGTCAAACAATTTGGGATCCTTTGTGGATGAGATCTCGCTGAGCAGCGTTGTCGTTGTATTATCCAGGCTAACGCTTGTCGTCTTCAGCTGCTCAATGAGCTCGTCCATTTCGGCTAAAAGCATTGAAAAAGAGGAAATCATTCCATTAAATTTAACTAAATATGCAGTAAATATAAAGAGCTCTATCTTTTATCTATCTTGTGTGTGTATGTGTGTGGGCGACACAATTAAGGCAAATTGCGGCATATCCTTTCCATTGTTTGCCCTATCAAATTTATGGCTAACAATTCCGGTTATTGGCCACAGAGCCCACCCACAGAAAAGCAAAAGAAAAGTAACTAATGTAATATCATTTATTTGCGAATTGTCAGCCCGGCGGAAATGCTTAAAGCGTGTTGTCCATTAAATGCTCATCTTCTTGCCAGAGAGGGAGAGAGAGATAGAGAGAGCGAGCCATAGAAAGCTTGAGAATTGCTTTAGGCAACAGACAAACAGTCAATTTGCATAAATTCTCCAGCAGCAAAGCTGGCACACGAATAGGCAACAAAAACAATGCCAAAAATAAAGGGAGAAAACAAAGGATAAACTGCATAACGAATATGAAATGCTCTGCAAATAACATAACATTAATATATCATTTAAAATATATATATAGTTTAGTTTAGTTTAGTTTATTTGTCACAGTTTGTTTCATGGTAATACATTTTTGGTATTTAATAATTAGTTTAGTCTTGGTTGACAAATTCAAGCTAACTTAATATATATTGCTTATAAATATTGCCTTGCGCTTTAAGCTTATCCAGGCGTGAAGTCTTTTAGTTAATTTTATTTTTGACTGTGTCTTTGATTTTGATTGGTATTTTGTTTTTTTGACGTTATGTCTTATATATTCTTAGGAAAATCTCAATATGAGAAAAAACCTAGATTACATGTATTTGGTTTTTGTGTTTATAATAATTACTAATACTACTTCTACTTAATACTTATGTTAAAATCTAGTTATGAATTAGTTAACAATGATAGGAATGTAGGGTTTGTGTTTAATATGTACATGTGTTTTAGTATGTTGTAACAGAAATCAAAGTGAGCATCTTTGTTTTATTGTCTTTTGTTGTATATAAGGCCATCATTAGGATTGATGGAATGTTTTCTTCTATGGTAAAATATTAGGTTATTCTGAGAGTCATACAGAATACCTCTTTCTTTAAGGTCTTTTAAGTGATTTATGGTGAGGTGATCTACTGAGGAAAGGAAACCCTTTATTGAATTCATGAGAATCGCAGAGAAGGGACAACCAGTCATTTATACAATCATTTGAGGCATAGAACACATTGGCATATTCGTAGTCAGCTCACAAAGCCAACAACGCTTGATGACTTACTGGAATTCATGAGAATCGCAGAGAGGGGCAATAATAATATACAATAATTTTATGCATAGAAACACAGAGCAAAAGAAAACAATTTTATGCACTCAAGTTCATGAGAATCACAGAGTAGAGCAGCAAAAAAACAATTAATTCTACTTTGATTAAAAATAAAGTAATTCATGCTTAATTTGGCACATTTTCCGAATACAATTAGAAAAGAATGAATTACTTTATTTCAAGTAAACCTAAAGCTGAAATGTAGTCAGAAAATGAAGCTCTCATGCCTCGGTTGACACAAATGCCTTTGCTACACATCTGTAATGTTTGCTCTGCAGCTTTCAATTCCATTTTCCCGCTTTTTTCCGGCTCATAAACCTCAGCATAGCACACTGACTTGACTGAACGTAAATCCCCTTCAAGGAATCAACAGCAGTGTCCCCACAGAGTGTGTGAGAGAGAGAGAGAGAGAGAGAGAGAGAGAGAGAGAGCAGCAAGGCACATGTTGCTCTCAACAAGTGATTATCCCTTCGTCCAAGCTAGGGCAATGCACACAGCAGAAGGAAAGTAAGGGAAGCATAAGAAGAAAAAGTCAAATAAACACATGGCTTAAAACCTCGCCTAATGCTATTCTGATAAGCTTTTTTCCATCCCAGCTAAGCGAAGCGAAGGGCAAGGGTCACGCTGCGAACCGAACCGTAGGCAAGTTGAAAAAGTTCCAACAGCATAAAAATGGGCGACAACAAACTCAGCACAGAACGGGCATTCAGCGAGCTTTGTGGAGCATAAATAATGAATAAAAACTTGAATAAAACAGTCAATGTGAGTGCAGCGCATAGGCGCGCCAAGCAGATATCCTGTAAACAGGATATGCTTATATATATATACACATATAATGCGCTGTTAGGTAGGTAAGAAAAGAAACGATGTAGGCCTAAAGGCTAAGTAGATACCCTGTAAACAGAATATATTTGGTGTACTGATATATAATTGATATTGAATTGATATGAATTGGATACAGAAGATGAGGAAGACTTTAAAATATTTTCGAAATGAACGGATTAGGTTATAATTTGTGGGCAAAAAGTGAGAGTATCGTTGACTAGTAGATACCCTTTATACACATTAGAAATTAGGACAGGGTTGACAGTGTTCTCATTCTGACTGGATATATAATACAGACAACTTTATACTATTCTCTTAACAATCTGTTAAACGCGTTTCTTTAATATATTTAAGCCAACTCTCCAATTCTCTCTAGTTGTGTTAGAGGATGCCTATAGCACTGTATATATAAGAGATATCCATATTTATATATACGAGCTATCAAAGACCTAATCTAAAATTGCATATCCACTTGATACACCTGCGCTCACATACCAATTTAAATGTCTCTGGCCCTAAATTAATTGAGCATAGGCAATGAATGTTCCAGACTATAAATGTTTGTGTTGTTGCCACCTTCTGGTCGTAGTTACATGCATTTGGACAACTCAATACGCCCGGCCAGTGATCCATTTTGTTTGGCATACAAAACAGAACACGCTTCAAGTGTTGCACAAGCATGTGGCATAGAAATTGTGGCGACTGTTGTTTTTTTGTGGCGGGTTGGCAGACGGGGCCGATACCATTTGCCACACACATAGAAAAATGTGTTACCCTTTATATGCAGGCCCAATAAACTGAATGCGGAGCATTGAGAGAAATTGTTGCATTGCCATTGCAATTGCAATTGCAATTGCATTTGGACAGTTGCCACCGTTTCACCGAGTGACAGACGTGATGCAGGCAGGTGCAGCAGGCAGCACTTCCGCCTGGCTGGAAGCTCTGCCCCCGACTCTGACTTCGCTTGACTGCTTTTATGTGACTGAAAGTTGTTGTTGCTGTTTGTCTGGCTCCTTTTGCGTGCCTTGATTTAGCTGTGACTGGTACCCGTTGGCATTCACTATTCACGACTATTCACTGTTCAGTTATTCAGAGCACGCCTCCAAGTTCGTTAGCTTCTCTGCCTTGCCTTGGAACAATTGTGGGGTAATTGCTTGTAGCTATCATTTATTTTCTGCCTATTTTCTTTTTTTCCATTTTTTTTTTTGGGCCTATTTACTTTGCATTTTCGTGCCAATCCGCACAGAAAACTGGGTTAGACGTAACACAGGACAATAAATTGGGCGACCATAGCAACCGCATCATTAAATTATAATCGATTCCCATTTGTCGTTTATATCTTTTCCCATTCAGCTAACTCATGAGTTCGCGCTGCTCAATATTTAATGCCATCCACACACAGCTGTGACCTTACGAAACCAAAAACTTTTATATTAATTATTCAATAGGTTAGACAGAATGAGATGAGAGACAGGTGTATGCGCATAAATGAAAAATGGTTGTGCGTAAAATACCTGGAAAACAAACACAATGAAAGCTGACAAGGTTTACTCGAATTAATGAGAATCGCAGAGGACTTAAAACACCTTAAAGAGACTAACAAGCTTATGAAAAGGACCAATATCTGCCTTTAAAGCCTGTTAGGCTAACTGAAAAAAAACTTCAGTAGTCTTAATTATATTGGTTATTCAGTTCGTATACCAAATAGCTAATATAGGATGAATTGTCTTCTGACAACATATATGAACAATATATAAAACATCAGCTCGTAATGCTGATCAAAATGATATATGCTTTATATAGAGTACAAAGATATATATATTAAAATTAAAACGCAATACAAATTAAACATCCATTTTAATACACTTTTACATTTATTAAAACAATATTGATATCTATAACACTATAGATATATATATATATACAAATATATATGTATATATAAATATATAACTATATATATATACATATAGCTATATATATGTATACCATATGGAAAATTTGATAAATACTGATACAACAAAATTTGGTTGCGATTTCCGGATTGTGTCCCAAGGCAGGTTTATAAAATTTTGAATTTAATTTCAATTCCAGAACTGATTTAAAATTTTATTATTGTGATCCAATAGCGACAGCTTATACTTCTCATGATCCACCTGAACGAGGGCGTGGCAGGCGGGTGTAGGCATATTTAAAGCATGCTCATGCAAATTGCGATTGTTGATGTGTCGAGCGCGTTGCAGCAGCTTGTTACCTGCAACAGCAATATTAAATTGAATAAATATCCTATATATATATATATTAGATATATATATATATATATTATATGTATATATCTATGGCAACTCACGTAGCTTGCGTTCCTGTTTGCAATTATGCTTCAGCTCCGTTACATAAACTTCATCGATCTCCTGCTCCAGGAGCTGCAGCTGCTTTGGCGTTTGGCTCGCCGCCAACTTGGGCGTTACATAGTAGGGCACACGGCTGAGCCGGCTCATCATGCGAACGCTGTGACTGCTGCAAGGTATTAGATCAATACATTAGCTATGATCGCTTGAGGTATATTCTCTGCAGACTTACCTGGTGGGCGCAAAGCTATAACTGGGCGCTGCCAGGTAGTGTAGGGTAATTACAATAAAAACTAACGCTGCGACTAGTCCAATGACTAGCTGTTCGGTCTGATAGAGGCTCTGGCGTTGAGGCACACGCTGATTTGCCGGCTGATAGCTGCGACGTGGCTGTGCCTGTGCCTGCGCCTGCGCTTGCTCTTGATCCTGTAGCGTATCGTAGCGTTGCTGGCATGCGTCCTGTTCGTCATCGTCCTTGTTTGCCTGAAACGTACTCTTGCTGACAACACAGTCACCCACAGCTGTTAGCAAATTGTACTCAATGCGTCGCTGATTGTCGGTCAGTGTGTCCGCTGCCTCGTTGATGCGTCGAAAGGCGATCTCAGCGCCTGGTGCACGATTCTTATCCGGATGCAGACGCAGCGCAAGCCGCTTATAGGCACGCTTCACCTCCGAGTAGGTGGCATGATGCGAAATGCGCAGCACCTCATAATGATTTCGACAGCGCAATACCTTCTGCACCACATCGAGCATATGCAGACTGAAGCTATTGGGCAGCGCAGCTGATTTCTGTGTGGGTCCAATTAGTTGCTCTGGCGTTTCGGATTTCAGTCGCAGACGTGCCACAATGTTCTTGAGCTCCAGCAGCGCGGTAATATCTTCATGGCTGTCGCTGCAGTGCAACATGCCCTCATTGATCACTTCTATGGCCGTTGAGTAATTGCCCAGGATGAGCTCAGCCACAGCTTCTGTCAGCCAGTGCAGTTCCGCCTCATCTTGTTCATCCTTGGCCTGCGCTGCATATCTGTCTCTGCATTTTCCGGCAGCTTGTGTAATCAAAAATTTTGGTTTGATATACATATTTGCTATGCTCTTGTATAAGCTGCAGTTCAGCTATGCTTAAAACAATCAATTTTGTATAAGGCTACAATGAATTAAAGCACAAGCTCAATTCAGAATGTTTTCTGTCCTTAACTATTACATTTTTATTTAAATTTATTTGTTTCTTTTTTTTTTTTTTTTTTTTTTTGTTTGACACATGGCACGAGACAAGTTTAAAATGTTTTGTTTAATTGCACAATAAGACAAGATTTTTCTAAATATTTTCCACACATTCGACGATCGGTTTTGTGGATTTTGCAAGGTTTTAACGTGCTTTAATAGATATTTTCTTAGAAAATGAGTTTTAAGCAAATTAAAAATTCTATTTTAAGCGCTTTAGCTAAATGAAATTTATTTTTACTTAAAACGTCCACTTCTTATACCCACTATAAATAATCACAAACACAACCGTATCTTATAATATATAAAAAATAATTAAATAAATAAAACGAAATATCATTTAACTATAAAATACTTCTGACTGTAGCTAATTTAATATCTTATTTCTTGTGAACTAAATAAATTTTTAGTATATCTTAAAACAGTTCTCATTTAACCTATTACCTTATCTAGTTTAACCCTTAACATTTTGCCAAATTTGGCCTACATAAAACAAAAGCTAGCTGATTGCGAATGGCTGCCGAATTGGCCAACTAAATGACAGCTGACAAGCATTTGCAATCCCAAAAGTGTGCTTCAAACTTATCGCTTCAGCCTTCGGCACGGCGGTTTGGCCTTCTGCCTGTAACTCAAAACTCAAGTTAATTGAAATTAATTTCTATGCCAATTTGAATGGAGGGAGGGAACTTAATTAAAACAGCGAATATTGTAAGCGTACCACGCCCGGCCCCTCTCCCTCTCTCGCTCTTGCTCTCACTTTGTACTCTGCCAAGCAGTCAAGGCCATTAAGCGCAGACCAAAATCTTATTAGCAGTTAAGAAAGTAGCAGAAGTAGAGGAAGAAAAATCACAAGTCGAAACAGTAGCACAAGAAGCAGCCCCAAAACTAGAAAGAAAACGAAAAAAAAAACATCATAGCTAATCTGGCCCTAAGCTGCGTGAAACGAATGAGAAGCCCGAAAATAATAATAACAATAAAGAAAAAGCGAAAAAAAAGGAATAAGGAAGTGAAAAGGCAGATGCAAAATTTGAGCACAGGGTGCTTTTTTTCCAGCTAGCGATATGCCTTATCAGTGTGGCCAGACGCGACGATGGGTCGCCGGTTGCTGCGAGACACAAAGGACCAATTAAAATCTAAAGTGCGTTTCAGGAGGGAGCGCCCCAGCTGCGGTAACAGCGGCAGTTAGTCAAACGGGGGGTTGTACTCAAATTTGCGCTGGCACGTACAACTTCTGTATGTGTGTGTTTGTGTGTGTGTGTTTGTTGTTCTGCCCCAGGGGGTTGCATGTTGTTGGTAATGCCGGTAAAGCTAGCACCTCATGTGCCTCACATCGCACATGGGGCATATTCATTTATTAATGGGTGCCCCTCGCTAGCATGGGTGAGTTGTCGTTGTTGTTGTTGTTACTGCTGAAAGGTGGTTGCTATTTAAATGGAATGATGTTCTGATTGGATTGCATAGACGAGTTGAACACGCAAAAGCGATCGCCAACTCTGACCAACGCTGCTCTCGAGTCAAATATGAAGTTAACAATTCTAATTGGATTGTTGTTATTTGACTACTCAATCGTAAATCTTATTTGATTTCTATGACACGTAAGTTAAAGTTTATTCGATCATTATTTAGACCAATGCTACTTTCGAGTCTAATATGAAGTTAAATATGATGTTAAATTCTAATTGGATTGTTGTTGCAATAGACAAGCTCATTTAAAACCTGGTTATCTTTCTTATAAGACTATTATACAAATGTTAAGGCGATCACTGAGTGTGACCAGCTCTGGCTTAGAGATTTAAGCATGCACTGCAAAATAAAACAACAAAACGGTAAAACCGTAAATATTGATTTTTCACACATGACTCCCCGGAGAAAAGGCGGCAGCATCTTCGCTTTCCCCCTTCCACCTATCCAGTTGGCAGAGCCACAGCCACAGCATTTCTAGCCGGCAGACAGACAGACACTTGAGGCACCTGGTCTCTACACCTCGTATCTGTTCTGCATTCAGCGGCAGTTCGTAAAATATATAAAGCAGCACATAAAATGTAGACATTGCCTCACACACATAAATATATACACAGACTCACACAATGACACGCATGAGTTGCATTTGTTTATGCTAAGAAGTGCATTAAACGTGCAGCTGAAATGATTTTTGTTGCTGCTGTGCACATTAAAACTCGAGCATAATTTTATTTCTATTTCTAATTGTTATTATTACTCACTGGCCATGTTGTTGCTTGTTGTTGTTTCTGCGTTGTTGCTTAATGCCGCTGCTTCTTCTTAGTTTAGCCGCCTTTTTGTCGTTGACTTTTTCCTTTTGTTTATTTGGACACTGTTAAACTCTCTTATTGGTAGACACAAAATGAAATTGGGTTCATCAAAGAACTGAACACATTTCACAACATTTGTATTTTTGTATATCTCTGCCCGCACAATTCACACCAGCAATAACTGTGTTTGCACTTGATATCACTAATTTTTTATATTATTAAGCACTTTTTGTTGTATTAAAGCGATTTCTCACGGTATGGACAACAAGACGCAAAGAAAACTCGACTGCAACTGAGCCAGGTTGCCAGCGTTGATGGTATCGATATGTTGATTCGCCATCGATAGTCGCCAGTATGACCAAGTATGCAACCAGCTGTTGTCAACATTAGAGTAAGAGAGACAACTGTATTATGCCATTTGCAGAGTTGCCAGCCCGTGTGCACTGTACACAACAAATTGTTTATTATTTAGTAAGTTCATCAGAATTAAAGAATAACACAGTTTATAATTGGTGATGTATTAATAAGTGAATTGAAGCTTATGTTTTATCTATGACTTCTGCTATATTTCTATTAAATTAATGTAAAAGAAGTATACGCGTAGACGTGACAACACCGCGCTGTTTGGACATCAAATAAATCAGTTTCGGTTTAGCCAACTGCTGAGGCGTTTTAGCCAATATTTAGGCTTGGTTTAACACAATTTACGCGTTGCGTGACTGTCACATAAAAGCTTATAAAATTGGCAAAATAAGTAAGCATAGCACAAAGATGCCGCCAGCGTCTGCGGTTAACAATAACAATGCGGCCGCACAAGCGGCAGCTGCCGAGCGAGCAGAAAAACTGCGAGGGTCACTTAAAGGCTTCATACTAGCCGACAGACAGCGCAGACAAGAGGGTAAGTCAAATTATTATGTTTCGAAGGCACAATAAAACCATTTCACAAACGCATACAGAGTACGAAAGGCAGTGTGAGGAGCTGCGCCAGCGACGGGAGCAGGAGGCACGTGAACGCGAGAACAATTTATCGCTAGAAGATACACGTGGACAAATTAATCGACTGGACGAACAACTGGCCGATTTGCATCAGAAAAAGCATCAGCTGGTCGTACAACTGAAAAAAGTTCTAAACGATGACGAAACGCGCAAGAAGCAGGCGAAAGAGAATGAATTATTTGCACTACAGCAAGTGCAGGCAATGCAGCAGGCAGCAGCAGCCAGTGCAGCCACAGCTCAGGTATTTCTGCCACCTGGTCGCTTGCATCATCAGCTGCCGCTGCTGCAGAAGGTCAGTCACCACTAAATATAATGTACATGGGCAAGCATTACATAATTTGTTTAATTTCTCTTTAGCAACCGCCGCCGCCCCCAGGCAGCCAGTCAACGACCGTGAAACGCGGTCGCAGCCCCTCGCCACCCAGCCAACAGCATCAGGCGTATTACAAGAATCCCGCTAACTATGCAACACAACAGCCACAGAGTAAGGAAGACCCATCTAAACAAAGGCCCTGTCACTGTACTCTACTAATCTAAATACGTAGCTGAGCCATTGTCACGCTTTTGAGTAGAAATATCTAATCAACACAGACAGACACACATAATTTACGTTTTCATTTCGTTATTTGTTTACAATTCGTTTCGCAGAACACGATGACTACCGTCGTGGCGCGGACTATGCTAAAATGTCATGGAACAGTAAGAACATTAATCGTTACTCTTTAAGTAGTTCATCTAAAACCCACTAAGTTGAGCTTCTACAATGTTCGAGCATACACTAAACTTTGTCACTTTCTTTGTTTGTGTTTATCTTGCAGAGTCTACGGCGCAGTATCCGAGTTCAGGTACTTTATTCTATCAGACTTCGACGGCCCCAACGACCACTCAGCATCAGGCAGACGCTCGTCTTCAGTCCATTTACAACTATGGCGTGCCACTGCGGCCTGCATATCATGTTGAGCTCCAACCCGGACCCAGTGCAACGGTCAGCAAAGCTCCGGGCTCACAGTCACCATCACCTAAAGCACAGCCAATGCAGGTGCTGCACATCAATTTGGATCAACCGCCCATTTCGCAGTCAGACCTGGTGCAGGTACAAACGGGAGCCAACAGTTTATCCGTGCAAGCGTCCAATAAGCCACAGGTGACCATGGAAAAACTACCGGATCGCTATCACATTGAAGTGAAGCATGATGGTCCGTCACAGGGTCATGTGCCTCCGCCACCGCATTTATTATCCGAGGGTGGCGTCATCTACAAGCCACTGCTCGGCGAGCTATCGCTGCATCCGAACGTATTGCAAATCAGCAGCAGTGCAGCACAGGTGAGATCTTTAAAATAAACAATAAAAATCTAGCTCATGCCTTATGTTTGTTTACTTTGACGCAGAATGCCAAGGCCACGGGCAGCATTACGCAGGGCTATGCGCCGGGCCGAGGTGCCAGTGCCTATGACCAACAATTGGCCAGGCAGCAGCTGTCCATGCTGCCCGGTCAGCCGGGATCGGGCGCAAGTGCCGGACAGTCACCACATGGTCAACAGATACAGTACACGCGACGCTTATATTGATTCCGTATTTATGTAGATCTGCTAAGCTCACTCATAATTTTACGATTTTAACTGGAAATGATTTCAAAATGTTTTCGACTAAGCTGCTTTGCAGCCGCACAGAATAAAGCACACAACTATGGCGTCCCTATTTTCCAATTAATCTTGTTTCAATTCGTTAATCGCTCCACTTTCATTTACTGTCTACAGTAAAACTTGCTTGTGAAAGGCATAAGCATACGTGAGCTATATCATGTGGCTTGCATCTAAGGAACCAGTTATGCGAACAGGTTTGGGGGGTGTGAAAAATGAAGAGATGTTTCAAAAAAGATATTCAAATCAAGTGGTCACTGTACTTTCTATATTAGCGAATTTATAAATATGTATTTACTACAGTATGCATACTCTATAACAGATATACTATTTCAGTTAAAGTTGACATCAAGTGATCACTGTATTTACAGTATGCATACTCTATAACAGATGTACTATTTCAGTTAATGTTTTAATGTTAATGTTTTAAATAACAAATTCGATTGACATCAAGTGATCACTGTACTTTCTATATTAGCGAATATATAAATATGGGATTTTATGGTAGAATTACTACTACAGTACGCATACTCTATAACAGATATGCCATTTCAGTTAAACCACATTTAATTAACATATATTCGATTGAGATCAAGTGATCACTGTACTATAAAATTGGGATTTTGTGGTAGCTTTGCTACTACAGTATGCATACTCTATAACAGATATGCCATTTCAGTTAAACCACATTTAATTAAGAAAAATTTAATTGAGAAACTGTAAATAAACATATGGAACTTAATTTACAGATATTACTGCAGTTATTACTACATAACAGCAAATTATATACATTTTCTCAATGAACATCTTTTTCAGGTGTTTACTGTAGATGATCATGCATGTCCACGTTTTGTTTACTCTCTCAATCTTGTTTGTCCAGCTGTCGAATGTTAGCGGAAATAATTGAATATTTATGCCTGAAAAGCTTCTTGGGCAGGGCCTAAGCAATTTCCCTATTAAGCTAAAATTACTTTCATTTGACGTAAGCGTTTTATAATCTTATTTATAAAATCTAGACTTGAATGCTGGGAACTAGGCACGAAGCCTTCGTTTCTTTCGAAAACTTAAAAGCAAAGTAAAATGAATGAATCATGTACAATATATGTAGATTTTGTGGTTTTATAATTTATATAGGTATGTGTGTACATATGTATTTATATATGTATGTATATATATATAGCATATGTATGTATGTATGTATGGCCGAGGTTAATTGTACAGTGTGCACTCGTTAATTAGATTTGGTGACTGTGACGACGACGCAGATGAAAATGAGGCAAAGTCGCCATAAGTATAAGTATGTATGTATATATATATATTTATATACATACATATATATATTTATATACACCTTTTTTTATTATGAAAACTGGGCTTTTCAAGCCACGTTTATTCGACTGGATTACGCAAGTTACAACAGCTTGGAAACCAGTTTGCTTGTTATTGTTATTGTTGCTGTAGCAGCCATTGTTGTTGTTGTTTTGGTGTCAGGGAAAAGTGAAGCTTAGAATTGTATATTTGTTCGAGATTGTCATTAAAGTAGGAAGCTTAGCTGTAATTTCAGCGCCGCAATGTAATTGAAACTGCAAGTCAAGTATTTTGTATAAAACGTATGTCAATGCAAAACCTCAAGACGCTAACACGTTTTGGCGCGCAGCCACAAAACAAAAAAAAAAACAGAAAAAAAATTTAAAAAAAAATTTAAAATAAAAATCACGTTCAAAGCCAAAACGCATTTGCATAAATAAACAAACAAAGGGCATTCTAAATAGTTTCTATTTATTAAAGAGAGACAGAGAAAAACTAGTTGATGCAAATGCATAAAGAATAGCGCCAGCCATGGCAACGTCATCCAAATGGGTCGGGGTTGGGGAAATCGTGAACAAAACAAATACAAATAATATTGTATATATGTACATACATATGTATGTATGTTTGTATGTATGCATGTATCGCGCGCCAATAAAAATGGTACGGTAATCAATTGGAAGCCGAGTGCCAAAAACGCCAACGTGCCCCCACTCGGTGCGTTGGTGTACATATGCTTGAGTGTGTATTGGTGTCCGTGTAACTGTGTGTGTGAGCGACCCCAACCGACTGGCGTGGAGCAACAGGCGGTTGTTGTGGTCGCCGATCTCAGTCTGAAACGACAACGGCAACAGTTCATAACGTAGCGCGCGCAAAACAAAACGCAAATCGAAAATAAAACGGAAAATTGTATGCTCAAGGTGTGTGTAAGTGTGTGTGTGAGCATTTTGAATACCGTTTGTCTTTCTCTGTGTGTGTGTGTGTGTGTGTGTTGGATCGCGGAGTGTTGCAAGACGTCAACTTACAAGTGTTGGAAAGCAGCTTAGGGATCGTTCAGTTCACACATGCTAGCTCGCTTGCTCTCAAGCGTTGTCGGCAAGCGTAAATGTCAAAAGTTTAGTTCGAGTTGCAAAGCAATGCAAAGCAAAACACAAAAGTAAAGAAGACATACGAATGACAACAAAAAACTGAAAAATAAAATTAGCCACTGCTAAAAGAGAGATACATATGCACAAGCTACATACAAAACATAGGCAGTGCATATATAAGAAATCGAACCGATTTGGAAGGCGTTTGCGCTGCTCGTTTATTAAGTAAAATAAAAATGATGTCATAAAAAAAAAAACGAATTGCATAAAACAGTTTTCTGAATAGTTTATCCACACCCTTTCCCTTCGCACACTTTTTTAGGCACTAGTGTACTTAATAGGATAGAAAGAATATACCACAATGGATAAGCTCTTGGAGAAATATCACAGCTTATGTAATTATATGGAACGCGACACAATCGGCACCGAATTGGCCATCTATGGAACCTCGTCGCTGATGCTGCTGGTGGCTTACATAAAGAGGAAGCCCGCTTATCTGGTGCGGCAATTCAAGCAGCCGTCGCATATACCAGAACGCATTATCAACGAGAGGATTATGCATACTGGAGAAATACGTGGCATCCAGCAACGTGATCAGGATACATTGCTGATGATCAAGCATCGTCCGCTGATACCAATCTTCACATCTCGCGAGAAACTGCTACCGGTTAAGCTGCCTGGCGTGCGAGTCAATGCCAATGGCTACTCCTGGCTGCAGCAGTGCTTGATTGGACGTGAGGCCACCTTCATACCGCTCAACAAGAGTCAAGGCCAGGATTATGTTGTCTGCCAGCTGTGCCTGGTGCATCCGCCCAAGGGCAATAAGTTGCTCGATGTATCCGAAACTCTGCTCAAGCTGCGCTTTGCCCGATTCGCTCAGGATGTGGCGGCGGCTGTCAAGCGAAATAATAAATACTATAAACATCTGCGACAGGTGGAGAGCAGCACGGCTAGCAAGGAGGCGTGGCTAGCGTGGGCGGCGCGTTATCCATTCATCTGGGAACGTTTCAATCACTTGAAGGCGTCGCTGCTGCCCAAACAAAAGCTGTTGCCCGAGCTGGTGCGCTGAACAATTGAACAATGCCACGCCCTCACTTAATCACAATTAGTTTTGAAGCGAAACGTTGAACGTTTGAAAATGTTTGTTAATTTAATTTCTAAGCTGCCCAACAAATTCAACGAAAATCCCAATATATTGTAGAAGCGACACAACCAAACATGTTTTTGCAGCTGAACTAAAAATGATAACGAACGAAAGCGAAAAGAATTTGATTTTGTTATAAACAAACACTATTGTTGTTGACGCTTGCATGATGTGTATGTACACACATATGTATGTATGTATATGTATATGGATTTGTGTGCGTGTATGTATGTATGTATGTGAATTCATATAGATCGTATGTATGTGCGTGCATTTGGCTGCTTCAATAAAAATGATACAATAATATATTTATAACGTATACTTGATATTCTTTTTATTTTCGTATTCATATGTATGTGTGAGCGTAAAATATATGTATTTATGTATATATCTAAAACCGAAAAATGAATATCAGAATTTTAACAAAACAAAAACAGTTGCAGTTCTTCATCCAGCCGTTCCCACGTATCGAATTGAATCGAATCTCAAAACCCAAGCAAAATGAGCTGCGGAATCTCTATGGTTAAATATATATTATTTATATTCAATTTGCTCTGCTCGGTGAGTGACAAACAAATCAACATAAATATATATAATTTTATTTGAATTATTTTTTTTTTAGTCACATTTCCCATCATTAAATTTTTATACATTTGAATTTTCATTTGTTAATTTACGTTTAATTACGTTTTCCACTAATGAGTCAAAAACTTAATTTGAGCTTGGCATGATATCATAAGTCGCAGCACTCAAACAGGTTTTACTTATGCTTACATACAGTACAGTAAATACCGTGGCTGACTAACAAACGTGACAAACATGTAGTTATATTTAGAATTAATGTTGTTGCGGTTAGGTAATAGAAAAAATGTTGGAAGAAAGCGAAACTCGGCGCTTCAGTTGCTTGAAAGTTGTTCGTAGCCAGTGTTCACTGTGCATTGTTCTGCTTTTTGGGAATATAAATGTATGTGTGTTAGGCGTACCTACCAACCGGTTAACAAATAAAAAAAGTCACAAGCTTTTGATCTCATCAGGAATGCAAAACTTGTTATTTTTACAAAATTGGGCGAACTTCAAGAGTTGTGTAGATGACGTAGCTGACGCCTATATAAGTATATAAAAACGAGGGTGGTTGACTAGCAAATATATATAATAAGATATCACAATAATTGATTGCATTGTTGGCACACATATCTCACAGTCTACCCTCGCAATGCAACTCTTTTGTTTTATATATGTATATATATTTTGATTCTTTAGCTTCCCATATATGCAAGTAACATTTGGCCAGTTGCAACGAGGTTAACCAGTTGAGCAGCAGCAGCAACAGGTTTCATTTGCTTTGTAATTGCTCAAACGCTACTTCTAACTTCCATTCCATGAATAAGAAAAAAGCTGTACTAAAGACCAGTTGTAAGGCTCTAAATATGCAGCTGTGGTCACTAAAATAGTAGTGCGGCTGAGCACTTGAATCTTAGATTTATAGTGATAGTTTAGTGATAAACGAATATTGAGTTTACCATATTTATTTTTTTATTAATTTATATTCTTCCAATTGATACTTTCAATTCTAATTAATTTAATGTTATTTATTAATTTTTTCAACTAGTTACATGTAGCACTACTATTTCTATGAACAGCTGATTTTCAATGCATCTCTCTTAAATTTTGTGACTGAAATTAATGGGAGCTTCTGTTATTCTCTTCTTTACATTCTTTTTCACATATATTCCATTTGTTTTATGTGTCAGTGCAGCACTGCTATTTTTATGACCACAATTGTATAAGTGACTTAAGAAATTTGATAGCTAAATGTTAACGTAGAATAAAATTTCAAATAATTTGTAGTTTAGTCACGCAACAAACAGCCAAAAGTTGTGCAATATGAAATGGGAAATTGCGCAAGTGCGAGGGTGTCCACGCCTAAAATAGTCTGTCTTAATTATAAATATATGAACTTGACAATATAGTCAGGCACTCGCTCAGTCGGCAGTCAGGCAGTCAGGCAGTCAGTCAGTCAGTCACTCAGTCAGGCAGTCTGTGAGTGAACATTGCATTTACACACGCACCCTTTGGGGTACATTTTGTAATGGAAAATTGGGCGTCGGCGTTGACAGCACACTTGAACTCATTTGGCCTGACTTATGGCTTATACTATATACTATATACATATATACATACATACATTCATATAGTGATTACTCTGTGCACATAGCTATGCCATTCATAAAAGCGCTCATCGCTGTCTGATCTTAAATGGGTGACTCGTCGACTGCATAAATTATTAGTTGATGTCGTCTTTAAAATAGGTCAAATTGTGGGTTCAAGCGCTCTCATTAATTGTCACGGAAGTGGGTTACAAAATTTGACTAACCAAACCGAATTTGCATACACTCAAATTTGACTTTCAATTGTTTGTCACGAAAGTGCTTTGCACCTTAAAACGTTCTCTCTGAGGTGTAACTGCCATTCTCACCAAATTAGTCACGCTCATAAATTAGAATTGCAAATTCATTGGCTGACGTTTGTCACAAGTCAAATCAATGCAAACAGTTGCCCTTAGCATATTTATTTTGTTATGGATATCATCTAATCTAAATTGGCTAATTGGATTGACTTTATCGATTAGATAGGTAGCATTGATAAGGCAAAAGCATCAAAAGCATCAAAAGCATCCGGCATCATAAACATAGCGCCTAAAATGAAATGTATCAAAACGAATTCTTTGTACAATTTAATTTTATTACATAATTTTATATTACTCAATATATTTTTAAAAAAATACTTAAAGTAAAATTTTTAATCTAGTTCAGACACAAACCTGAAAATTCCCTAGCGAAAATAGCTAGAAAGGAAGTTTAGTATATTTGAATATTTTCAATCTATAAACATACCAAATGCAGCCATCTAGCGATCACCTCATGTAACAGAGATCCTTTTAGCATAGACAACTACCATAGATGTCGACATCTAGCGAGCAAACTTAGTGTGGCATGTAGATCTTTACCAAGTAAATCCATTTGTTATGTACAACAACCCGCAGTTGAAGACATCTAGCGTACTTAAGAGAACGGCTTCTGATGACACCTAGCGTATGTTAATAGTAAATAAATTTTAGATCTTGCAACTATCAAGCGTAGCGCCACCTTATGTTTAGTAGTTAAGAATACTATATACTGCTTACAAAAAAATGACAAATAGATCGCGCTGCCTCCTGCTTACAAGCAGTTGCACTGCTTTACGCGCTGATTACGCTATCGAAAAAAGGAATAAATAATAATTATATTTGTATTTGACTTGTTTAGATATGCGGCATCTTGTTGATAGTATTTGGAGCGTTGCTGTTCAGCAACATTCACAACATCGATGATTTTACCGATGCACTGCGCACCCAACAGGTGCCCATAACGATGATTGTGCTGGGCACCGTTATATTGTTGATCTCTTGGTTTGGCTGCTGTGGCGCCATACGCGAATCCTACTGCATGTCCATGACGGTAAGTGCTGCAGACAGAGAGAGAGAGAGAGAGATAGATATATATGCGTACAGATTCATATCTATATTTGTCTCCTTTTAGTACTCGATTCTGCTGTTTGTGCTGATGATTGGCCAACTGGCGCTGGTTGCCTACATGTGGCTGCAAAAGGACAAATATCTCGTCATTATGGGCGATGTTGTGGAGAAGGCCTGGGAACGTCGCACACGCCGTGCCGACTACATGGATGCCATACAGATTAGTGTAAGTATTTAGGCATAAGCCGATTTGAAAGATTTGTCCCTCACACTCTCTCTCCCTCTCTCTCTCTCTCTCTCTCTCTCTCTCTCTCTCTTATACAGATGGAGTGCTGTGGGCGCAACAGCTATGCTGATTATACCTTCCAGGGCTACTACCCGGCCTCGTGCTGCAAGGATACGAACAATTGTCGCCAGGAGACGGTCTACCGTCGCGGCTGCAAGCAGGCCTTTGTCGACTTCTGGGACAGAAACAGCGACATTATCAAATACACCGGCCTGGTCATTGCCGCCATTGAGGTGGGTCCAATTCAAATTCCAATTCCAATTCCAATTAGCCAAGTTCGTTAATTGATAATCCCCTTCTTTGGCTTATAGTTCGTTGGCTTCGTTTTTGCTTGCTGTTTGGCGAACAGCATTCGGAACTATCGACGCCGAGCGGACTATTAACGGAGATTCCACTCTTTCGGAGTTCCCGACTTTGAGGCCTTACTAATTTTAAAGCAAACCGAAAGTACGAATTATGTTGCCCAATTTTATAAAAAAAAACAAACAAATTTATTTTTATATACATACATATATGTCTATTAACTGATAAATTGATGATTCAGTTGGCCATTCAATTCTTTTTTTATTTTATGACTTCGCACTTTTTGTTAAATGAAAACGAATCTTTTAAAATTGATTTACAATAATAACCACACTCTATTCATATATTCATTAATTGTGCTAATGTTTTTGCTGTACAAATTTCTTGTATATTTAATAAATTTTTTTTTAATTTATACAAAGTGCAATAAAAATATAAATTAATTGAGGCGATTGTCTTTTTACTGGAATTAGAAACTAAACGAAGCCAATTCTAATTTGGTTATATATTCGAATCGATCTGCAGATTGCCTAATCTTAATTAAGTTTCAGTAGAAAACTTTACCACTCGGACTATTGAACACTCTATGGGTCTATGGGTCTATGGGTCTTATCTTTCGTCTAAAGTAGTTGGGTTATTTTCGTTTGTCATATAGCTAAAAGCCAAGTATTCAGTTGATAGTCTGATAGGCCAACGATCCAACGATATGATAATAATAGCTGAAAAGTAAATACCGCTCAAAAATATTTTCAGACTTGCACAACAACAGGAAGACATTACGTGCAAATGGAAATAATTGATTGGCTCAATTTAGTTTATAGAAGTACATATATAGCAGCCAGTAGTAGGCGGGGCTGATGCCATTTTATATAGATTTGATAAGTTTCAACCGTTGAATCTGTCAGAGTGTCCTATATGCTTATATGTACAGCTGCTGGGTATATTTACACATAAATAATAATCTAAATTGCCTTTCGCCTTTCGCCTACACTGAAACAAATCGTATATTTGCTTTATTTTATATAGTATTTAAATATATAGAAACTAAGCGGGAGAGGGAGTATTATGGTCAGGTCTAAATAAGGTTTGGCTCAACTTTTGGTATATGTATCTTAATAATTGTGCTGTGGGCAAATTTTGACTTAGACTACAAATCTAGCGCTCATCTTATTCAGGAAAATATTGACAACTTGAATATTTTCGATTTTAAGCGCATTGAAAAAAATTAAATGTATTAAAAAAATAAATCGAAAAAAAAAAATAAATGAGGAAAATATATAAAATCTAATAATGAAAATAAAAAAATATTTAAAATATTTTTATAGTTAAAATATATGATAGAAATTTTTTATAATATATTAAATGTTCTATATTCTATATTAAATTATTTACAGCTTCTTCCGTAAAAATAAAAAAAAAAAAACAAATAAAAAAATGAAAATTTAAAAGATATAAATAATTATTAAAAAATAAAATTTTAATCTATATATACACATATATAAATTTATACATATTTTATTTTATTTATATATTTTTATTTTATTTATATAGGTAAATTATTTTATACATATCTTTACGTGTGTCAAAAGTTTCCTCAAACTAATTCGCAGATGAATATAATGCGTGCTACCAAAAAGTTCTTGAGAATTGCCGATAGTAATAATTTAATAATATAAATGATAATAGCTAGATATAGTATTCGTGTATAGTAAACAATTTATGGCAATCTCTAAGGCATGTCTAGATAACAGTTACTTTTTAATTATGGAGCAACAACAACTATTCATTTATAATAAATAAATTAGTGCATACTTAGTGACTTTAACTAACTGACAATATAGTAATCAAATGGGCTTAATGCTGCTTGTATTGAACCGTTGCCTGGTCAAATCGATCAACAACTGATTATAATTTCATTTATATTAGGTAATCAATAAAGCATGGCCAAAAGTTGTGGGGGATCCCCGAATGGAAAGTGCTTCGTGATTTCAAGCAAGGAAATCACAGTTGATAAGCAGAGTTTGACTAATAGCAAAATATACCAGTATATTCGGATATGCAGTACAAGTACCTAAAGATAAATCATAGGCAGCCTCATGATGCTGATCAATGAGACCCCCAACAGGCGGGAATACAAAGTTCTTTACGCTTATGAGTCAGACTAGATGAACTTTTATCTTTCTGCTAGTTGGTATATGGGCATAAATAATAAAAGCGTCCCATAAACTGTTGACAATACAACCGGGACATACCGATTCTTAGGTGCAATCCGATAAGGGTCCATTGATAAGCACGCCCAGTACATAGCGTCGCAGCTATTCTCTCTCTTTATGTTATATATGAACTATAGATAACTGTCTAGATAAGCTTCGCCAGCCATCCTAGGCTAGTAGAGCGCCACGATTCCATTATTAAGGCCCAGATCTTACCAATAGAGCTCAATTACGAAGCGAGCTGTCGCAACGATCGGACCTTTATCGACAATCAACGGAAACCAAACTAAACCAAATCTATCATCATGAACTGCCTATCACATATGGTCAAGTACCTTCTGTACTTGCTGAATATCGTCTTTGTGGTAAGTGCCAAGTGAAGAGAGAAGATTGTAGAGAAGTTGAAAAAATTTACCTTCTATGTGGAACTATCTATCGAATTTAAAAGAATATGGATTTTACTTTTGTCACTGTATTGGCTTTCATCTACGAGGGCACTTTCAAGAGTTGGTGACTTTCAAGCAAAGATAATGAATTAAATTAAAACACGATTTTCTTCTCGAAGTTCAAATATTGCAGCAAACATTTCATATATTCAAATAAAAGTCAAAATATTTCCAATGGACTTTTTAAATGAAATTTGAATGAAAGAGTATTATTTATATAACTATATTTATTCATATATATTCATAATTGTGTGAATACGAAGGAACTCTTGATTTGACTGTCTTTAAGGATATATAGAGTATAGGTCATCATACAGTGCCTAGTCAACTGTAGCTGCTCTAACCATAATATAATATTTTAATATAATTTAAATATAATTTGTATTTTCGGTTCCATCTTACAGGCTGCTGGCATTCTGCTCATCGTGGTCGGCTCGATCATGCTGGACAGCATGGGAACCTTTGGTTCGTTCAGCGAGACGTTCAATGCACGTACCATACCCATTTGCATCATTATTATTGGGTGCATAATATTCGTGGTTGCCTTCTTTGGCTGCTGTGGCACCATACGCGAAAATGCCTGCTGCACCACAATTGTAAGTGTTTCTCTCTGTTCGCTGCAAGTCGAAACTTATTTAACATCTCTAATTGCCTGCCTCTAGTATGCCGTTTGCATGTTCATCTTGTTCGCCTTGCAACTGGCTCTGTCCATTTGGATCTTTGTGGAGAATGACAGTTTTGCTGAAAAGATAAGCGAGTTGGTGAACAAGGCCTTCCAGGAGAACAATGATGCCAATGGCTATCCCATGGATGCCCTGCAGCTATCTGTAAGTACTTAAATGGCAAGTTGTTCGTTTTGTTTTTTAACAATATTTGTTTTATTTTAGTTCGACTGCTGCGGCCGAACGAGCTACAGGGATTATACCGTCGTGCCCGCCTCCTGCTGTGGCTATGTGGATCGCGGACAGAGCTGCTCTGCAGCCATTTACGAATCACGTCCTGGTTGCTATCCGAAGTTCCACGATTTCTGGACCACCAATGCTGACATCATTAGCTGGAGCAGCTTGTTCATAGCCCTGTTTGAGCTTGCCATCTTTGTGTTTGCCTGCTGCTTGGCCAGCGCCATGAAAAAGCGCTAATTGCTCGAATTGCCGCTAGTCTATTATACATCATTACATCATCATACATCAACAAATGCTCATCACAGCCATAAATAAACAAACTAGTCTAGTAGTTACTTACGATGTCAACTTATTGTCAGCTGTCATTTGTATACCCTGAACCCATTGAAAATGGAAATGCAGGGTATTATGTTGTGGTTAAAGTGTATGTAAGAGGCAGAAAGAGGCGTGGCATTCTTAATCAGGGCGACGATCTAACACTGTTCATCTGTCTATGGTCTCCAAACTTTGCTTTCAGTTAGTTTCATATATCTCTGTATCTCTAGCTATGAACACAGATGTGACGGGGTTCAGGGTATCTTCTAGTCGGGCACAGTCGACTACAGCTTTTGCACTTGATCTATCTGATCTGGTGGTGAAATATCTTATCGTTTTTAGAATATAAATAATAATATTTAGCTGTGCGTAATTTTAAGCATAGTTCGCAGAACTTATTATCAATATATAAATAATATATATTGCTACACAGCTAGTCTCTGGGTACGTATTAGATCATACCGACTTGTAGCTGATTCATGGCTTATCAATGAATCAATGCTATATACAAAAAAAAATGTACCCAAAATATTTACTTTTAACATTGCGTTTCCATTTTTGGCAGACCTAGAGCAACGCTGCGTACACTTGTTATCTGTGTCTATTCGCTGATAAGATATACTCGAACAGGGGAAATCTATCTAGATATGGCAAAGCTCCGATTTTCATTTATAATAGCCAGAACAGAGGAGGCCAAGTTCAATCGAACGACAGTAATCGACGCGTCCACAAAGCGCGAAAAATATTTCAAAACAAATACAAATTTGCCAAATTATTAAAAATTTAACTTAAACTTAAATTCTACTAAAAGTTCAACAAAAACTGCTTCAACATGGGCTGCATATCGGGCATACTTAATATTTTACTCTATATAATAAATGTTGTGTTTTTGGTGAGTTATTTTCCCTAAATGTGGAAAATATTTGGAAATGTGCTTGAGTGAATTTTATTGAATATTTTAAATTTATAATAATTAAATATTATTAATGATTTAAAAAATACTGAAAATTGAATTTTATAATTTGTAAAATTCAATTAAAAGTTTAAAAAAAAAACACGCAAAAAGTTTTACTAAACGAAAAATATATTTTAAATGCAAGTTTGTCCAAACGCAATATTTTTACAAATAATGCCAATAGTCAGTCTTAAGGTTTTATAAAATGGAATTTATCAAAACAAAAATATATAGGAAACTATTCATGTAGAAAACTTTTTGCATGATTAAAGAATTGCATAAGCTAGACTTATTTAACTAATATGCAAAACTTAAAAGATTGAAACATATCAAATCGATAGACAAGAAAATTAATATATTTTTAATCTTGAATAATTTGCATTGCTCATAAGAAAATAAAATATTTATTTAATACCTAAGTAGCATATGACGCAGTTCGTAAATCTAAAATACACGCCACAGATACATACATACATACATATTATATATAGTGGCAATTGTTGCTCATGCGCTAGAGCTCATGGAATTATTTCTTTTCGCAATTATTATATATATAACTATTTATCTATATATATATATATATATATATATATATGTATGTCTATATATTGCGACAAGCTTTATCACTGCCAGTGAGTCAAACACTTGAAATGTAATGAGATTCTCATTATGATAAATGTTGAGAGGTGGACATGTGTTTGTTAGTCGTTATCAATGATGGATTATGTCAGATTTGTGACAATGATAACGATGCAAAGCGCATTTGTCATCCTGTAACAGTATTATTATTTTTCAAATATTTAAATACAATAATGAAAAATATTAAAAAAATTGCATTGGTAGTTGAAGCATGCAATGCCTGTTTGATGCGAACTGCACAGTAGTGTTATGTATTCTTATAAGAAATTAAAATATTAAAGATTATTTTACATGTTATTTTTATTATTATTTTCTTAATATTTCTAAACTAAGATTAAGCTTAAGCTAAGCTTATAGTTTTGCATCATTTAACTCATGAGAATTGCATAGAAGGGCAACATTTGTGTTTGTGCAGCATTTCCAGTAGTTTAATCCAGTAATATATCTCTCATAATACTATAATACCGTTCTTTCTTATTAGGTGGTCGGCATATTGCTAATTGTGCTGGGCTCCATAATGCTATCGAATTTTAGCGAATTGACCGACATCGAGCAGCTATCCAATACGAACACAATCCCAATCTGTGTAACGGTTTTGGGTGCGTTGATCTTCGTCATTTCTTTCTTCGGCTGCTGTGGAGTTTGGCGTCAGAGCGCTTGCCTGACTGCAACGGTAAGCTCAAAATATTATTAAAAAAATATATATTTATTTAAATTAATATGTTAATTATATTTCAGTATTCTTCCATGATGTTTATACTGTTTGTGCTGCAATTGGTGCTGACCTGCTGGATCGCTGTGAATGGCCAAGACTTCCTTAACGATATGAGCAGCTTGGTTAATACGCTTTGGAATGAGAATACATCTGTCAATGGCTATCCAATGAGCGCATTGGAGCGCACTTTCAGCTGCTGTGGCAACACCAGTTACAATAACTACATCGAAAGTAATCAAGCTGTGCCCGGCAGCTGCTGCGGCTACTCCAATCGCCAGCAGAGCTGCGCCCCTAGCATTTACGAGACCCGCAAGGGCTGCAATCAGAAATTCACCGAATTCTGGAGCGATAACAACGATCTGGTATTGTGGTCTGGCCTCGGCATCTGCATATACGAGCTGATTGTCTTCATTCTTGCTGGCATGTTGGCCAAGTGCATGCGCAACAAGAACATGGTTAGATAAGTCAACGATTATATATATGCAAGATAAATAATCTGTTGAAACTACTGATAAACACTACGAATGAAGAACTAAAATCGGATCGTTAAAGCCGAATAAAAAACGAAACAGTCCAAATATTGAGTTTTTCTTATTTATAGATTATATTAATGCTTTTATTAATATTATCAATATAACTTTTATTAATATTATTAAATACTAAATTAAAAAAAATATATATCTCTGAATTTTTTAAAATATTTTTTAAACATTTTTGTAGCTTGCATTTTTTTAACATTTTATATTAATGTTTAAACTGTTTGGCACTTTTTTTATTTAATTCAATAATTATTATTACGTATTTTTGTTTATGATATTTAATCGTTGACTTATTAATTTATTAGTGAATATTTTTTTTATTCGTTCACATGAGCTTTTCATGCATCAATTTCTGTGCCAAGCCTAAAAGTATGCAAAGCTATTTAAAGCTCTAGCTTTTTGCATCGAATCAAGTTTATTGCATTTCAAGATAACAAAAAGCTCTTCCAAGTGCTTTCAACAGAACTTACTACGTGATGAAACTATGGTTAGTTTGTGCTGAGAACTGAAGTTGTTAAGATCGATCAAATTGTAGCCAACGCGTTTAGCACACGATTGTGACTCTTCTAAAATGGATTGCGGTGGAGTTTTTGTTAAATATGTGCTCTTCATATTCAATATTTTGTTTGTGGTAAGCTTCTGCTGAGACAGTTCAACTCAAAGAAATGAAAAACGAAAGCACTCATGAAAGCGACTATCTTATCTCAAGGAATAAAGAAAATAAACTCATGATCTTTGCACAAAATAAAAAATATAAAAAAATATGGTCGTTACGCACGCAAAATATGTACATATGTACATGTATATAGATATATTTCCCTTTTTATCTTATCTAATAAAAAAAGGGCACTCGTATCGTGAGTGGGGAATGTCGTGATTTTTCCATATTACTTTTCTTCACATGCCGATGTTGAGCGTAATTACTGCTAATGAGCTGTAGCAGATGTTTCGAAACAGGCGACACATATATATCTATATCTAGCGGTCGGCATGAGTAATAAGTTACTTGTTATGACTGGTCCAATTCTACTTACAATTGCCATCGACTAGTATAATGCACTTTTGAGTCACGCAGAATGCAATTTATTTATTTTTTTTTTTATTTTTAGATATGCGGTATTTTGCTTATTGTGTTTGGTTCCCTTATGGTTTCGGAAATTAAAGATTTTTCGAGCGTGGACCAAACATTTACCGCAAATAGTGTGGCTATTATTATATTGGTATTGGGATGTGTTATCTTTTTGGTCTCGTTTATTGGATGCTGTGGTGCCATACGCGAAAGTACCTGCGGACTTACATCGGTAAATTGGTTTGAAATTACATAAATATATATTAGGTTCAAGATGATCATTGATCTTTTTTCGTTTAGTACTCCATCATTATGCTGGGCTTGTTTTTGTGCCAAATCACCTTGATCATCTATGTCTGGATCAATCATGTACAAATTCGGCAATCTCTTGAGCAGATGGTGCAAACGATTTGGGATCAGAGGAAAACTGATGGCCTTCTACTCGATACTCTGCAGAGATCTGTGAGTATTAAGAATGATATTATTAAAGCACTGTTGTTGACAATGATCTTTTCAATATTCTAGCTGAAATGCTGTGGCCTGTTTAAGTTCTCTGATTATGGCACTGTCTATCCCGCGTCATGCTGTGACGCCCCCTCTAATGGAACCTGTAGCTTAACCTCTGTGATGTTTAAGCCAGGCTGCAAGTCGGCAGTTGATTCGCTATGGGACACAAATGCCAACATTATTAGATATGCGGGACTGGGTGTAACTGCAGTTGAGGTAATTAAAATAATCACATTTATATATATATGTACATCAATACGTATATGTTTTGATCAATTTTCAGTTGGTCGCCTTCATCTTTGCCTGCTGCTTGGCAAATCAGACACGCAACAACGCAAGAAGACAAAATTATTAAACTTCTATTTTTTAACCGGTGTCAATAACGAAACTTATCTCCTATTTACATATGCTTACATTTACGTCACCATGCTATAATAATTGCAGTTCTATATTGTGCAGGCTGATCTATGACCTGCGGTAATCATAAGTGTTATTTTATAATTCTGTAATGAGAATAAAGAAACAAACGTATTTGCATGAAATATATTTAATTTTAGTTTTAATTTATCTTAGCGAATTTTCTAGCTGATTAATGGCTAAATAGGTTGCATAAATATTTGTGTTTTTTTTTTCTTTTATTTAATATACAAATTTCAAAGCATAACAGAAAGTTATTTAAATATTCGTTAAATACATTCAGTATTTCATTAAGTACACATTTTTTTCCAGTCAATAAAATATACTAAACTTCTCATAGACGCAGCAGTTTTTTTATGACTTCCACTGCCTGGTCACACTGATAACCAGTTTTGCGTTATTCCTTTCGTCTTACTCGAGTCAATTCAAAAACAGTTCTTCAACGAGTCAGACGTGCTGTGCGCGTGTTGCTTTAAATAATAAAAGATAATTTGAATCGGAAAAGGTAATATTATTAAGAATTAAGCGGCAATGTGTGAATAAGTGATTACTCTCTCTCTCTCTTTATAAATGTATACATGCATACATATGCATGCATGTATTTGAAGAGTTCTTGTTTCATTTGCTTTGTGCTGCTACGTGAGATGCTGCATTGACAGCTGCTCGAAAACGCATTCATGTGAAAGTGGTTGAAAACGGAAAGTGCAAAAGCACACTGAAAAGAAAACCAGAGACGCACTTTGACGCAAGAGAAAAAGAAATATAAAAAGACAAGAAAACATTTATAAAAATCAAATGACAATGTGTGTTGTTGTTGTCGTAGTTGAGGAAGTGCAGTGAACTTAGTCTTTTGTTTTTAGTATCCATAAACGCTTGAGACATTTTCTAGCCCTCTTGTTGTTGTCGTTGCTAAGACAACATAAAAGTAAAGAGGAAGCAGTAGGCAAATTGCGATCTAAACAATTTACGACGTAAACAAGTGCGTGAAGTTCAGTATTTAATTTAGTGAGCATTGTCGTTAACCGTGACGCATTTTAAAAATATAAAAACAATTTAAGCACCTTAATGCGAGTTTAAATGCCTTAAAAAAAATCATATTTGAGAAAATTATATGTGCGCTTTTTATTGCTCGTCATAAATTTGTTTTTTTGAATTTTTTATTCGCCAAGGTCAAACCGGTTTTTAGCGGCTAAGGAGGAATAGGCGTGACCAATAAAGAAACACAAAGTAAAGCAGAAGAACGACTGAAACGAATGCATTTCATGAACAATTCTAAAAGTGTATACATATTTAACAGAAGTACAAAAAATATTTAACAGAAGTAATAAAAAATAATTTTTTGAGTTACTTTTAAAAAATGTCAGATTCAGTTTCGTGACATGTGGAACATGTAGAGTTTAATACAAAAATCAAAATCATAATAATAATTATAAAAATAAATAATTAAAGTAAAACTTAAAGCAATTAAAAAATTTTAATTCAAGCGAGCCCTAACAATTTAAATAGTTTAAAATAATTTAAAATCATTTTAATAGTTTAAAAATTATTTCCTTTTTACTTTTTGTATAGAAATCAAATTTATATTTATGTATATAGCGTTAGCTAAGTCAAGTAAAGTTAGGCTTTTCAAAGAGAAATTTAAAAAAATAAGTTTCTTGAAGTAAATCGCTCATCTCATGCAGATAAAGAATCTATATGTAATACATATGTGGATGTATAGAAGAAAGATGATATCTTCTATGCAATATTTTTCCAGCAGAAACAAAGAAAGGGGAAATACTCAATTAAAGCAAATAAAGAGACTTGTTTTTTTTTCTCGTAATTTAAAACAACTGAAAAAAGCACAGCTCAGTTGGTGCAATCAAAGCAACAATGAATAAATACAAAACAAGTTTATCTTTGTGACTCAACTTTCCACTAGATAAAATAAAATTAATTAACTGTACAAATCATGTTAATCGCATGCATAACGGCTAATAGCATCCATTTACATAATTTGAACTTGCTCGACGCCGAAAATCGTTCAAATCAAAGCGAATTATATACACATTTATTTACATATTACTCAATAGATTATTTATATTTATATAATTGTTGCTAAATCAGTTAACTTGAATTTATTGCAGGAAGCCAAAAATCAAGCAAAATGGATTGTGGAACATCTATGGTTAAATATATACTCTTCATATTCAATACCATTGTGTCGGTAAGTAAATTGCATATATACATACATCTGTATATATATATACATCTGTATATACATACATATACTGAATATATACAGAATTATGTAGACATATTGATTTCACAAATACTCACTCCAAGCTGTCCACTGGCCATTTATTCTATTCGAAGAATCGCAAGTGTCTTGGAATCTAAATTCCAAGCAGATTACGTGCTCTCAAAGCTTGTTTGTATTGTTGAAATACCCTGTATATATTAAAATTAAGAACGTGCTTTAAGAGGGTGGTTTAACGGAGCCTTGCATTTTATTCCTGATTAGTATAAAGATGCTATACACGTATTACGCTTCCAGTTTGTAAGGGGAGTTATGGAGAACGAATCTCTTGTATAGCAAATATCTTAAGTATAATATTGATTAAATGTATAATTATTATTATTATTCACGAAGTATCTGCTATTCGTAAACTGTTGACTGTTTTTATTTAGCCAGCCTCGTTTTGGCATGGCTGGTTTTGCGGCTATGACATCATCGTTTTCATATAATATACATAAACATACATGGATACATACATACATATATACACAGCCTCCCAAGACAGACAGAAACTCACGCATGCACGCATACTTGAATAAATATGTGTCTGTATTTGTAGCAGTAGCTGTTGCAAAAGCTATATCTGGTATCTGGTATCTAGAGTGTAGCTGATGCTGCGAAACTGTAGACGACACTGCTGAGCGGCTTAATCAATTTCTGTGTGCTTATGAGCAACATTTGTTATATTTTGCTTATTTTCTTTAGCTACTATACACAGCTGTATTATATACAGCCGAGGTTTGTTTAAATTCCAATTTGTATATTTGTTTGCTACTCAGGCTTTAATTGAATTTACCAGAATTCAGAATTCAGAAGCGCCGAATGATGTCATTATATTGTGTTGTGAAATGAATCAGTTTCCAGACAAATGCAACATTTTCTGATAAGATGAACTACAGAAACACGTTCAGCAATTGACAGTAATAACTGGGAAACTGACGTGTTAGCTCCATCAGCAGATGTATGACTCAACGAGACACCTTATATACAATATATCGTTGGTATTGGCTACGCATTTGAAATTTCAATTAGCGCAAATATTTGTGCATACAAATTACTGTAAAGAAAACACACCTTAAAACTAAATAGTTAATTGAATTATAGCATATGCACCTTGAATATATATATATATATATATATATAGATAAAAAAAAATATGGATATAGCGGGTATTATTGTAGCTTAGATAATCAAGCGAGGCTGAAATACTCTAAAATTTAATCGTAGTATTATTACTATTAATATTCTTCGAAAATGTTCAAGCTTGCCAGTCAAACCGTCAGACAGTCAGAATATTGTTTCACATAAGCGTTTACACACATTTATTTTTGTTAGCAATTTTGAAAAAGCTTGCAAAAAAATGTGAATCAGCAAATAAACCAGAAAAAATACAAAATGAACTTCACGTCGACAAATTCAACAAGTTAATGAAAAAAAAAAAATAAATAAGAAATGAGAATACAACAAATAAAAGCAAACACACAAACTTGTTGCATGGGCCAGCAACTGGTGGAAAGAACAAGCACACGTTATTTACATGGCTCACATTTACACGTGCAAACTCACCTCGGGTTGTTTACCTGTATATATATAATGAAGTATATATACACAGATACACATCCGAATCGTCATATATATACATATATATATATATTTATATATATATATATATATGTGTGTGTGAGTGTGCACATAACACACTTGACAGTTAAGGCAAGCAAATTAACAGGCACAACAAAAAGCCGCCTTTGAGCGTCGCTTGGCCAGACGAAAGAAAAAATACAAAAAAAAAAAGAAGCAGACATATTTTGACCAAGCCGAAACTTTGATATACTTAGGAACTGTTGCTGTGAATTTTTTTGTGGAATTGTGAGCGTGTGTTTGAATTTAATAGGATAAAATATTTGTAAACGCTTTTCTCAAGCGAAAACTTTGTAGAAGTGAGTGAAGCGAATTTAAGTTGTAGCAAATCGTTTCGTTTAGCTCTGAAAATAGAAATAAAATTAGCTTCAGTAATTTGTCTGAGCTAGTAGTGAAATGCATCATACACAACAAAGAAGGAGCTTTTTATATTTATTTAAATTTTATTTTTTTTTCTCTTTTTTTATGACAAAATTTGTAAAATATTTCTGGTCTATATTTAAGCATGACAAAGTGCTCGACAACGTCATAGTCGCCTTTGTTTAGGGTATAAACAACAATCAAAAAACAACGCAACGCAACGCTCGAGAAAGCAACAAAACATTGTGCAATTCGCTGGTTAAATACAAAAGGGAAACTACAGACACAGATACAGACGCACACACACACACACACACACACACACACACACACACACACACACACACACACACACACACACACACACACACACACACACACACATACAGGTACAGGCACACACACACAGTCAATGAGTGTGTAGGGTCGTGTGTGTTTTACCCAGATTCAGGTACACGAAGCATACTTTTTTTTGTATTTTCTACACGTCTGACTTTTTAGTATCGAATGCGAGTTAGAATGCGAGCTGCAACCAGTTAATGACAACCCTGAATGAGTTTAATATATATTATAGAGGTATAGATGTATAGAGCTGTATGTATAAGCTTTTAACCTTTTTATATAGATTTATTTAACTTATGCGGACTATGAACTAGAAAAAAAAGAAAAGAATGATCCCAAGGAATTTCGTTGTTTATAAATTGCATATAAAAAAATATATGTATAAGCAAGTGATAAAATCATTTTATTTTACTTTTCCACACAATTTTGATCACAGTATTTCCTACGTTAGCAAATGCTCGAAGTTTGAGTCTCATTGTTGTGTATCGTGTTTTGGAACTATAAATATACAGGCTGAGAGTGTGTAATTATTTCAGAAATTGCGATACGCTTCTAATCAAAATGTCACATGTTTTTTTTTTGTGTTTTGCTATTTTTTATTTTTGTAGGCCATAGCACGCATACGTCCTGTTGCACAAGCGGCAGCGGTAGCAGCAGACACTTGTGTATGACTTTATCTCGCTTTTCACTTGTTGTTTCGGCTGTGATAACTGAATAGTTACAAATGGAGACAAAGTGACTTACGGACAGAGTAGACAATCAAACAGACAGCATAATAAAGATTTGGCGCCGTTTTGTCGGACCATCACTCACATTGAGAGCATCGAATTTCATTTCTCTCCTCAAGCGTATTTATTTATTGCAATTGATGAGCAGCCAAAATAACTTATAAGTATATGCTTTTGAGGGTTGTTTCCAAGCACTGTTGGCACAAAAATGAAATGAGCTCAGAGTTTGCTTCTTTTTTATTTTGTAGGCTAAACTCGGGTTTAGTCGAGAAGATATAATAATCAAAGCTTGGCATAATGGCGACTGCCAAAGCATACATTTTCAAAAGTTTTAAAGTTGTTTTTTATTATAGCATAATCGTAGCATTATAGAGTAGAGTCCCCAGTCGAGCATTGCTTTTGTTTTGTTGAGGGTTGATAAAAAGGAACGTTTCAATTTGCATTTGAGTTTTTGTGAAATGACGTCATAAGACTTAAAATAAAACACTTTGAAATGTGGAAATCGTTCTGCACCCGTTGAGCCTGTTATATTTGTATATATATGTGTGTAAAAATATAAATACAAATATATATATGTGCATGCATAAATAGACATAAAAGTATACATATATATGTATATATCTGTATTTGTCAGTTGAGCTAATTGCTCATGATGTTTTAATTAGGCTACACTTTTGTTTTTGCGCTTTTTTTCTATTGAGAAAGTGGAGCATTCAGTGGCTTGAATAGTAGAATGTTGCTTTTGTTGGCACTATTTGGGTCAATTATGCTACAAATTTGGACAAGACCCGCTCTGAGCATCCATTCAATTCAGAAATTAACTTAAAAAAAAACAATACGCCCACAGAGCGACAAATATAACAAGTAAAAGTGCTTCACTTGCACTTAAGGCAATTGACTACACGCTATAAAGTTTCATTTCTATATAACATTTTGTTTCCTTTTTATTATTTATAAAAATGAAAAAAAAAAACAATATTTTGGTATGCCTGCTTTGTGTGTGCATATATCAAAAACCAGATTTGTGTTTTATTTATTTATTTTGCATATTGGGCAAGTTAGGAAAGCAAACAGATAAGTGGAATTTGTATGGCTTTTGCTTTTCGCTCAATAACACATTTTTCATTTTTTCAGCTGCTATCAGCTTTATATATGTATATATAAACAATATGTCTTTACTTGCCAAACTACAGGGTATGCGAGACAGACAGAGCTTTGTGTATATTATGTACTATATGCATACGTTAGCATGCAAACGTATGCATAATAAAATCTGGTAAATTCAATTAATTGGCAGACAATTGTTGCTGCACTTGATATCTGCTGCGATTCAAGTTGCTCAACGCAACAACAATGGAAGGCAATAGCAATTTGCATAAATTGCTTGGAATCTTGAACTTTAGGTGCTTTTTACAGCTATCTCGTATAAATACATACATACATACATACATAAGATTATATATGTATTACGTATTAAATTTAAGATGAGGCTTATCTAATCAGCAGCATTTAGCCTTGTACCACTGTGCGTATGCGATTTTGTTAGCAAACAAAGTGTTATTGCTTACGCGATGACGCCTGCCCAAATCTTTACAGTTTATATACTATGCAAGTATATATATATATATATATATATGTATGTATTTATAGTCATATGTACTACTTCTGTATTTAATGAGATCTGTTTTAATTCAACTAGTTGCTTGCATTACGTCAGCAGCGTTGCGCCTGCTAATTTTAATAGCCATTAGCCACGTACTTCTGGCCCTTGTTATCCCTAAGGTCAGCTGCGGTGGGTGGCCCCAGTTGTAATTAAGAATTTGTATAATTTATCTTTGGCATGCTAATTGTTGCTCTCTCGCTCGCACACTCAAATTCTCGATCTCCTTCAATTAAACATAATTGCCGCTGTATGATTCAACTGTTCAGCTGTCAACTGCAACTGCAACTGTCAACTGCAGCTTTGGCCTTACGCAATTGCTGTCTGCACAATGCAGACTGATTGTTCCATTTATGGCACCTTATATATGAGGTTAAATCAACTTAACTCATAATGTATATGTCATATATGTATATATATTTTTTAGTTGCTTAAAAGCAGATTCCTTTGCGATAATTATTTGCGTGTATGTGTCTGCAGCCGGATGTTTGGCAGCGGAAACGGAGCCGCAAACCACAGAATATATATTTTCTTGCTAATCAAGAGGAATGAACCGGGACGCATATGTATAAAAAAAACTATGATAATGATACATTATTATTAAAGAAGAAAAGAATGTTTAAAAACATAACTTTTGAGAGGCACCCAACCAACGTTTGTGTTTATATAACGAAAAAAGCTTTAAAATAATCTATCAGATATAGATCAAAATATATTTATACATTTTAATATAACGCATTTCTTAAATCAATTTTAGCTTATTGGCATTTTGGGCATTGTGTTTGGCGTGATCATACTGCAGAGCGTTGGCACCATTGAGGTTAATGGCCAGACCGGCTTCCCACCTCAGGCAGCGATGCCCATTCTGATGATCACCCTTGGTTCGGTTGTGGTGTTCATCTCGTTCCTGGGCTGTTGCGGTGCCATTCGCGAATCCGTGTGCATGATGATGAGCTATGCCGTCTGTCTGTTGGTTCTGCTCATTCTGCAGCTGACAATTGTTGTACTGCTGTTCACCAACAAGGAAAAGTTCGATACCGCCATGGGTGAAGTGATTGACAAGGCCTGGGCTTCGCCCGAAGCACGCGAGGGCGGTGTATTTGATGCCATTCAGAAATCGGTATATATTTAATTAAATTAATACCAGATTGTTTTCATATTTAATCTTTGATTTATTATTTTTAGCTTCACTGCTGCGGCAGCAATGGTGCTCAGGATTATATTTCCTTGAGCTTCTTAGACGGTGGACTACCTGCTAGCTGCTGTAGTGGAACTTGCACTAACCCATTGAACATTTATGGCGGTTGCCGTGCCAAGTTTGTTGATTTCATGTCGGGCAACTCTGAGAAGGCTAAATACGTCGGTCTGGGTCTCATTGTGGTTGAGGTGAGTTTTTATTTTTTTTGTTACATGAAGACCGTTTGTAAATGATTCATTTCTTATTTTTATTATAGCTGGTTGGCTTCATCTTCGCCTGTTGCTTGGCAAACAATGTGCGCAACTACAAGCGTCGCAATGGCTACTAAATCAAACATTTAAGCACTCAACGTATACACACCAACACAACCATACACACACACACACACACACACGCACACATACATTCTCATTAACTATATAATATATATTGCCGTAGAACGCACACACAGTAAAAGAAAACAAAACCAATAAGAAGTATTGGAAATATATTGAAGTAAACCATTTGGTTGCAAAAATATTTAAGTTATTTGTTTGAACAAGAAAAAAAGAAAACTGTTTTGCTAAAAAAAAGTATATATATCTAAAACTCGAGTATAAACTAGTGTAAGCGCTTGAATATTGTCCAACTATTGCTTTCGTAACCACTTGCTCTTTTTAATTAACAAAATATAACGAATCCAAAGTCGTACAAAGCTACAAATAACAATAAACAAAATGCTGATAGACAGCAGCAACAACAATTTATGTTACAACAAGCAACGAAGAGAAGAGCGAATCTTAATGTTAAAATTTTGTATTTTTGTTTTGAAATTTTATAAATTTATACATACGAATACTATGTAGTGTTAAAGCCCTATGCTATATTTGTACCAGTTGTCTAAAACAAGTGTCCAAAAGAATATATGTAAAATATATGTATACATTAAAAGTTGTTCATCATTTTATCTGTAAATTGGAATCTCTTAAAGTTTTTACATTTGACCCATAAAATATAAATTTTGATGAAAAAGTGCAGTCAAAACTCGAATTACAAACAACGTGAATGAATAAAGCATTTAAGACGTATTTATATACATATACAAAATAATAATAAAAAAGTGAAACGAACCACATGTTATGCGTGTTTGTATTTTTTATTATATGGAAGCCTTGCGGGTACCAATAACAATAACTCGCCATGCAAAATAATTCCCGCGCTGCAGTAGCGGCAGCAGCAGCAGCAGCAGTCGCAGTGGATTTGTTGTGTCCCCAGGCGTTGACATGGCAGCCACAGGCTTGACCTTCGGTTTCTTTAACATTTTTGTTTAACCAGCAATTGACATACATATATATAAATATAGATATTTGCCAGTGTGATTAGCGTATTGTGTATTCAATTCAGGTATACACGTTTTGGGGGTTGCGCATGGTAAACATATGCTTGTATATTTAGACATGTTTCATTTTTCATGCAATGCTATGTTCCATAATAATATTTAAGATTAAAATACATTTTTTTATTTGAAACTCAATTCTTAAATTTGTACATTTTCTAATTTATGTAAAATTAAATAAAAAATATTAGGTTTCTTTAGATTGAAACGAATATCGATTACTCTCAACGTTTGTTGAAAGTGAAATGATTTTCTTGTTGACATTTTGACAATGGTCAGAATTCTTTTTAGCTTCAATAATTAATGGTAAGCATACATGATATATGAATGAAAGCTCTATAAGAGCGTGGATTATGGTAGCTTGCCTAAACATAGAAGCCGACATAACATACCCTTTCAACTACTATTATGATATATCACTAAGTTTTGTCTGTCCAAGACATCTGTTTTGATGATATCTAAGCAAAAACTAATAATCAGCAATAATTTTAATGATGTAATAGAATATAATATTTATTAGAATAATGATTATAATCAATCAAATGATGCATGTTATATTAGTCGCAACCGTGGCTGCTAGAGCGCAGTATAGGTATAATTAGTAATATATCTAGAATGGTTGGCGCACGGCAGTTTTTACTACTGTCAGCTATTGCTCTTGTTGCATGCACAAATTTGATGTTGCCCGTATTTCTATACACAATAATAGATTGCCTAATTGAATTTCATGGATTGAAATATGGTGAGTTCTGATTAAAAAAAAAATTGTAAAAATGATCTCATAGATGAAAGTTTCTAGATGAAAAAGTTTTAATACAACTTATGGTGATCATCAATTGTCATCTCTTAGTGTATGGCGGCGTAGGCCTAATTTTGGTTCGCCAAAAACTAAAGGTATACCTATATATAAATATTTAATTTATTTGTATATATATTTCATATACTCGTATATATAATATATATATTATAATATTTAACTTAAGATTTCGAGTATTATCAGCATATGGTTATTCTTCGCATTGATTTACATATACGGCTTTATATATATTTTGCTGATATCTGACAACCGTCTGGCAACGATATATAAGGCACTTACAATATTTATATTAGGTGAGTTAGTTATCTGTTTTATTTTTCTAATTACATAGTGTTTCGTGTGAATTATATATATATTTTCTTATTCTTAATTTTTAGTAATATTTTTAAAAGCTTTCAAAACCGTTTATGACTATGAGAAAGAGGTTCTGAATGCGACTGAGGCGCAGAAATTGGACTTCAGTGAGATGGACTAAGCCATGAAATTAGTTATATTAGGCTAATAATATTATTCATTAGCCTAATGCTCAGTAATTAATATAATTTGCTATATACTCGTAAATTGAAACTCTTCGATCAGTTCTAGTCTTTTGTTCCTTTATTGCATTCGCTTTTTGGACGTCAAGGGCTAAATATGTGCACGGGCTGGAAATTTGTGGGCGTGTCAATTCTAACATTTTCCTTATTCTACAATTTGATAGCGTTAATTGTGGTTGTACCTTTTGCACTGCGCTGCTACGATGACTGCAGCGATGACCACGGTAATACTTACATAAATGTGATGAATTGCATTTTAATAATTGATTCTGGTTAAGGTCCATATTCCGAGGACTGCTACAGTGCATATGCTATATATACGATATATCTGCCATCAGTGTTTTCTAGTCCATTTATTATGCTAACCGATCGCAGCGTAAGTCATAATATATATATTTTGAAATATATAAAAAGCCTTCATTTCTTGTTCAGAGCATTAACTATCTGCAATGGTGGCTTCTGCTGCATGCAGTACTTGCATGTTGCGCCTCCTTTATCTATATATGCTACACTCCCTTTTATTCGGCTAGTGATATCGATATAAATATCGTGGGCGTTGGTAAGTCTTCACTTATTTGCAATTACTATATCTATAAATTTTAAATTGAACATTTTGTATTTAACCATTGCAGCTTGTCTGTTCTTTACGTTTGGCTCTGGTGCATTTCATCTTTATCGAGTGCTGCGTACTCCTGCAGCTCAGACCAATTCAGATCCTGCGGAAACAGCTGCATAGGGTAGTTTAGGTTATTGAGCTTATTCTTAATCTTTTTGTAATCACTGCATCGAAAGCCGAGGGAAAATTTCAACTCGAACTACAAATATTTATAAATATTATCTCAATCCATAAAAGCTCTCCGTATTGTATTGTGTCCTTTAGCCCAGTTCTCTTAGTTTACTTGGCAGTTCATCATCATATTAATAAAAATAATCATAATTATAATAAGCTATTATAACTAGTAACCTATAATAATTATTCCTATTAGCTAGTTATTATCCTTTTGTCCATTCTGTTCATGGCTTGGCAGTGCACAGTCCATCCTAGTTGAATCGTACGTAGAATTATGTTCGAACAACTTTTTACAGTTTTGGCTTCAGTCATAATGTCGCTGTATTTATATACTTATCGGTTAATGTATGTCTACGTAATACAATAGTGTTACAAGCAGCATCAATATGTAATATGCATACAGTTTGACAATTTTCATATATTTTATAAATCTCTCATACATCAAAAGATAATGTCGTAAGTGTAAATGCTGTACTGGTCTTTGTTCTGATAACATTGCTTGTGCATTGCTGAATCGGTCTATCATTGACTCATTTAAATTTCAAATTGAGTTATTATAATTTATAAATAATACATTATAAATAATATATTCAAAATATTTTTGAAATATTTATGAATTTCTATTCTTATACAGAGAAATTGCGTTGTATATTTCTTTTTGTTTTCTTCAATTTAATTAATTTTGTCTTTCGTACAAACATAATTTTCATTGTGGCCAGTCTTAGTATTGGTCTCGATAGTTATTGGATTTTTTCGTAATCGGTATGAATAATTGTGAATCGTAAATAATATATAATATAATATATAAGACATAAATTTGTAGTAATGCTGCTACTCATCTCTTTGATCATCTGTAATGATGTTTTCTTTTAGGATGAGGAGGATAATGAAAATTAAGTTTTCCAAAATTATTTATGGGTCTTAAAATGCATTTCTAGGCCTTTAAATGATACTTAAAAATCTTGCAAATATTTTGTAAATAATTAATATATGCCTAAAAAGCTCTTTAACCTTTACAATTCACATTTATTCATTCAGTAATAATATAAAAATAAAATATAACTTTGAAGAACTCAAGTTGGATTGTCTATTTTATAATAATAATTGTTTAATTGCTTGCAATTATCGTGTACTATTATTATAATTTAAGTCATAAGCTCCTCTGTCTTTATTCCCATTTATATATATGAATATATCTATTCACCTAGAGCCAACGTTTTGGTCAGAAATCATTCGAGTTCTGCCAGAATGTGTCGCGAATTAATGCTTTTGCTTTATTTGCTTTTTGTGTGTTTTAACATATGCCTATCCCTTGCTTGCATGCAAGAATTGATAACAAATGTTAATATATTCGAAGATGATGCAGGTAGGCATCGGTGCTGCTCTTTGTTTAAGATATATCATATATAGCTTTCAACAGAAGCTGCGGGATCCGTGTTCGTGGTACAGGCCTTAGCGGAGTTCTTCAATTCGCTTTATGGACTGCTTTTCGTTTGCTACAAAGTGAAGGTGCAAAATAAATTTACATCTTTATTTAAGTAAATGTATTAATTTGGCTGATTTCAGACAAAAACTGTGTTGTTCACTTGGATATTGATGGCTTTGCTCTTGATTTGCTCATCCTTAAGCTGGGAAATCTATTTTGTAACGCGAGAAAATTATATATTTGATGCATATAGCTTTAATACTTGTGTTTTTATTAAAGGTAGGTTTAGTTTCTATACCTCAGGTACTATTTAGTTTTACTTAATGTCTTATTTCTTCTAATAGTTCTTGGCCTAAGCTGTGTTTTTGTGGTCTACAACTATATACGTGAATTTATACTAATTGCAAATAAAACGGGAATTGTTTAAAATATGGGGTAAGCGCGCATATATTTATGCGCAGCATTGTGCGAGCCAGAGCTTTTTTCAATTGCTAAGCTTTAGGGGCCACGAAGCTATGTGAGGTATGCAAAAGCTTTACGCATTTAGCTTAGAAGTGTGAACCAGCTCTCTCTCGACAACATTTGTGACGTCACGTTTGCGTGTGTACAAAATTAGCTTGACGAAAGACAATAATAATCGGTGAGCCGGTAGACAGTTCGCTTTGGTAACGCTCAGTTATTCGACGCACGCGAATCGAATTTGTGCCAGGCCGTCTGTGTTAGAAGTTGGCGCCCGATTCATGATAGCTCCGCATATAAATATACATACATAGAAAATCGCTTGTACATAGACGCACCTATGCAACATGTTTAAAAAGCCGTGTAGCACCTAAAGCCCGTTTGAGTTTGTGATTTCATTAAAAATAATCACGACGTCATGTGTCATTGATTGTTGCGAGCATATTTGATATTCATTTTTGTTATTACTAACACTCTAAAGTTCGATCCATGATCTCATAAAAATATACGCATCATCACCACACGTAGCGCGAGAGAGATAGAGAGTGAGATAAAGTGAGAACGAGATCGAGATCGAGTGAGGGCTAGTCCATAGAGAGCGAATATAAAAAAAAAACAAAACAAGTTTTTGTGCTAGCACTGCGCAAGTGGATTTATATTACTCCGCACAGGAATTTGAAGCATTTGTGGATATAGCAGCAGAATGAGCTCCACATCGGGTTACAAAGTGTTTGCCTATGCCCTGCACATACTCTGTACGGTAAGTTGAGAAACAAATGTCTTTAGATAATTGTCATCAATTGTCGCAAATACCCTGCCAATTCGTTTGTTTACTTTCCCAATTGGCGCGATTCTCCATTTATTGGCGTCAATGAAAGTATAAACCATCCACTTATATCAATTTTCCTGAACAATACACCTTTAAGTAAATGTAATATGTGTATGATGAAATGATTGCAACGAAAATTGAAGTACAATGACATTTATTATCACCAATTGTATTGCCTTATCGTCAAAAAAAAACTTTGCATATATAATACAAAAGTTTTGCATGAAAAGAAACAAGACATTTACTTCCTGGCCTAATCAAAACTCAAAATCTAGTCGCTATACGACATAGCTAAACGAGTATTCGAGTTTGAATACAAATTTTTAGATGTAGTACTAAGAAATATACTAATACACTTTTTGCGGTTTAGAAGGTTAACTGAAAATTGTTTTGCTAGAAGAACATTATATATCATGAGTCTATAAAACAGCCAAATAAACTTCGAAGTGCAAAGCTCACTTTTTTTTGTATTATAAAAAAGCTATACTATCAAATGTATACATGTATTTCGTATACAGAGCATACAAAGAATTGTTTTGTCATAAGAAACTGAAATACTGTGAGTCCATTAATTGTAGTTGAAGCCCAGCTTAACGTAATTTAAAACATATTAGCGTTAAATATAATGCAATAGACTACTATACAGAATTTTCTTTATACAATTTAGAAAAGATAATTTATTTAAAAATCTATCTGTATATGATAGAGTTTACTATATGTATATAGTTTCAAATGATTATCCGGGTTAAAAAGGTAAATCCACGCTCAAATCTCATTTTTATAGAAAGTTTCGACTCTGTGAAATATTTCATAATTTTTCTATAGAATAACACTACTTAGCACATTTCTAAAGTCTAAGCAAATAATGTTTGCGGCCCACTAATAGATCTTAAATAGCCCGAATATGCATACAAAGGTGTAAATATTTACACCATTTAAGTTTGTCATTGAACCCGTTGTAAATCAATATTCAATTATTTAGCGCACACGTATTCGTTTGTTAGTTTATTTCAAATATTCAATAATATTTGAGAATGAACACATGGCATATACTATATATAGATATATAATATATACATACAGGTGATATGTATATATCTTCATCAATTATGGCTTACATCAACTGACAGTTTATCAATTTTCCATTTATAATTAATTGTGAACTGAATTCTTAAATAAAGTCTGACGTATGGTTGTCTTTCATATTTTCGAATATATTATAGATTCATTAAATTTTTCTTCAAAAAAATTATAATATTTAAATTAAACTTTTGCCTGTGGTAAATATAATTCTATTCAATTTAGTGTTTACTGCGCGTCTGTTTTAATTAAAGGACTCCGCTCATATGCTTATTCCTGTCAGAATTTATTGCTCATGTGACAACAAATCTGACATGTATTTTGTATGCTAACCATACCCTGTAGTTAGTGTGGGCGAGGGCGTATATAACTTATATACAAGTTGGAGCTTGTTTATTCTATACTTATTTCGACTTCTAAATATGATTTATAGCCATGGTCATATCTATACTTATTAATATGATTGAGCACAGGGCATCTATTAGTCGCTTCTTCTATTTGTTGTATGTTGAGTGTCTCTCCTCATGCCGTTGCTACTGTCGCCAGCTAGACTAGTCTATCGGACGCCTATGTAGCTTGTAGCTAGAGCGTCCATTAATATGGTAGCTCACACACGCAAACAACATCTCACACACAGTTAAGACACTACCAGGACATTTCTGTTTGTGTAAGGTCAAAAGCATAAAAGTAGCGCAAAGTTTTGGAGTTGCCTTTTTAGCTGTTTATGTACAATTTCGAATTTATTTATGTTGTGTTCTATATTCATTCTTCTTCTTCTTCTAGCTGCTGGCACTGGTGCTCATATCTTTTGGCATCTATATCCTGGTATCCTACGATACAAACGAGGTTGGCTGCTGGACAGCCTACGCATATATTGGCATTGGCGCTGCGGCCATAATAATATTTTTGTGGGGCTATCTGTCCGCCTGGAGGGAGAACGTCTGCTGTACAGTGACTGTAAGTAGTTAACCTATACCAGGCATGACATCAACCCAAACAATTAAATGATTAATCAACCATTATTGTTTTTTCTCTAGTTCATTACCATATTGTGTGTGGTTATTATTATTCAGCTGGCTGTGTTGTTTGTGCTTACGAAAGGCGAAAATACGGCTGCATCGAATTTGGCAAACTCATTGGAAACGACCTGGGAGGAGGAGCTCAATAGTCCTGGTGCAATGTCTTTGTACGAGAACTGGGTGGGTGTTAATATAGATATTATATACGATTTTCCAACACTATTTATTATGGCTAAGCTTTAGAAGAAGTAAATCATGATTTGCCAGCACTGATTAAGCTTTAAAAAAAGGTTATTTAGAATATATTTGAAAATCATTGCTAAAAATACAAAAATACTATTAGTGTAAATTTACCAACACTATAACTTGTTTTAAAATCTTCTGTGAAGGTTTCGCAACATACAATAATCATATTTAAATACATATGACAAGTTTTAATTGAATATTAATAATTATTTTGCTTAATGAAGCTTTGCCAACTATGAATTATTAGCCTTCCTCCAACACTATAAATTTTTGTCTATTCTTCCAATACTTCAAAAGCCTACCCAACAATTTAATTACCCTTAACTTCAACTTAACCAACACTATTATTATTATGGCTTAGCTTGCATTAACCAACACTTTGGATTTCGTATTTTACAGTTCCATTGTTGCGGTCGCGGTAGTCCCCAGGATTATATTGTGAATGAACGCCTTCCACCGGCTACATGTTTCCGGGATCACGATAAAAGTAAATCGGAAAACCTGATTCATACGGGCTGTCGCGTAGAGTTCGAAAACTACTGGCGGCATCTGTTAGGCATATTCAACATCATGGGCTGGATACTGGTCGCCGTTGAGGTAAGTTACCTTTCATATTAAATTAAAATAGTACGATCTCTAATAAGATGTTTTCTACTTCTACAGCTGATCCTTAGTTTTGTGTCCTGTGGACTGTGCAACAGTATTCGCAATGATCATCGACGTTCGTACTACTGAGCAGTTTGACCGTCCAATTTGGAACTTGCATTTGTTGAAATTATTATTGCTTCAAATATAATATTATATGGCGTTAAAATTATTTTACTATATTTATGTAAAGTGAATTTACCACTTACGAACGAAAAAAAGAAACTAAGAAAAAAAAAACGAATTGTTACCATGTGCCCAAGCATTTAAACTTAGGGTTTTTCTAAGAAAGTGCTACAACAGTTGAAATGGCTTTTGATGTACATACACGAAAATATATACACAAAGATATATATATAGTAGTTATTGTTATCAAGTTAGTTGCTTTTTAAGCGTTTATAGCTTTACTTACACAAACAAAAAAAAATTTTTATGAACTCTTAATATAAGACATGTGAATTAATTTATTTGAATATTACTTTTTAACAAAACCAAAAGAAAGAAATAAAATGAAATATTGAAAAAACAGATCATGTGATTTTTTTTTTAATATAAAGCGGTTTGTGAAAGGGTTAATGATTTTTTGATTATGTTGATAACTAAGAAAAATGATATATTCATATGTAATTTATTGAATATATAAGTATTACATATAAAATACATAAATAAATCTTTGTATTTGTCTAACCATATTTTCAACCTAACTAAAAGTTGGGTAGATATAAAATTTAGCGTGTTTTGTGTATGAAAATATTTGTATTTTTCAATATTTTCATTTTTACTAACGCAAAATTATAAATTTAAGTACAAAAAATATTGAAATATTTCGAAATTTATGAGTGTAGGAAATCTGGTTGAAAATTGCATAATTTTGTAATATTTTTTTGACATTTCTTTGGGCATATGTAAATTAAAAAATTTTAAACACAAAATTGAAAAATATTTTATGGCTTTTCTATTCGGCAACTACTAACAAGTGTAAATATTTCTGATATTTCTTTAGATTTACTGAGAGTAAGTATACATAGGAATTTCGAAAATTTATGTCATTAAAAAATATGTTTGAATCAAACTCTACGCAGCAATTATGTTGGTCTTCTAAATATTGTTGTTGAATTTTTCGTAGACTTATTTCGAGATGTTTTCTAATTTGCTGATCTAATGTAGCAGCTATGAATCATCCCGTGCAAAGTTTACAACATTAGCATATATACTAGATTCAACCGCCTCTGGCCCCCCTCTCGACCCACTTCCACATTGTTCCACCAAGCGAGCGCGCTGAAAAGTATGTAAAGCAACTATTATAAAAATAGCGCAGCGACAAAAGTTGTTGTCGCTTTGGCTGTTTTATTTTTCAACTTGAGGTATGCATGTGCTTCGTACATATACAACGGTACAGTAAAGCAGCGCGAGCCCCTCTTATGACGGCGCCCGTGCCTAACATAGAGCACGCGGTCGGCTCGTTTGCTGTTTCGATTCCAGCACGTTCCGACGTGCCGTTCCATTTTCAAAACATTTGTGTTTGCTTTGTTGCTAAAAACGTTTTTGCTATCAACAAATCAGTTAAGATTCGTGCGCGAACATGTCGGGTTTGGTTACCCGAGCAACCGTTAAAAGTTGAAATAAATAGAAAAAAAAATAGAAAAATATTTTGAATTTCAAACAAGTGTTCGCATTCGTTGCCAAGTGCTTTTTTAACCAAATGCAGCAGAGCAAACTTAAATGAAAAGTGTTTTCCGTGCGGTAAAAATATATATCTAATATAGTATATAAATATATATATGTATGTATATATAAATACTTAAAAACTGTGCAAATTCTACAATACAGTCACAGCAAAATGGCCTGCTCCACAAAGGCGTTAAAAATCTTCGCCCTAATCTGGGATATAATATATGTTGTAAGTGTGCGCACATAATATGATTAAAGGTTTTATTGTGTTTATGAACGGCGAAACCTGAGCTGAGGCTTGTTGACGGAAACGTTTGGGGCCTATGCAAATGAGATCCGACACTCTTTAGAGTGTTGTAAATACTATTAAGGCATTAAATTATAATAGCATTAAAAGATATAATTACACGAATAAGACACGTTTCATTAAGACCTACTGAGTTTACTAACCCGCCAGCTGAAGGTCTCTCACTAGGTCTGTGGTATGCTTAATTGCAACTAATAATGGCTGCGCGGTTCAAATCGGTAGTATATATAGTGTGTGCATAATTGTTTGTTTAGCAAGACAAATAGATTCACACTGTGATGTTTATATGAATACATGCATTGAGTATAGAGAACTTTGTTTATCTGTGCTAAAGTACATAACATAAGCCTTGACATCATCGCATAAATATTTATTGTTGTGTAATTAATGGGAGTGATAACGGTATACATATATGCATGTGTATATACCATTTGATACCAATGTATAATAACATTTAGCTAGAATTACAATTTGATTGGGCAGCTAAATGTTTAACAGCATTTCAATTACATTTGAAGGTTTCTTTTTGTTTTTGTTTTTCTATTTGGTATTTAAATAATAATATGTTGTGTTGTATTCTTATGTTAATCTATTTGGATTGGGCGCAACTTAATTTCATTTAATTTTTATGTTCATGAAACAGACACGTTGTGGAGAGCGTGAATCGTGTCTTGCTGTCGTGATAGAAGTGACAAAAAATATTTTTATATAAGTATTCAATATAAAACTAATATACATAAATAAATATAATAAGTAAACAATTTAATATAAATATCTAAAAATGTTAAAAGTATAACCTTAAATAGCATATATAAAAAGTATTCAAATTTTTACTAAAAATATTTTGTATATATTGTTTTTAATAAAATAAAAAATTATTATAACTAATATTAAAGATAAACATTAAATTATGAGTTATCAAACATTTTTATCACAATTTTTTATTATTAAACATTTATTCTGTTATGGAATTACCGCATGCTTGACCTTATCCTTCATTTGTCTCGATTTCTATAGAAGGAATTTCGCCCACATTCGATAAAGCTTTTTGATTCAGTCTGAACTGACTGCAACTTGTTCAAATATAAAATAACAAAAAGTTGTTTAGACTTTTTAAAGTCATATTGCAGAGCTAATATTTATTTTTTATATATTATTATATGTTCTTTGCCTTAATTGTATTTTGCTCTTCGGTTTAGCCGCTTGTCAAAATTACTGCATGCCAAAACTTACTTAATTTATTGTTTATTTCTTTAAAGAACTAAATTTGTTTTAAAAGAAAAAAAAAACAAATAGAAAACAAAACAATACTTTATTTTTCGCTTATGCACGCAGTGTTCAAAATAAAATTGAAAAAGAAATATTGAAATATAAAAACTTGGTACACCCACGCCATAAAACTTGGCCCTGAGCAAAAGGCGGTCAAAATATGTATGTGTGTGTATGGGCGTGTGTGTGTGTGTTTGACTGTGTACATAGCATCGCGTCATTGCCTCCTAGCAGTATAAAATATTTAGTTTATTTGTCTTTTGGCTGTGGCTTATTTTTCTGTCTTTCACGCCAACTGAAAATTGGTTGATGTCATTTTTCAGACATTGCAAAATTTTGTTTGGAAAATATATAAATATTTTTCAGCAAGAAGCTTAAAGAAAAATGAGCGAGAAAAAATACATATCGAATAAATGTGCCAGCAAAGGAAATGCCAAAAGAAACAGCGCACAACGTGGCGTATGCGCGACTTTTCCGCATTGGTTCCGAGCGAGTAAACTTTGATTTACTGACGATCAGCTCTTCTTTTGTAGTTGTTGCTGTCGTTGTAGTAGCAATAGCTGTTGTTGTTTTTAGCTTAAAAATTACTTCATTTGGCGCAGCCGCGTGTTTTTAATTAAATGCCAGCTGTGCCTACTACCCGCCCTGCATTTGAGGTAGGGCACAACCTTTTTCTGTTTTTTTTTTTCTGCTTTTTTTTTGTTTTTTACTTAGCTAGATTCGAGCGCGTATTTATGTTGTCAAGTCTGGTTGTTTTGTAAAACCCACATAAATCTAAACGCATATTTCTCGCTCAATGACATTTGTCTAGCTGTTCTCGGTTTGTTTAGACCACATGCTGTTCGCAGAGGCAACAGCTTCAACTGCTTCTACTGTTGTGTGAACGTGCAATTAGCAGCTGTTTTCGTGGGCTTTGCTCGCTAAAGTCTAATCAGCTTCTGTGGCTTATCAGCTACATGCAAATATTATTTGCCTTTTTGGTTGGCCTTGCTTACGACAAGTGCGTCTGTCTATATAAATGATAATTGCATTTAATTGTTTGTCTGTGCGACAAATTAGAGCAAAAAATATGCAAATGGCATGTGGCACACATTAAAAAGAAAAATTTATAGAAAGAATCCATTAAAAGTAGCAAAAGTTAAACGTACTTTTTAACTACTGGCTGTTGAGTAAAAACTATAAATTATACGTTTATTTAAATCAGCCAAGAGAAATAAACTCTTCTACTACTATGTATTAAGTATAAGCGTTGGTCATGTGTCATGAGAAATGTCATAAAAATTTAATGTTTAGCTCATTAGATAGATAATTTTTATATAAAAATAACATGAACTTATCTAATAAAATCAAAAAATATATGACAAATTTTTCTTAACTTATCTGAAAAGTAATTTGTTTGCTTAAAATATATATGTACATAAATATAAAATAAAAAGACTTTTTTTTTAAGATTTGCCCAACTATGTCTAGCAACAAAATGAATTTTTAGATAAGTTTTTTATATTTGTTACATTATATAGATAATTTTTTATAGCTATCTTATGCCTGGCAGCCAATCTGTATTGATTATATGTTATATAATTAAATATTGTCAACTTATCTATTTATTAAACCAATCTAATGCAGACAAAACAAAACAAAACAAAACAAAACGTTATCAACCTAACTTATCTAATACAAATAATAATTGAAGCATTTGCCGCATTTATATTATATATCTAACTTATCTAATACAAGTTGAACTGGAGACATGTTATTTTGCTATTTAGACTTTGTATTTGTTTGGTTGCTGTGCGACAGTTCTTAGCTCTTATCTAACCTACAGTGCTAATTATTGGCGATAACACATGTGACATGTTTGGGGTTACCTAATGTTTACTTATATTGAGAGTATACTTAAGTAAATAAGTAAGGGCGAAATTGAAGTATGCTAAAGATTAGATCTGATTCACACTTGGACTCAATGCCATTGTCATTCAGATTCGATGGGCTATGCTTGGTTTGACGCCCCTTTTTGGGCACTCCAGAGTTATGTCAGCATCGCCTGATCGTCAACAGTTTGGGCGCAATGTGTAATAAATAACAATTAAATGGCGTGGTATCTAGACATAATGCCAGATGCTGTAGTCTCTTAAAACTAAATAAAGTGCTTGCTGTCGACTTGCCTATCCACAGTGTGCTGTAAGCACTTTATCAGAGTTTAATTTATGAGCTTACTTATGAATAAAAAACTTTTATTTGTTGGCATTCAAATTGTTTTTACAATTCTATTAATAATTTGTGCCTTCCACATTTTTCTTGGCCATATTTAGCTATGCCTCACATGTATATGCGCCTGCTTAAGTGACAGCAATTAAATTTGTCTGTCAGTAATTTGCATAATTGTAATTCAATAGAAGGGGGCCAGGCCGATAAAGAGCTAATATTGTCTGACTATTTATTAAGCATCGACCTTTATTCAATTACGCTATTGAGCCTTAAAAGGCGCAGCTGTACAAAGATAAACTTTGAATTTATGAAGACATCGCAACCAGTTATGGCTACAAATTACAGTAAATGCCAAATGCATTTGCGTTTTCGTCAAGACAAGCCCCAACCAGAAAAGCATAAACAAAAAGCTAGACAAACATTAAGTCAACATGATAAATCGCACAAATCAGTCATAATTACCACGCTGTGCTCACAATTGGCTGGCTTTGGGAAATCTGAAAGCTATTTCGGGGGGCTACTTTACATGCAACCAAAAATAGATGTCAAGCCTAAATGCTTAGCGGAAGTTTGGCAGATGGACAAGTTGAGCTGAAGCCGTGTCGTGACACGGAGCAAGACGACAAAATATGTCGTGTAACTGAAACTATTTATATGTGATGTTTCACAATTCATGAGAATCATATAGAAGAACGATATTTAAGAATTGTGGTTATCTTGTTTAATTTATCGTTACCTAAGTTGCATTTATGAGAATTGCATAGAAGAACGTTTCGAATTTAAAAAGTTAGAGAAATTTTCTTCTCTTCTCTCCCTATATCACAATTACAGGTAGTCCAACAATAGCAGTTCATTCTTACATACGTTATTCAACATCTACTCATTTTCGTGTCACGTTCCCATCTCCTATTTCTCTATTCAAAGTGTCAACAACTGTGTTGTTTGCCTAGGCTTTTAACTCGTTTCTTACAATTGTAATTATTATTCACAATTGCATTGCCATCAACTAGTAGCCGATTGTGAAGATTAAACAAAACCATGTACGATGGAAACATAAAACAATGTATAAATAATTATTGCGCATTTATTAAAGTATTTTGAGTGTATGTGCCGATTGCCGATAGTTCAAATACGCTGCGGGCGTTTGCCAACTGTGTCAAGTGCCAAATTCGAAAAACTGTTTACATTCGCGCTTCAGCGTGAAATTTTCTCGAGCGCCTGAGTCATTGTTGTAATTCAGACTGCAAATTGCAACGAATTCGAGCTAATTGTGCAGGCAAAAGTAAGAAGACAGAAAGAATGAGAGAGAGAGAGAGAAAGAGAGAAAAAGACGACCAATTAAATAGTGAAAGGGTAAAGCTAAATGCAATGCTAGTGTAAACGCTAAGTATGCGTGATGCGAGCGTAGAATTTTTGAAATCGGATGATGCTCTATATGTATATACATATATATTCTATATACTATATAAAGGTTAACTTGTTGCATGTGCTAAAAGCTGAGTAGCTATAATAAATTTTATGGGTTAAATAGAAACGTATATATATACGTATGTAAGCTTGAATATGCTTCATATGACTAATGAGATACTTAATTTGTGTGTTAAGTATACGCGACGCTTAACAAAATTGTTATAGCTTCAAGCTTTAATAGAAAATTGTAATTGCTCTAAGCCTTATGTTATAGCTTAAAGCTTTAACGCAAATTGTAAGCCTTAATACAATTGTGAGCAGTATTCTTATAGAGTATATTGTGGGTAAAAAATATATATAAAATCTATTAGTAATAAGTGACTTAGCTAATACATTTACATATTAAGTATACGCAGTGGCTAACGATTTTTTTTATAGTTTAAGGCTTTAGTAGTATTACAAAGTATAAGTATTACTTAATATACCTATATAGATAAGATTTTGCATACACTGCGTGTGAGTAATACATTACTTAGCTAATGCACGGGCATTTTAAGTCTACGTTGTGTTTAATGATTATTTTATAGTTCATTAAGGCTTTATGATATATTATTAAAGGACTGCCATAGTTCCATAAGTCCGACTTTTGAATTTATATTCTAGTCACATTCTCTAAGCTATATAAAATTAATTCTTTTCCAAATTTTCGACATGCAGCTCTTTGGTCTGATTGTCATTGCACTGGCCGTGCACGTTTTCTTCAGATTCGAACACTTTGATACAGCCGCTATCATCATTCTGAGCTTTGGCATTGTCATAGTGCTAGTCTCGCTCTTTGGCACCCTTGGAGCAGTACGTGAGAGCAGTCGCATGTCGAAATCGGTAAGTGTTAAGCTCTTGGCTTATGTTATCCCTATGTATATATGAACTGTTATCCTTCCAGTTTGTTGCCATTCTTGTTGTTTTGATTGTACTGCAAGTGCTGACAGTGGGCTTCTTTTGGATATTCCAAACATCTCTACTCATCAATGTGGACAAGACATTCGATCAGCTGTGGAACGATCAGCCGGTGCCGGTTAAGCCCGGCAACGCCAGTCAAATCGCCAGCATAGAACGTTGGGTAAGCAAGGCTGGAAATCGTATCGTAAATCATTTGTTAAACTAATATTTGTTTGGCTTAGCTTGATTGTTGCGGCAATGTCAGCTATAAGGACTACCTGCTGCCGCCCAACAGCTGCTACAATAGCGAAACAAACAAAATGAACATGGATGGCTGTCGTCAAAAGTTTCTGGACTACATTGCCGAGCGCTGGACAGCGTTCAATATATTCGCATTGGTTCTAGTTGGCGTTGAGGTGTGTAACATAAATCTGCAATGAAACTGCTCTATAAAAGTTTAATGCATTTTGCTTACAGATCATTTGCGCTCTGCTCGCCTATGTGCTGGCCCATAGCATTGTGAATCGCTGGAGACGCTCTAAATATTATGCTAAATAGGCTGCACATATTCAACTCAGTACATACGCACATACTCAAGGCCAAAGATTTCTCAATACTGTGCAATACTTACACTGTGCTGCACAGCCTCGACTCGACACTACACTACACTACACTACACTACACTACACGGCACTCAGCAATCGAATTTCCAGTTTAAATATTGCAGCGTTTGCTAGTCTACCTCATGTTCATTCGCATACAAAAACGAACAAATAAATTTTGAAAAACACACGATTCTATTACAGAGCTCAACAACAGGTGCCAAAAGCAGTGTTCAAGCCGATTACGATGTCTATATATATATATATACATCTGTCGTACAATATTTATATATGCATGTATTTATTTTTATAAGATTGTCACAAAAATTTTGATTGTTTTTTTTTAATATTTTTCATTTGACTTTTCACTACGAATGCTACGCAGTGCCTACGATAAGTTAATCGTCATGCGATTTGCAACATTTAAAGCAATAACGTAAAATATATGTAGATTTTGTATTAATTTAAATAAATTCCTACTAAATCAAAGAGAACAAAGTGTTTTGACAACAACTAGAAAAATAAGTGGTTACATTTTATATATACAAAGTTTTGCGTCTTCACTTAAGAATTGTTTTGGCTTTGGACTATAGGGCTAGAAGATACTCTGAAGAAATAAACTTCCGTTCAATATGAAGTTTTTTATGAACTCTATCGAGAGTAGTTACTTTGATGGTACCATATATAATATATAATAGTTTTGTTTTACTCAAGCTGACATCTCAACTAGTTTACCTGCATTTGAAGCTATTTACTCCAACTTCTCGCATGGCATATAGAATCATGCTAGCAGCTTAGCATATTATTTATGTGTTCATACCTGTTGACCACCCGCTGCATTGAAGGGCAATTTCAATGCTAAAATAGTTCGTATATTTAGTTCTTAGCTCAAATTTGGTTTGTTGACATCATTGTTTCTGGGCAAACAGTGGGTCCCCGTGTTGGCAGCCCGCAGTTTCCGTTAGTCAGTTGTCTGGCATGCATGCCTATATATACGTTTCCTCTGTATCTCTGTATTCATCTGTTGGCGCGTGGGCGCCTTTACGCTAATTTTCATCATTTGTGTTCAGCTGAGTTTTCTTTTGATATTGACTTTATGCTTATAGATATATAGATATATGCATATATGTATATATAAGTATATATATATACGACAGTTCTCAGTGGGGTTTTGTATATGATTATTTTGTTTTTGGCTATTGCATTTGCCGTCTGTCGACTGCCGCGTAGAACTGTGGGTTAATCGTTCAACTGACAGCGACGTCGCCAGATGCGGCCAAACAAATTCAGATTATGAATCGCTTGCTCCGAGTATTTGCCGTGCGACCATTGCCGATGCTCAAGGTGCGCAGCACAAACAAAGTGCTTTCGGTGTAGATTTTCTATTCGGTTTTAGTGCGTGAAACTTTGTTGGGCATCGCTAATTATATGTGAGCGAATCGTCGCGTGTGTCATGTTTTATTAGTAGCCATAACTTATAACAAAAACAATGTACTGCACAACACGTCTGCTGCGTTACATACTCTGTGTCATCAATTTGATTTATGCTGTAAGTTAAACAATCAACCCTGTTCCAAATACCGAAAAAGCCAAAGATATACGACTAAAGCTACATTTTTAGCAGCTGACGTTTGCAAAATTTCTTTGAAATGTGTTTTACAGCATTATAAAAGTGTTTACAATAATAGAAAAAACTTGTTCAAAGCAAAGAACGTATTTCGTTCTTATTACAGAGGAAATACAAATCAACATTTTAGCGGAATTAAAAGAGTGTTTACAATATGTATTGCTGATAGATTGGCTTTGTGTTTTAACTTTTGAATTATTCTGAAATGAATCTCAATTTATTAAGTTCATTAATAGCTAAACCTTGGACTTATGTAAACAATATATAAAGCATAATTTGGGCTTGAACTATTGCATTTATACAAAAAAAATTTTCCAAATTCAAATTTTGAGCATTATTTCTTTGAAAATGTTGATGATCTGCAATATTTACAGAAGCTAAAGAACTCATTTATAAAACTATAGAAAATGTTTTAGAATATGAAGCTAAAACATGCATTAAACAACAAGACACGAGAATTTGATCGGTTATAAATTAAATTATTTTTTAGGCTTTTTAAAGCAGTGGATTATATTAAAAATAAATACAGAAAATTGGATTTGAAAAAATAAGAAAAAATTCATTTACATTTAAATTTTCAACAAATTTAAAATTATTAACATATTTTCCATAATTTGAAATAGTAAAAAAATCACAATACGTTAATCTTAATAGAATCATAAAAAAAAACTAGAAATGAGCTGAGCGCCCAAAAATAAAATCCATATCATTTTGCAATCTGCTGACATTGACTAGAAACATTCCATTCCACAAGTTAATCCAAATAACATTCCCTATCGAATAGCTGAATGGCTGTCTGTTGATTTGGTATGGGGCCTGGTTGCTGGACAGCATTGCGGAGCAGCAAAATTTCGTTGATCATGGCGAGAAATTGGCTTCCATTTTGTGTATTCTCTTAGGCATAGTCGTTATAACAGCCAGCATATTTGGCACTGTGGCCCTGATCAAGGAGTGCAAAAAGATGCTGATAAGTGTAAGTGTAAAATAAGTTAATAAGATATAACGTGTATTTAAATAAAGTCCTCTATTTTTTTCTTCATAGTATGCAGTGCTTTTGATAGTGCTGTTGGTTATACAGTTTGTCATGTTTAGCATTAGCTTTGCGGCCAGCCGAGATGCCTTGCCGACCAGCTTGAAACAGGGCTTCGATGAGCTGTGGGATCCACAGCACAGACTCAACAGCACACTGAACAATTACGAGGAGTGGGTGAGTAGTTATAAACAGATTAGCTGTGAGTATTTATGCTAAATGTAATCTTTGTTCAATAGCTGCAATGCTGTGGTCGCAACAGCCCCGAGGACTATATTCTGTTGGAGCGTAATCTGCCAGCCAGCTGTTGCTTGAAGCGTGATTGCACGAATCCTTTGAATCTCTTTATGGACGGCTGTGAGCAGAAGTTTAAGCAATATGTTGGCGGAAAAACAGAAAATTTTCATACAATCAGCTGGTTTATAATACTGACTGAGGTGCGTAGTAGTCGTAGTATTTATAATGATAATAGCGAAGATTCAAACAATTTACAATCTGTTTGGTATATTTGTCACATATAATATATACATAAAATTTCTATTCAATGGTGTTATAATACTCATAGTCTATCACTCATAACGCAGACTTTGAATGTTCCTTTCACCTAAAAGTATTATTTATAATATAATATATATAGTATTATGTAATACATAAATACACAAATAGCCTATTTCCCCCTTTTTTACCTCTACGAAAAACGTATTAATTTTTTCTTATTTATCTTTTTTCACCTGCAGTTTATGGGCTCTGTGGCCACCTGCTATTTGGTGGATAGCATACGAAATCATCGAGATCGCGTGCGTTTCTATAATTAAGTTGTTCTGTTGATTATTATTGTCCCACTGTATTACGTATTATAATTATGCTTAGCCATTGTGCCATTGTGATTTGTAATTTAGTACAGTTAGAAAAAAAAAAGATTTGTTTTACTATTTTCATTGATAAAAATATCAATGCCAGCGCATCGAAATGCGTTGTAAGGCCCAAAACTCCCACGTCGAAAAATAAAATAAAAATAAACAAAATATATATATGTACGAAACCATAAAAAACCTGTTGCTATTGACTAATTTCTTGTTGACTGCCAGATAAATAATATAAACACAGCAATGAATTTGAAAATGAGTAGGATTCAACGGCCAAGCTAACAGATAAAATAGAAGAATAAAAATCACATACAGATACAGACACAGATACAAAGATACAGATACTTTTGTGCACACAATCGCGGAGAAGCGCCTTCGCCTTTCCCAATAAGAGCAGCCATGTGGGCGACGCTCAATTTTCTCGTTATACATAGATCAATGGCTGAGTGAAAAGCTGTTCTATACGCCATATACTCGCAATTTTAAAACAACACAAAAAAAAAAAACAAAATGTAAAATGTTTCAGTTGTTGTACGGCACTGAAAGGCAACGGTCAGAGATTTGGCTTGCAGCCGTCGAAAAAAGCTATATATATATATAAATATATATATATTTTTATATGTTCTCGACGTATTCGTAATCATACTACGCGCGCGCACCTTAACCAAAAGTGGCTATTGCCATATACGTAATACCTACTTAATGCATTCTGACTGATTTTTTAGTTTTTTTACCTTGCTGCTTTGAATAGCTCACTCGAGCTAGTCAGCCTGCCAGTCGGTTAGTCGTTTAGTCGGTTAGTCAGTGCGACAGCTGCTGCCGTCTCGTCAGCTTCTTCCTTAGCTAGCTGCAACGCAACCATACAACAATACAACAATAGCAATAATAAGATGGGCCTATCGGAGACTACAGTGAAGCATCTGCTGCTGCTGCTGAACTTTGTGTATACGGTGTGTAAAAGCTGCTGAGAAGAAAAGGAAAATAAAAGCAAAATTTTATCTGATGCGCACCTGTTTTCAACTTTTTCAGGTGCTTGGTCTGGTGCTGATTGGATTTGGCATTTTCTTTTTGTAAGTAAATATGTATGGCGTAAAAAATAGGGTTTCACTAAAATTTCAACAGTTTTCCCAACAATTAGTTGATTTAAATTTAACTCGTGATTCAAGCCAATTGAATGCAAATCAATTAAGTTTTATACTATAGATTTTGGTGCATAAGCTGATTGTGTGGTTATTTAATTCAGATTTATTCAATGAATGACTTCATTCTGAGCCTAACAGAAGTTAGAAGCTGTTATATGATATGTGTATAATAAATAATATTTATTTTTTTCATTTAATTAAAAAAAAATTACTTAAGAAGAGATGACAATCTGATTAGCCTTTATGATGATAGTAGATAGATAGTTTAATTGATAGATAGATAGTTTAATACATAGATAGGAGCAACACTTAAGTTATAGCTTGTAGACTTGACTATAGATTAAACAGTCAACAATCACCTTTCAATCTACAAACATTGAGCATGAATCGAATAATGTGTGACTGTTGACTTAGAGAGCAACAGGTAGTTGCGCATAGTTAAGTATTCAATCAGTCTTTAAATATTTTAGAAGTTAGAAAAATTAGTTTTTATATTAATTTTCATAACAGAAGTTGGTAGAAAGTTGGAAAATTAGTGTGAATATCATACAAGTCGGATAATAGATTCTGCATTAATCAGTCAGAGTGAATATTTGCATCCATTATAGATATATTTCTGAATATATATTTCTGAATATTTATATTTGTATGTTTATATATTTATATAATTCTAATCTTATCTAATTTATCACCTTATCTCTATAGAATGTATGTTACTTCGGTAAGCATTGGCGAGAATGTGGCTGGCGGCATGATCATTGGCCTGGGCGTTGTTATAGTCATCATTGCAGTCTTTGGCTGTCTGGTTGCGGCACGCGAATCGCCCAGAGGATTGCTCTTTGTAGGTGTAACTCTATTTCGAACCTATAATGTTAAGGTGCTTAACTAACCTATTCTGTTTACGGTACAGTACGTATTGGCTGTGGTGCTGCTGATACTTACAGAGCTGCTGTTCCTCAGCATGGTCTCGCACGGCACCCAGGACGGTCTTTCGGGCAGCATTAACGAGGGCTTTGACAAGCTATGGGATGCGGAACGCAATGAAACAGGCGCATTGGCCTATTACGAGACCTGGCTGCACTGCTGTGGCGTCAATAACTCCGGAGACTATGCCGTCATCAATCATGCGGTGCCTAGAAGCTGTTGCCCCGAACTCAAGTGCGTCAATCCTTCCAGTGTGTACAAAGTGGGCTGCAAGTCGCAGTTTGTTGACTATCTGGATGACAGGCTATTGGTCTTTAAGATTGTTTGCTATCTGCTAATAATAGGCGAGGTAGTGTTCGAAAATTTGCTGCATATATATTTGGATATATTATATTTAAAAATTGCAACTCTTTCAGGCTGTGGGCGCCTTCTTTGGCTGGCTGCTTTTGACGGGCTTGAAGAATCATGGACGTCGCAACAACTCCGTCTGGATGTAAACGTAATTTAACACTAATCCTTAAGTATTATTTTTAATTAAGAAAAATAAAAAAAAACAACTAATATTTATTTGTTTCAATATTAAAACCATTTTACTACATCACACACAAAAAGATTCGTTTTTTGTCAGCTCAAAATTAGGCATTCGGTAGGCGGCGTGTTTTATTCTTTAACGACCATTTGCAAAACAAGGCGTAATGCCCTTTGCTTAGCGGTAGGGCAGGCATATCTTTTTATACTTGTGTATTCGTTACGTTATCAATGCTCACGAAACTTATATACTAACCAGGTGTGGTTCACATTTGTATGATGATCCACAGATTGATAGAGTAGCTTTCCTACGACATTACATCGTATCTTCCAAAAGCGACATTTCCATATCGATTGCGTACATTAATGGCTTCCAGCCATTCTTTTTAATCATCAATCGCACACTAAACTGCGGTTGGCATGTGCTTAAATATCATTTGACTTTAAAGACTATCATAAATGATCCGCAGTTGCTCTGTAAATAAAAAATAATGTTAAAATTTTTAAACAAAAAAAAAAGAAAACAAAAATAATAAAAAGAAAAAAATAAAAAAGAAACAATGAAAGTAACGTAATCCTCAATTGAAAAACACTTTGAAAAATGTGAAAAAATAAATATAAATGAAATCATATGAAAAAATCAAGCAAAATAAAGGAAAAATAGTAATAACAAAAAAAAAAAACAATATTGAAAAAATATTTTGAAAATTTATCATAGATCTATTATATATAAATATATGTATATGCAAATATATACATATATGCATATACTATTATATACATCTACATATACTATTAACGATATACTTTACAATTCAATATTTATTTTTTTAATATATATTTATTGGGTTTTTTTTTGCATATTTTCTTGATATGATTATCGCTTTATATAGTGTTTTACTATAAATATAATGCAGCTTTGATTGTTTGATTTCAATTATTTTTTATGTTTGATTTAGATCGTGTGAAATTAGGCAAATTTACCAGGCTTAGTTGCTATTACCCGCTTGGCGTACATATTTAGTAACCTATTAATAGTTTACAATTTTGTTCTCTCGATAAAAAACACCCAATTACAGAATATTTATGTTAGTTGGTTCACATAGGCCTGACTCTCGACATTTAATTGGTATATATAAACTAAAAAGAAAAAAAAAATGGTTATGCTTAGGTAAGTAATATTAGATTATGTCAGAAAAAACGACTTAAATATGTAATTCGGGCAGAATTCAAATATCTTGGTAATTGTTTAATTTGTTGACAAATTCTGCAATGGCACACCCTGTATTGTTTAAGCGCCTGCGCTGAACGTCGCGACAAAAAAGCAAATAAAACGTTGAAGCTCGAAACCATGTCAGACGTCAGTCGATTGGCAACGTTCGGGCTAAAAGCGAGGCAGCGCGGTCCGTATTTGGCTTCAATTGGAGGCGCGTCAATAATGCCCCCCAGCGTCGCATAGACAACTGGGGTTCACTGTCATTGTCATACAGACACAGCATAAATAGCTGAGCGTGCGGCGGCATCTATTCAATTGCAGCTGGTGAAAAATCAGTCGTAAGTGCGTTGTGCGAAAAGCGTGTCTGTCTGTGTGGCACATAGTTTCCCCCCGTGTTCAATTAAAAAGTTTGCTTTTGTCTTTCATTCGCTCTTTACAGTTCCCCTTTGCTGGCAGCCATGGAGAAGTCATTTGCCATCACACCCTGGAAGTATGCGCTATTCACAACTTGCATTCTGATAGCGGTAAGTCGTTGACCAAGTTGACCAACTAACTGAAGGCCGTTTGCTGACCCGATTATATCGACCGCGCAGACAAAGCGTAGCCAATCCAAGCAGATTTCCGCAAATGCAAGAAACAAATCGATATTTTCGTGAATGTTTCAAAGTGATTCAAACAGCTGTCGGCACTCAGCAATCAAATGCCTTTTAATTATTTTTTGAATGTTTACGTTTGCACTTATGTTTTTGTTTTTGTTTCATTTTTTTTTTTGACATACATATGGTATACGCAATGCGGCGAAATATTTGCATAATTGTGGGCCACAGCCGACCGACCATTCATGCCCATACTTATATAGCTGTAAATCTATTCATGACAGCCAAATGGCAATATTTATAAATGGAAAATGCCTGTTTCAATAACTATGTATGCGCAGCTATATGCTATGTTTATAGTGTAATTGCTTTCATTTTCTTTCAATTCTTCTTTGTTCGCTATAAGGTAAACATTTTACTGTGCTGTAAGCTCAATGCTTGTAAGTATAGGCTGACTTTGCGCTTCTTAGTTAGATGCCTATCAAGGCATATTAAGTATTTTAACTTTCTTCATTTCGTCTTCTTGCTGCATTTTTAAATGTTTTTCGTCATCTGAGTAATAAATCTATCGTATTTGCTCTTAATTATGTTTAAAAATGTTTTGTAATTATAAATCCTCTTATTTACAGGGCTTTAATATCTTGTTCTTCTCGTGTGGCGTTGTCACCTGGGGCTCCGCCGCTTCGGTCTATGGCGGTTACTCAGCTGCTCTTTGCGGCGTTTTGATCTTTGCTGTCTCTTTTCTGGGCATTTATGTGGCTCTCAAAGAGTCTTATAAGTTTTCTAATTATGTAAGTGTCTCACTAATCAATCATAATTGGCTTAATTTTATACGATATATATCTTTTGTTTTTAGTATATTATGTTTAGCATTTTGACCATCGTTGTGCTGACCACGTATTTCTTCATCTTCTCGAGCATGAAGAGTCAGCTGTTGGTGAACTTTGATGAGCGTATTAAGCGGCTCTTCGAAGCGAAGTCAACGCAGAATGATACAATGCAGCCCATACACAGCCTGTTCCGCTGCTGCGGACTAGACGGACCGCAGGACTATCTGGGCAAGGAGGATGGCGGCGCCTTGCCGGCCAGCTGCTGCTATGGCTTCGATTGCACCGTTGCCTCGCACATGTATGAGGAGGGTTGCGTCACCAAAGCCGCCCACAGTCTGCAATTCCAGGCTGAGATCAATTATTATGCAGCCATTGTCATCTTAGCACTGGAGGTGAGTTGGGTAATGAAATATATATAAATATATAATATTAATTTAACTTTAATTTGCTACAGTTCTTAAGCCTACTCTTTGCATATCTCATGGGCAAGGCTCGTAAGCTATTGAAAATCAAGGATGACGAGGCACCCATTAATGAAGATTAAACATATGAGGCGACGTCTTTTTAGTGAAATTTAGTTAGTTGTAATACGAGCCATGGCAATACCAAAAGTAATCAATTTAATAAACAACATAATTAGCAAAATGCTACGTTTGCCATTTTATCCTTGGAGAATGATGCCAAGATGAGATGATGATTAAGAAAGTATTTTAGTAGCATTGGCATTCTCATTATTATCATAGATTATCATATTGATCATTATCTTATTGATTATTTACATAGTAAACATGATAATAACGGTCATTATAATATATACTAAACATTATCATAATGATCATTATCTTGAATATTATTAACCTTAAAAACAATAACATCATGATCATTATCTTACAAGAATATCACAATGATCATTATATTAACTTAAATTATTAACATGAATATATTAATAATACAATGTTCATTATGATACATGATAGTCATTATAATAATGTTCATTATCTTTATAGATTATCATCTTAATTGTAATGAACACTATCATAATGATCAGTATCATTACTACGAACTATCATTATCACTAACATTAATGATAATAATCATTACAAATATTATTATCATTATCATTATAACATTACTATCATTATCTTAATAACTATTACAATTCTTATTGTTATACTTAATATTATTAACTATTTACCAACACACAGAAGAGAAGGCACTGTACTGCACTGCGACTGACCAGCAGGGGGTCTGAAAGACGACTGAGCAAGCGCCGCTGCAGGCTCGCCTTATATAGGGGACGGAGCCTCACTTGATATGAAGCGCGAATCAAGAGCCTTTCTTAGAGTTACTTTTTACACTCGTTAGCTGAGTGAAAGAGGTATATTGGTTTTTACACTGAGTAATAAGTTTATAGAGCTGGTACTTGAGGCGCACAGACTGACGAACATAGCTAGAGTATTTCAATCTGATCTGGAGAATATATATATCATATAATATAAGTTGCCATATTGCTAATTTCATTAATTTTTATGTATTTTTTTTTATATTGTATACAAGTCCTAAATTCCAGTAGCTCGGCAACACTGTTTCAATAAGCGAATATCCAAATATAATTTTGCTTTTGTTGCTCTGGGCATCAGTCAGGCTGCCGCCGCCGATACGATCGGTTGTGTCTATATTATATATTGCTTTAATAAACGCTACGAATTTCAGTAGCCAATATGGGCTGTACTTCCGGCTGTTTTAAGTGTTTCTTAAACATACTCAACACGGTCTACGCGGTAAGTTTCGCGCAGCTAAGAAGTAACGAGAAGTTAAATGTTTTCATGAATATTTAATTTTCGCCAATCGAGAAATAACTTTTTTATGTTTAAATATAGATACATATATATAAGCGAGTATATTTGTATATACATCTTAAATATTGCACTGTGTGTACGACTATGTATTAGAATTGTCAAATTATAGCCGGTTTTTGGCCAAACAATGTACAGAATAGATGGAAGTATATTTGCGTGTGCTCGCTTGTATGTAAATACATATATACCTGTATATAAATATATGCATACAGAGCTGCATACATATAAATATATACATATACATCATATACATATATCATTTATAGACTATATAAACATTTTATAACCCCAGACTTTGACGTACATTTTTAGGCACTTGTTGAGAATATTAAATCTGTGTAATGAAATGTATAAGGTATTGATGAAGATTTTAACATATATATATATATATATTTCTATATCTTCTATCCGATATAGTGATACATAAATAAATTTGATGAGCACTATCAGCCTAGGCTGTTAGTCATATTTGTCTGATGTTGCAGTGCTTTGGCCCATTCAAATTCTGTCATTAAAATACTAGCAAATAGTGAGCAATTTCGAGTCCATATAACAAATGGCACATATAATAGAAAACGGAAAATCGTTTTATATATATAAGTATATTCAATATATAGTTACAAATGCATATTTTCCAGAAATTTCTTTTACTATCTATATATCCACAAGAAAAGAATAAGAAATTAGTAAAAAATTTAATTTCTTTCGACTGAAACTCTTAAATCTTAAGCTCAATATAAACATATATATATATATATATATATATATATATAACTCACTCGTCTATGTGTACTAATAGCTCTATATATCTATGTCAAAATCCCTTGTTCTTGTTTTTGCAAATTGGAAACTTTCTCACTCATTATGGCTAAGAAATATAGCAAAACAAAATGTCCATTATTCATCGACTTTAGATCGTACTGCTTTAATGTGAAATATAAATATTTATGCATATTATATGTTTGTACATATCTGTATATACATATATATGTAATGAGCTTGTCTTTTAAATGCATAGCTCTTTGGCCTGTTGATAATTGGAATAGCCACGCTGAGTCTCAGCCAAGCACCGACTGCATATATTATCTATTTGTATGTGATTGGCGGGGTGCTGTTTGCTTCGTCTATTATCGGTTGTTGTGGCATCTGTCAGGAGAGTGTTTGCCTGACCACAACGGTGAGTGAACTTGATAAACAGCACAAAACGAACAGCATTGATTCTATGTAAAATGTTTTAATGCCACAGTATGGTTTCATCTTGCTGGTATTGCTGATTGCGCAATTGTTTGGCTTGTTTGGCAATAGCATTGATGAGGAGTATATCAAACGCTATGCGGTCGAAGATGTCGATGTCAAATGGAAACAAGAGATGGTTGAGCGTGGTGCTATGGACAAAATACAGCGTACGGTGGGTTGCATAGTAAATGAATTAATGAATCAATAAGTGAATAACTATTTGAATGATTTGCATATAAAGTACGAATGCTGTGGCCGCAATGGACCCGATGATTATGTGAGCATAGGTCGCACCACGCTACCCGACAGCTGTTATCCCGATGGCAAAACCAATATACCCTTCTTCACGACGGGCTGTGCAAATGCAGCTGCTGATGAGTTCCTTCGATTCTTCAGCTATGCTGATAATAGCAAATGGGGCTCATTTGCTGTTACGGTAAATTTATCCAGCTATCTCCATGGATATATATTATTATACATAATTAATTGTCTCTTATCTTTCGCAGGCTTTGCTGTGCTTCTGTACTTTTTATTTGGTGCTACGCTTTCGCAAGGAACGCCAGCGATACACATATCATTATTAAAGAAGCATAAAATATTTCGAATTGAATTTTTCCGATTTATCAATATTATTTTTAGACACTTACAAATAAATTGTAAATGCTTTTAAAGCCCGGTAGTTTGTGTAATCGTTATTAATCATTTATTCTTGATACGCGGCTCAGGGCTTCGAGCTATGGCGACATTCATCTCATTCAGCTCAAATACTCATGCTCCACTCATGACGCAATGTGTTCGATAATCGCATTAGTTTCTAAGAGCCGTTGATCGTTGCGCTCTCACTCTCTCGCCCTCTCGCTCTCTCTCTATTTCTTACTGGCTCTCTTTTTCTCAATTTTCCTCTCTTGACATCTGGCAGCTATTTACCATAGACCCAATAGCGGAGTGCACCACTTTGGAGCTCGTTTGGCTGCTCTTCGGCTGGGTCAGACCGCCCGGCTGTCTGTTTGTTTACTTGTTTGTTTGTTTGTTTGGCTTCCGACATCGTTGAGGCTTTAGTATACAAAAACACATACAAGCACACACACACACACACGCACACACACATAAATTGACTTTTGATTTTGGCTTTTTTTGCTTTTGCTTTTCGTGTTTGTTTACTGTGTTTTTGTTTGCACTGTGCTGCTCAGTGGTGCTCAGCGGTGCTCTGTGCTCGGCATCAGCACCAGCGCCAGCGCCAGCGCCAGCACCAGCATTAGCACCAGCCTCGGCCTCAGTTTCAGTTTCAGTATTTGAGTTTTAGTTCGTTCGTGACCGTCTACGCTCGCAGTTCTCGACTTTGTATTACTTTGTGAATAAAAAATAAACTATATATTGCCTAGTTTCAGTATAGGCAAACTGTTGCACGTGTCCCTAATCAGCTTTGATTTATTTACAATAATTGTTACACACATTGTTGATTATTTGCAACAATGGGCTGCGCTACGGGCACCATTAAATACTCATTATTTCTCTTCAACGCATTATGGGCGGTAAGTTGTGTAAATTTTTGAAAAGTTTTCGAAACGAAACATCTGGCGTGTTGGAAATTTGAAAATAGGCAAATGCATTTGCTATGTATTTAGCATACCATATTGGCAAATATGTTTCACAAATAGACAAGGAAAAACCTTTTGTGGTTTTACCTACAGTCCAGATGATATCATCTTGTATATGCGTGTTTAGTTCACAGACTATTATTATTGTTAGTCTAAAAATGATATATACATGCATATAGTTTCTAGCGCTCGGCTAGTGTCGAGGTATGTGTGAGAGTGTCTCTCTGTGTGTGTGTGTGTGTGTGTGTGTGTGTGTGTGTGTGTGTTTGTTAGAGTGAGCTGTGTCTATTGTCTGTGGCTTTTTTTTTTTGCATTCCTTGAGCCGCGTCGGAAAGCTTCTTTGTTAACAAGCACTCGGCGACGACGACAACGACAACGACAGCGACGTCATGCCTTCAGATTTAGTATAATAATTAAAAACTGAAAAAATAGAAACCGGATTAGAAAACGAAGCACAAGACACCAATGTCAACACCTGGCGATGAAAGCGGCCAACGCTTTATTTTATTTATTTTCTTTTTTTTTTGAGGTCTCAAAAGTGACCAATTTGCCGAATATATGCTCTCATACCTCATGACATCAGCTTCAATTCCATATTATATCATGTACATGATGATGATCTAAAGAATCTAAGCTTAACGATATGAATCTCAATAATAATTAGAATTAAATGAGCTTCACAGATAGTATTTAAAATTCAAACTGGGAGTGTTTAGGCATACGCCACCGAGTCACTTATGATTCACATAGCTTTTATCTTTCATAAATATGTTCCTCCTATATTTTGTTTACCAATACATTTCAAATTTCAGATACTTGGTATATTGGTCATAGTATTTGGCGGTCTTGGCTGGGGCGGCATGCCGCAGGAATATGCCATCGGCATAATTGTGCTCGGCGGCATTATCTTGCTGATATCAATGTTTGGCTGCTTTGGAGCCATCAGGGAATCGTCGCGCATGCTCTGGACTGTAAGTGCTCAAGCAATATATATATATGTATGTGTATTTATTTTTATATATTTTGTACAATTTCATAGTATGTTTCGCTGCTGCTGGTGCTGCTCGTATTGATAGGCGTCTTCATCTTCTTTAATACCCGCGATGCATTCAAGAAGTATGCCATTAAGACGGTTGAGGATTATTGGCAACTGGAGTTGACTAGGCCGGGCAGCATGGATGTGATACAGAAGGCAGTTCGTATTGATTTTTTAAGATTTTTGTCAATTTGTTTGCTAAATTCATTTCTCATAGTACTCATGCTGTGGACGTTTTGGAGCTGCTGACTATATTGCCATCGGACATAGAAATAATTCAGTGCCGTCAAGTTGTTGCAAGGGCAACAATTGCTTGAATCCATTGAATGTCTATCCAGATGGCTGTCTGAGCAAAGTGGAGGCGGCCTTCGCCGATGAGGCCATCACATCGCGTTACTGTGAATGGGGCCTGCTGGGCTTCGATGTAAGTGCTTTGGTGCCCCTCGTTGTACTCGTTCAGTTTAACAATCTGTCTTCTTTTAGCTGGTTATACTCGCATTGGCCATCATTCTTGCCATACACTACTCGAATCGCAGGCGCCGCTATAACTACTAATAGTGTCTAATTAGTCATAATAGTCAATCGAATCGTACTCGTAGTACCTCAATCATAAGCGTCACCAATGTACCTTCTTCAATAGCTTTGCGCCATGTGTTCACTTGCCAAGCAATCCAATGAATAAAATATTAACCAAACTCGAATAAACAAATTTACTTGATTTCATTTTCAACATTTTGAGCAACGGATTGTCTTCCACAGTCCAAGCGCTTCCAATCAATTAGGCAAACCATTCGAAACGTGGGGGTAAAAAGCAACAGAGAAAAATATACAAAAATCAAATAAAAGAAAATCATGAAGCTCCAATGACGACACGCTTGATGAAGTTTTCATGCCAAGTAGCGGGAAAACAGCTGGCGCGGCTTTATCCCCAGATATGTCAGCAAATGCTAGAAATCAGTTAGAGAGAGAGAGAGAGAGAGAGAGAGAGAGAGAGAGAGAGAGTGAGAGAGAGAGAGGGAGAGAGAGAAAGGAAGAGGAAGGGCAGAGAGGGTAAGGGAATATCGTTTTGTAGCTTATTGAATCATAATATCGCTTTGGTGATTTCAGAGCAAATGAGAAAGGTTTTTAATCAGATTTGTGGTCATGTAGACATACTTAAGCGTATATACTTATATATATGTACAGACATATGCACATACAAATATATATACATACGTACACACATACACACACTTACTCCATTTGTTAAATATTTAAATATATGTCAAGAAATGAAAACGTCAAGACACCAGCTAGATTTATAAGAATCGCATATAAGGGCATTATATATTTAAAATTTCTTATTATTACTTTTAAATTATTAGATAATTGGCAAGAGGTAAGGAGAAGACTCTCCAGATTTTATCTAACTCTTTTATAAACCCTCTCAAGAGACTGGATGACTACTCCCGACTACTCTATTTTATTTTACTCTCTCTGGATAACTATTCCTGGCTACTTTCCTCGATTCTACTCCTTCTGTATAACTACTTCCGATTACTCTACTCAACTCTATTGCCTCTGGATAACTTAGGGCAGAGCTCTTTAGTTGAAGAAGCCCTACTTAGCTCGCATGCCCAAAAGAATGCTGCATAAATCGCCACAAAGGGGCAGCTCTTATACGTGCTTGATAAACTGACTGATTGAGTGCTTGAGAGTGACGTCACAGCAATCAGCGCTCATCTGCGCGAGCGCATTGACGCTCTCTCTTAAAATTTCATACGGGTCTGCTGCTGCTGCGCATGTGTGTGTGTGTGTGAGTGCGTCTGTGTGTGTGCGTGTGAGTGCGAGGTATTTTAAATGTGGAAAATAACGAACATTTTTATTCGGATTCAGTTTGCAAGCAAACGCTGAACGCGACAGACTCTTCGAAACGGATTGAAAGCAACAAATATATTAAACAACACAAAAAGAGGAATTTATTTTGTTATTTCGAGAATAAACAAGCGCGCTTTTGTTGATTTGGAAGTCGAAAGGTTAAGAAAGTTTGTGTGCTGTGATATGTGAAACAATGAGAACAATTTCATATGTTAATGAGCGCCAGCTAATTAAGTGCAATCAGCAATTGGAATAAACACACAGAGAATAATTTCACTTACAGAGTGAAGAATGAATGAAAAAAAAAATTCAATTTTCATTTATAGGTTTTGAAATATTTTCAAAAACGATTTTTATCTATTAAAAATATAATTTTTATGTGCAAAAATATACGAGAATAAAACATTAAAGTGTTGAGATATTTTAACGAAATTTTATTTTTAATTTTCAGCCTGTCAAATTGAAATCTTTAAAAATGGGCTGCGCCACAACCAGCGTCAAGATTACCTCAATCGTGCTGAATGCCATTTTGGCGGTAAGATTTTACTTTATTTTATTTTTAATATACATATAACTCAGAGAATTATGCAAATGCATATATGTACACACACACACAAACACACACACACACACACACACACACACACACACACAGACGCATCTGTATGTAATGTAATTTATGTGTATATTTCAATGACATTTATTAGTTCACTGATGCATTCGAATTTGAATCAGAAAATTAAATAAGCCACTTGCAAGCATGATGTCATGTGCAAGCAGAACGAAAGCGAAATGAAATCGGTTTTGGTCAAAAAATTTATTATAATATATAAATCTATTATTTAGCCAGATAGTAGCAGTTCTGCAAGATGCTAGCATGCACGAAAATTCCCGTACACATGGCCCCAATGCTGTCGCTGAGCCACTTATAGCTGGCCGTGTTGTATTTTTAATACATATTTTGTCATTTGTCAGTTTCACACACTTTAGCCACGTCGTCGACAGGTCTTTGGCCAACACACGCACACACACACACACACACTCACACACCCACAGCGCCTCCTTCCTCCTCCCCAGACAGCCCCTTGTTGTTACCATGGCTAGCACTGTTTACACTTGCAGCTCTTGTTTTGTTTTGAAGTCGCGTATTGTACTAGCGGGAAATGTATGTAGACGCCTGTTTGCCACAATTGCACCACAATTTCATTCTGGCTGGTACTGGATGATGTCATGACCCACTACTTATTTGTAGTTTGACCTATATACAACGTTATCCGAATCCAGGCTAGCTCAGGCCTCAACCCCCAATTGGCTTACGGGGTGTGTTTGGCATAAACAACAACAACAGCTCCCAAATCTTAACCAATCAATTGATTGTCCTTTTAGCAAAGTGAATGAGCGCAAAAACTGTCGAATATACTCGATTGACTTTTTAAATCTATATATTATTAGACAAGATATATAACTCTAATATAAATACCTTCATCATCTTGTATATATGATGTATATCAATTAGCAGCTGGCGTATATAAATTAGTGAAGCAACCAATTACTAGCAGAACCGTAGTAAAGCAGAAGCTGTCGAAGTGCATATACTCTTTAGCAATAATATATTTAAGGGGTAGATACGCTCATCACTTTGGCCAAGTCGAATGTGTATAATTTGCCTGTAAGATGCGGTTTTTACTATATTTACATACTCTTTCTGATAGGCTATATGGATTAGTCAAGTATATTAAAATACAACAAAATATTGTGTATCTTTTAGCATCTAAGCTAGATGAGCTCATAGAATACATCCACTAAAAACTGTAATACCTATAATATATCTATAGTTGAGTGCATTCTGAGATATTTACTTTAATGCACATCGTAACAATATTTTAATATCCTCTCTCGGCTAGGGTAGATAAATCACTCAAGTGTCGCGCTTTGTGGTTCTATGCTACACATATATGGCATCTCTATCTCTCTCTGTATATATTTATATATATGCATGTATATATCATTAAAAAAAAAACCTCAATTAAAGTGCTGCAGCGTTTCGATTTCGACTCATTCCATATGCACTTGGACCTTGTCATCATAACATATATTGCATATATGTATATTCTATATAACTATATAGATATATATTATCATGGAAATGACTCGTGAGAATTTCCAGTTGAATTTCCGTTTGTCTTACAGTTCCTGGCAGTGGGTGCGATTGGTTGGATTGCGTTCAATGCAGATACGGAGAGCGAGGAATTCGTTATCGCCGCCTACGTGGCATGCGCGATAATTGTGCTGTTCGCCTTTCTGGGTATATTTGCGGCAATACGCGAATCGGTTTGTTTGACCGCAACGGTAGGTTATTGAACTGGCCAATTAGAGAGACAGCGAGAGTAGCCATTGTAATTATTTTGTTTCATTTGTAGAGCGCCGTATTCCTGCTGCTGCTGGCCATACCGCAAATTGTGAGCACCCTAATGTTTCTGCATCAGTTCGAGGTGCAGAGCGCCCAGACCACAGTGGAGCTAGCCTGGCAGGCCAACAACATGGACGGACTGCAGCAGAAGTACGAGTGCTGCGGCAAGAACAGCGCCCAGGACTATGTCCATTTGCGTCAATTGATACCGCCCAGCTGCTATACCAATCTAGATCAACTACCGGAGCACATGTATGTCGAGGGCTGCATCGAGAAGTTGCAGAGTCGCTATGAGAGCGACAAGCGACGCTTCATTATTGTCTCCTGGGTGTTGGTGGCCTTTGAGGTAACTATCAACCTGTCAACCTATTTCTAATATAAATTTCAAATTGAATTTCCTAATGAATGTGTGAATTGTTTCTCTATTCCCCATCTGCAGTTGTTGTGCTTTGTTATGGCCGTTTTCCTGGCCATCAGTTTCCGCAACAAGCAGCGGCGTTTGCAATTTTAATGGCCAACTAAAACCGCATGAGAAGTACAAAAACTGGGCTAAGTGCTAGCCACGCCCACTGGGCTAAAGAATAATTAAGTATTTGATTTGTGCTTTGGATATTCGAGCATGAATATTTACCAAAAATATAATAATAATGTATGCGTAAAATACATAAGCTTAAACTTTTACTACAACTGCTGCAACCTAAGCTAAGTAATTAAATCAATTTTTTATTATTTAGAATTTAATAAAATTATTTAAAAACGCAAATAAAACTATATATGTATGTGTTCTACAAAGGAAAAGTGTTTTGACTGAAAGGGCGTAAAAGACGCTAAAAGAAATAATGAAATAAGGAATTAGCTGAATAAAGTATTTAAATCTGGGTAAAATCATTGTTCGAATTGGCGTCAAATGTCATAAACATTTTTCCACATATTTCTTATTGTTTTTTATTGGTCCACAGAAAGAAATTGCGTATAGACCGCGTTCTCCAGTATAATTTTTGGGCGCAAAAGGCCTACAACTTTGGCATGATTATAAATAGAGCGACGTCACATTTTCATGGCCAAAACGAAGCAAGAAATACGTAAGGCTAGCCAAAAGAAAATATGCGCTGGCAGAAGAGGCAGACAACTTGTTGCTCATCCGCCTGTCTCATACCTTGCGCTAAACGCAAATATGTAAATCTGTATGTATATGAGCATGTAAGTATGTATTTGTCGTATTTATGTTTTGTTTTCCTCTTTTTGGCATGCGCCTCGGCCAGAAACGAGGGCTGGCTAATTGATAAACAAGTCATGTGACTCAGGCAATGCCAAAACGATTGAACTTTCTGTCAATTAAAAAAAAAAATCGTAAAACTATGGATAGTTCGCATTTCTTTCAGTCAGAAATATGCAGAGAAATGAATTAGCTGAAATTTATTGTTTTAAATATTGAAAAAATAATATTGAAATACCCTAGTAATTATCATGGCAAATATTTAATATAATAGATAATAATATTAAATGGGAAATACAAAATTATAACCTTAGTTTCTTTTTTTCTGCGTACGATGTATGCGACTCACACGATAGAGAACTGAATCTTTGCCAGGATCTATGGTGGCAATTACATAGCAAACTACGGCCAGAGTCAAAGCCATTAACAGGCAGAACCACAAAATAATGTTGAATATGATCGGGAAATCGACAGCTTTTAATTTTCCAAAGGGATTTGTATTATTGTTCGCCTTGTGAGTACGTTCCGAAAGGTCTGTGAGCAGTTTTCTATCTGTGGTCAGCACAAAGAGCAGCGATTTGGTAACGGCTCTGGCTGCCTTCAGTAGACGCAAATTAGCTTCTTTGATAATATTTTTGGCCTCGTCCAGCAGACTATATTTGTTGCTCTTGACAATGCTTTGCAATGAGATGCGTATGACGATCACTTGCGCGGGCCGCAACAGGTTCTTCAAGTTCTCACTGATAGCCTGGATATAGCCGATTTCGGCAAGAAATTCGCGATGTTTCTCATATTCGACAGGCTTTAATTGTTGTATGGGCTTGGCTACGGGCACAGCGGCATGGCCAAAGTAATGTTTATATTTCTGAACGCCAAGACTATGATTAATAAAATTTAAATCATATACGGTCTTTGGATCAAGCTCGGCAATAAAATCGTCAATGGAATCCAGAGTGTCCGAATTGAACAGATCATAAACTTTCAAGGTTTGCCATGCCTCCAACCTATAAATACCTTGAATATGCACAACAATTATCGCAGTGGGACTCAAAGCAAATGGATTCTTGATAGCCAAGCCGCTCCAATCACTGTCGCCACTCGCAGTATGTCCTTGAGTCGCCAGCAGCACATCGCTCAAATAAAAGCTATCCAGTTGATCCTCGCCGATCCAATTCATTGATTGAGGCGTGTGCAACACTCTAAACTCCCCATCGGCTTCTATGCGAACAAGGAACAGCAAAAGAGTTATGCAATTTAAAAACATTTTCAATATTTCAATTAAAACTTTTGCTGTTTGAGAAAGTTAGATAGGGCCTGCTTGGCCTTCTCTATAAATTTACCTGACACAAATAGAAGCCTAAAGTATTTACTTCAATATTATTGATGTCCTTTGACTTATCAACGTATCAAAATGCTTTTGTGCTGCGCAATTTATCAATGAATGTTTATGTACTAGATATATATATATATATATATATATATATATGTATATATATAGGACAAAAGCTCCTTTTCGGAGGGCAAAAGCTTTTGTCGACATCGTCGTGACATCATACCGCCCACAAATGTTATGACCGCCAAGAGACACATACATAAACACATTAATAGCACAACAAGTATTATGGCTAAAATTTAAGTGGATTTGACTAAGAGATACTCTATGCTAACTAAATGAAATGAATATTTCAATTTAAATATTTAAATTGATTTATCAGACTGAAGCGTATAGAAAATTTAATTATAATTAAAACGTATTTAAAAAAAAATCTAATTGTTTATAACTCAGTTAATGCCTGACTAAATACCAATAAAAAAGAAATCTAAAAAATATATTAAAAAAAAAAAAATTTTAATTGATTTTTTTTAAGTACTTGCTCAGCTGCACATCTACAGGGTATACCACAGCACTACGAGCTAGCACTTGAACGTTGATTTCTTGCGAGAAGCCACCAACAGCAAAAGCTAACTGAATGTCAGACTGTCGTTTCGCCTTATTGTCTGGGCTGGTGGCCCTTTTGCTTTTTGGAGGGGGCGCCACAATTTCAAAAAAATAAATGCGCGTCGCTTAGTCGCAATTCAACCTGTATGGCTAAAGGGCTGGAGCTGGAGCGTGTTCATTATTTCTATTAGAAACAGTGGCTGAAGGAAATTGAACGCACTATCGATTGATTTGGTTTTGTGAACATGGCCAGTCGTGTCGCTTGTCTGAAAGTCCTGCTCATTGTCTTAAATGTGCTATTAACGGTGCGTATACGTAATATTTATATGCTCTGTGCCAGCATTAACTGTCCAGTTAATTTGTAGCTAGTTGGCATCGCGTTCATTGCGTTCTCTGTTTACGAGCTGAACAACGTTTCGGCGGGCACTTTTCAGCACATTGCCATTGTGGTGCAGATCTTTGTGGGTTCGTTTGTGGTGCTCAGCTCGTTTCTCGGCTGTTTCGCTGGTGCACGTCTATCCCTGAGCCTCATTTGGAGTGTGAGTGGTTGGCAATTGTTATCGAATATCTCTTAATACTATCTACTTGCAGTTTGTCAGCTGCATGCTGATACTGATTGGCTTGCAAGTCTATATAATCGTTGCAGCTCATGTCACGGACTATGTGGAACGATCGCGTACAGATTTCCTGGCTCTTTGGGCGGATCAGCGTCGCAGCATTGAGCGCATTGCTTTTATCGAGCAGAAGGTGAGCTGGTTTAAAGTATGAATAGTCAGTTACTTATGCCTTTCTTTGACAGTACGAATGTTGCGGTCAGAGCGGCCCTCAGGATTATATACTGCAAGGCGTTGGCTTTCCACTCAGCTGTTATGAGAACAAGGAACGAGTGCAGAGTAAACTCTATGGCAATGGCTGCTTGGAGGCTGTGCAGTCACATGCCACTGATAATCTCATCTACGGGCTGATCAGCAAATGGCTGCTCTTCGTGCTAGAGGCAAGTTGACCTTAACATCAATTCAGTCAAATAATTTATGGCTAGCTTAGAAGGGTTAAGAATAGATTTTATTAAATATTTTTGCTTTACAAAATTGTAATACACTTACAGAGAGTGTGTTGGCTATAGAAAATGTCAAGTACATCATGAAGCATTGTTGAGAAGAGTATATTATATTCATATAGAAAATATATTGAGTCTGTCTGCAATATTCTCTGCAATAAATTTGTTAGTGTATTCAATATTCGGCACATGGCAGTAAACACTATTAGCTTGTATCTTAAATCATTTTACCTTCTGTCTTCCATCTTTTCCAGCTTTGCGCTTTGGGCGCTGCCACCCACTTGGGCATCACTGTGCGCAATGAACAGCGGCGCGAGCGTTTTTGAAAAGGTTTCCCAATTGGCCATTAGCTCATAATGCAGTTGAAAACTTAAACGTAGCATCCTTAAGTGTTGGCATTTTACAATATACAAATATCGTGCGAAACGAAATGAAACGAAACTCAATTAATACGATACGATACGATACAATTAAATGGTCTATAAATTTGTATATTGTGTTTTCTTTTCTTTGCTTTCGCCAATTGTTGCTGTTTCTGTTGTTATTGTTGTTGTGTATATTCCAAAACTACTTATAGATATAGACAGCATAGCTGAGTCGATGCGTCTAAGTAGATAGATATATGGGCTGCCTATAAAGACGCATATAAAAATACATGGGAAACTTGAACGAACGTCTCTTTGCGGGACTTGGGCGGGACAGCTGCTGGGGATGTGTCTCTTGACTAACGACCAAAAAGAAAAAAATAGCGAAAAGAAAAACCGACCGTACGGCAACCACTCAACGCTTTTGTAAACATTTCGCAGTTCTTCTTCAAACTGAACGAGTTGAGTTCTCTTGGCAGCCGAAAAAGCACTAACAGAAGCGCGCGCGTCTTCGTACGGATTGGAGATTCTACATACAGCGCGACGTCGGCCATAAAACAATTATTTAAAAACATATAAAAAAGCACAACAAAAAAAATAAAGAGAGAGCATATTTTAGCATAAATTTAAGACGAATTAGTTGCTGCTACCAACAATGCCCACCTTGCAGGTGTGTCTGCAATGGACGGCCGTGGTCATTAATACATTTACTTTGGTGAGTTTTGTGCGTTTTCCTAATTAATACATTTTTAGCCATTTTTTTCGCTCTATAATTCAAAACATATGTGTATAAATAAAAGCTATGCTGACATATGTAGGCTCATTAGCATTTATACAAATTTTTCTCAAGTTTTTCCATTAACAAGTAGTTTGCCGCTTGACTCACGCTGCTTATGAGTAATGAGCTCGTTAAGCGACACAGTGCGTATAAGTAATGTGCATTGAAGGCTTGATCAAGCTGCACAGCTACATATATAATTAAGCTCATTTAGTCAACAATCATTTTACTTTAAATTGCATATATATCTACATATATTTAGCCTTTTAATACAGCCAATTTGGCAGCAAACAAATCTCCTGCTTCCATTGCGCCCAGACAAGTTGTCACTTTACTTATTTTTAATTATTGCTACATTTTTCGCACTTATATCTGTGTGTGCGATGATGCTGTGTGAGTATGTGTGTGTGTGTGTGTGTTCGTGTTTCGCTGGGCATTTAAAAATAAAGCCGTCAGTAATTCCATGCGTTAATATTTGCTTTTATTTTGGCCTGACAAAAAGACAGCCAACATTTTCTTTGTATATTCTCATTAATTTTTTTCTTTTTTGCTTTATTGCTGCTTTTAATTTGATTTTTCTTTTCTTTTTTGGTTGTTTTGTGACGCGTTATTAGTTCACATGATTTTTATTTTGTTCATTAATTTCTTCTTTTATGTTCACAGCTAATTGGCAGCCTGGCTGCCTTAGCCGGCGTCTACGAGTTGCTCTATAAACTGGACGAGGGCTCTGCTACTCACATTGATTCCGAGAAGATCAGGCAGTTGGTCATGGCTGGTGGCCTAATCCTGGCTGCTGTGATCGGCTGCTCGGGCGCATTTCTCGGCTCCATCAAGGTGCTGGTGGTGGTGTGTATGGCAGAGGAAATATAAAAGAGCTTAATTAACATACTTATCATACGCAGCACTTGGTTTTGATGGTGTGCTTGATTGGCGCACACACTTATCGACTGATGCATTATAATGAGGCTCGACACATAAATACCACTGAGGAGTTCGTCATGGGCATTTGGCTAAAGGAGCTGTCGCATTCCGGTGCTATGCATCAACTGGAGCAAAGGGTATGTACCATGCGTATACAATAGAAGTTATATAATTGTAATATCTATTGTTGGTCTAGTATGAGTGCTGCGGCAACAAGGGCTTCTCAGATTATACGAGCACCATGCGTGCACCTCAAAGCTGTTTCCATACGGTGGACGGTGTGCATGCGCTCTATCCCTATACGGAGGGCTGCATGTCAGCCGTAATACGTGCCCATCTGTTAATCTATCGCTTTGAGAAGTGGGTGCACTGTGGACTCATTGGCTATGAAGTGAGTCGGATAATATCGATTATAAATTATTCTCTCACTTATATGTATTTCCGTTTTACAGATTGTAGGCATTATTTTGGGCATTACGCTGTGTTGTCAGCTGACCAACAAACCACGACGCTATACCTACTAGCACTTATGATTTGTTATATAATACAATAAACGACTTATTTGATATGTTCTCTAAACTCAAACATTGTCCAGCAGCTGGGCACGGGAGCCCACATGATTGGCGCGCGGCTCGCGGCGCACACCTGGCGGCACCTGCTGTCGTGCGAGTCGCTCGCGCCGTCGCAGCTTATACAGCAGCCCGCTCAACACAATCGTCTGCACCAGTATAAATATCTGTGGGTATATATACAAATAATTTGTTGTCGTTATTGAAGGTCAGTGAACTGGCCGCTGCGACTGGGCCTTACCTCAAGGCCAATGATGCTCCATATGAAGAGCTTATCGCGCTGCCCTATGCGACTGTGGCTATGCTTCAATGTCGTTTGGCAGCTGCGTGTAAAAAGCTGTTCATCGCTGTCAAGCTGATAACAGCTTTTCGGTATGGACAAATGCATAGCCTTGTAGTCGCTGGCATTGTTGTAACCACAGCAATGATGCTGCTGCTCATACTGTTGCATCAATTGCGGCTGCATCTCCAAGTCATGCCAGGCCACTGTCAGCTCCAGCTGCTGCGAGGTGCTTCGGTAGCGACTGTGCGGCTGATAGTTGTGCAGCTGTAAATACTCCATGCCGAGCACGATCAAAATGAAGCAGGTGAACTGAAAGACAAACCAAATGAGCATATACTATGCAGATATACATAAATCATCATCACTCACAATTATGTTCACACTAAGCAAATCACAGACCAGGCCATAGCAACCAAATATGATTATGGTGCAGATGGTAGCACCGAGCACCAGGCTCTCCACAAAGTACGTATGCTCCGGGGTATTTGGCTGCGCCATTTGCAGACCCAATCCACCTGCAGACATTACGCCTATGGCCAGCAGCTAAAAGAGAAAAATTGATTATTAATTAATAGCCAACAGTTGCAAAATGCAATCTCACCATATACAGCAAATTGGACAAGAGTCCAGTGTACTTAATTGTGTTGTAGCAGCAGATCATCTTGCGAATGCGGCAATCTGCAGCAGTTGATTTCATTTTAAAGCAGTTGCAAGAGCTCATAATCTATATAGACTATATCTGCGAGTATAATATAAAAGGTGAAGATACGAGTACAGTGACACTTTCTACGTTATTTTTCGGTTTTTTATTAAAGTGTTATATAAAATGTAAAGTATTTGTTACTTTTGTATTTTTGTTGCTTTTGTTTTATCGTGTGTTGCCTTAAAATTTCCTAAAAATTTGCACTTAATAAATATGACATAGAATTGCATAGAGTACCAATAAAGTTGGAGAAAAGCTCCCAGGCAAACACTCAAAACAATTCAAGTGGGCGTCTCCCGGTGTACAATATAAACGAGCAAGTGATTGTGCTCGTGTTTGTGAGTGTGTCGGGGGGTCGTTAAACAATTTCAATAAATATCACATTGTGTTAGATCGCTGGCAGGGGATTAGTTTCGTTTAAACATAAATGCAGCTTCACATGCGCCATGGCAGCGGTATGAGTCCCCATTTCTGTGTTATATCCTTGAAGTTACATTCCATACTAAGCACCACCTTTTCCACCTTCTGGCTGCGCGTATTTGTCGCCGACTTGAGCGTAAGGCACAGCTTTGTCTCACGATGCGAAATTTGTTGGGTCTGTTGTAAGGGAGAATAAACACAGATGATTAAATTGTAATTAATTAAGAAACTGTCGGTCTAATTACTCACATCCATGTCATAGGTCCACTGTTGACTTGGATCGGTAATGCACTGCGTCAGCATCACGTTGGAGTTCGTTCCATTCCGATTTTTCAGCAGCTTGAATGCACCGCTTTTGGGCGGGCGATAGGTGAGGCAAACATTATCATTGGTCATTATCTGACCCTTAGGCGTAATGACGAACATGTCCATTGTTTGTGCATGCGATGAACAATCGCCCACTGTCACCGGCTGCAGCGAGGTGCGCGGCGCATCTTCGTTTAATGGACGCAGGCATTTGTCGCGCTCCAAGTCGATTAGCGACAAAAACTCCTCGGCTTTGCTGTCGATCTCCTCAAAGGCGCGTTTCCATTCGCGCGATAGCGCACGTCCCGGCAGGTTCTTCATATGCTTACTGTACGCTTGTGCGCATTCCGTCTCACCATCCAGCCATATAATTTTGCCAAAGAAACGATCGGGAGCGGGAAAGAAATGCTCTGGCCATATATTCTCCAGGTACCAGGAGAATGGCTTGCACTGCAGTTTCTCGCGCAATGCCAAACGCTCCGTCACGTTCACCTTGTCCCGTGCGCTCAGCGAGAGGCCAGCCGTATAGAGCATCACAAAGTACTGCCAGTCGTCCATCCAGACAGTCGCCGCACGTGCCAGATTCGAGGTGAGCACCTCGCTCATGCCGCCAGGAAAGGTGTACGGTGTGCTGCTGCGGAATATGTGACCGACATGGGAGCAGGGACTGATCTCGATGCGTCCGCCACATTGCCAAATGCGAAAGGACATCTCCACATTCTCGCCGCCCCAGATGCGCATATCACCATCATAGGCGCCCATTTCGTAAAAGTATTTGCGATCGATGGCAAACAGTCCGCCAGCCATGCCCGGCGAGGCTATTGGCGCCGTACTATCTTTGTTGTCCTTTACGCTAATTTGTCTTTGCTTGCGATCGGAGGAAAACCAGCGGAAGCTCAGCTGCCAATTGAAGGCGCCCCAATGATTTTCAAAGGTTTTCGTATAGCTAAAATTGTCATCCGATATAATGTCTATAACGGGGCAAATGACAACTTTGCGGGATTCCTGAATGCGTGCCAGCAGCGGCTCTAGCCAGCCACGCGAGCATTCACAGTGTGCATCCAAAAAGGTGAGCACATCTCCACGCGCATGCTGAGCGCCCATCAGGCGAGCAGGCACCAAGCCGCTGCGCTCCTTCATGCGATATAAACGCGTGGGCACCTTTAACACTTGAATGTACGCCTCCAGCTGACGCTTTAAAAATGCTGCAAAAGTCAAGCGTAGGCACTTAGTAAGATAATTAACAGCTTTCATAAGCCATTGACTACTTACAGCGATCGCTGGCATCGTCTACTAAAATGATTTCCTTAAGCAGTTGTCGCGGCGATCGATTTATGACGCTCGTAATCGTGCGCAGCAGCACAGACCAAGCCTCGTTGTGGAAGACAATGATGACCGAAGTGGTGGGCATGGCCTGAGTATAACGCTTGTCTCGACATCTAGAAAGGGGGAGAGAGTCATATATTTTATATCTCTAGTTGTAAAAGTTTCCACTCTCTACTTACTCATTCGTTCTGTAGTCCTTGAGCGTTCTGTTTAGTGGTATGCGATCGCTGGCCAATATATTAAAGCTATTCAGCTTGAAGAAGCGCTGCATACGAAAACGATCTCGCAATGGAATTATTACGGGTCGGCCATCGGCGCCCTCGCCCTGTTTAGGCTCGAACTGGTTAATGTTGTAATCATCTGCAAATGTATAGTCATTGAACATTAAAGTTGTTTTTATCTATGTTGGTTTTTTTTTTTTTTGGTCAATGTTGTTGTTGGTGTTGGTGTGATTGTGTATTGTGTCATTGATGTGGTTTAATAACCTGCAGTCATATTGCTGAAGATGTCTCCCTTGCCAATATAGTGAGCCACAATGTTTTTGTACGGCCAGAGCGAGCGTCGTTTTGGCGGCGGTTTTGGATGACTTCGCACGATGAGTGGATCCGACAGAGATAAATAAATAAATAAAAAATACAAACAAACAAAAGATGACAATGGCAATAATGTTGGCCAGTTAACAATACAAGTAGAAATGCAAAGTAGCTACGAAAAAAAAAATCGAAAGCAAGGCTAGAAATGGAGATGAAGATGAAGTCGAGTCAACCCACTCGAGTGTAACAACAGACAATTGCAACATCAGCTGGGTAGGCAGCCAAGCAACTAAGAAGCTAGTAAGATAGTAAGACAGACAGTCAAGTTAGTCAGATAGTCAGCCAGTTAGTAAGTCAGCTAGTCCGATAGTCAGCTAGTTAGATAGTCAGTTAATCAACCAGCTAGTAATTCAGTTAGTTCGTCGGCTATTCAGACAGTCAGGCATTCAGCGAGTCTGCCAGGCAGTCGTCTGAAAGTCAGTCATTCAGTCAGCTAGTCAGTCAGTCTCTAGGCTATCCGCCATTTCTCTGCTCGGTTCGTCTGCCATTCAGCTAGTCAGCCAGTTAGTAAGTCAGCTAGTCAGTTAACCAGCCAGCCAGTAATCCAGTTAGTTCGTCTGCTATTCAGGTAGTCAGCTCGTCTGCCAGTCAGTCATTCCGCTAGTCAACCATTCAGCTAATCCGCCATTTATCTGCTCAGTTCGTCTACCTTTCAGCCAGTCAACTCGTCTGACAGTCAATCATACCGTTAGTTAGTCATTCAGTCAAATCTAGGCTATCCGCCATTCAGCTAGTCAGTCAGTCAAACAGTCAGTCATTCAGCTAGGCTAACCGCCATATAGACAGGCAGTCAGCCAACCAGCCCACACTTGTTGCCTTCAAGGAAATTATGCAATGGTAATGCAGCGAAATGAAATTTAAGAGTTTGCCAAATTAAAGCCAATCTGCTGCAACTTCGTGGCAAAAAAAAAAAAAAAATGGTGTAAAATTTCACTATTTTCATTGTTGAACAGTAATACAATGGAATATATTGAATTTCGTTGGCTCACTCACCGCGGCTCTGCGTCAGTGTTTTGTATACTTGACACATATAAATTTATGCTAATTGCAAACATGAAGAATGCAAAAAACAACAAAAACAGGTAAAGTAGCCAAAGCTTCTTTAGCTGCTGGAAACGCAGACCCATTTTGACGTGTGTATAGCTAAGCGTTATTTATTTTCTTTATCTACTCGGGACAGAGCTGTCCGTGCACACGTTGTTGTTGCCTTCAGCTACGCTGTGCTAATGACCGGCAACAATTTCCGAACCTCTCTTTAGTGGGCGCTATACAAAATTGATCACTTCTTTATATATGTATATAAATTTTTTTGTTTGTGCTATGGAGTTGTCCGCAGCGAGCGTCGAACTTGGCCGCGACCAATGCACTGTATACACCTTATACACTATGCGCGGCGTGCGTGAGTGTGTATTTATTGACAACACGTTATGAATACATGCTGGCCGAATGCTAGAAACTCCGCTTTTAAAGCGGAAAACTAGTTAAGCGCACTGCCAATATTTTTATGGTGTTATTTGTAAACAACATATCGATAACGCCAGCGATATATTGTGGCGGTCGGCTAATATATGAAAACAAATGTGGCAGCGCTGTGCCGCGCTGGTGCCATTTAAACGTTTCCGCGCGCATTTATTTGCATATGTGACAACAACAGCTGCTTCTTTATTTTTTTAAGTATTCAATAAAACATTGCATTAAAATATATTGTTATACACAGCAGCGCTAAGCTTATACATGCGCAAATAACAATTTTACACAATTAGTTAACTAAAAACACAACAGATGGCGCTCTTCTCAGTTTGTTTTTAAACAGAAAAACTTTGTAAGGTTTTACATACAATTATTTACAAATCAAGAGGTACATATTTGGAATACTGTTCACATTGTCAGCCATGAGTTTCAACTAACGATAGGGACGTCTACGCTCCGCATTTTGTAATGTAATGGCAAACAGTCCGGCAACCATGACAGTTAGTAACTGCAATTTGAATAAGTTAATGAAGCTGGTAGAGTGAATAGCTAGATCCGACTCACTTCGAGGCCCACAACTGACCAATCGCTGATACGCTCATAACGGGTGCCCATGACATAGGCAGCGGCCAGTCTTTGGTCACAGCCCACTGTATATAAATCCGATGCAATGCTCGAATTCTGGTTTAAATAACAGCTGGCGGGTACACGCAATCTGCTGGAGGCATAGTCCAGAGGGCCCGATTTGCCGCAGCAGTGATACTAGAATAATAATAAATATTGATTAAACTAAGGTAATAAAGCAACAGGTCGCCTTACCTTGATTTCATAGTAGGACATGCTGTCATTGCTGTACAGCTGCTGCTGCCAGGCACTGTAGATGGTCTCGTTGGCCAATAGCTGAAAGCTGATGGGTTGTGCGAATATAACGGTAATTTGTGCACATATCAATGCTAACAAAATGGCAACATACTTAAAGGAAAAAAACATATTTAATTGTATATACGCATACACAAATAGTTGTGCTACTCACAATCCAGTTAAGTCGAATGTTCTCACGCAGCGCCGCAATGCAGCCAAAGATGGTGCTGCCGAAGAGCAGTATACCCAACACAATGCCCAGTATACAGGGTATGCGTATGGCCACACTATGTGGGAACACTGCTAGAGCATACGAGCAAGCCGCTATGGATAACGCGGCAAAAACCTGATAGAAATGAAAACAGCTCTCAACTATCACGTTAACTGATAACTCTAGATAACTCACACAACAAAGAAAATCCAATACGAACGATGAGATTTTCAGCGTTTTCGTACCGCAACTCATGTCTCCTTTTCGTGTGCGAATATTCGAACAAATTTTAGTCAACTGAGCACGAGGGAAATGAGTATAATACCAAAATCAAACATAACATACGAATGTTATTATTTTTTTTTTTTTTGCTGTGTCCATTTTCATAGCTTAGAGCCATTGAGATAACGCAAATAACATGGAGAAGCTGATAGCTGATAAGGCGATAACAGTGCGAAACAGCTGTGCCGAGGTGTAAGTCACAATTTATCGCTCAAATTTATATGATTGTGTAGATCGATTTATATGATTGTGTATACGAACATATGTATGTATTTACACTCAATTCATAATTAAGCAGCTTGTTTGATATGCACTCCAAAAGGTGCCAGCTGCCAAACAGAACAAAATTAGATAATTATTTAATAAATACATATATAAATGTATATATCTGTGTATACGAATAAATTTGAGTTAGTAAGTTAGTCAACATTGTCAACATTTAATATCAGTTAGCTTGTTAGTGTGTGTGGCATTAGGAAGCGCTGTTATCTGTAAATTAGCTTAGGCAACGCTCAGTCAATGGCTCAGGGTCAAGCTGCAAAGCAACGGGTCGACTAGACTGTGTAATACCCTAACTTTAAAAGAACATTTACTGCTTTTTTCTATCTATTCAAATTGCGTTCCACTTTTATTTCACTCACATTCCACCTGTATTTCACTTGTGTTTATCTTATTTTCTTTTTGAATTACTCGTTTTTCAGATTTTTATATTTTATTTTCTGTTTAATTCCACTTTTATTATCTTTATATATTTTTATATTTGATAAAAACAAACTTCCTTGTTTTAATTTTAATTTAAATTTGTGCTTTTATTTAACCTGCATATGTTTACCTGCTACTTATGATCCACTTACCTTTGCTTTGTAATTTTTCATTATTTCTGTAACTCATAATGCTTTGTAGTAGTTCAGTTATGTTGCCTAACTACCTGCTTTCTTTTTATTATTTATAAACTATGCTTCCTAAAACTCACTCGTATCCCACTTACATTCCACCCATTTCTAACTTATATTTCACTTAAGTCTTGATTTCATCTGCATTTCCCTTTCATTACATTTTTTACATTTCAAATTTATCTATATTTCTTTACTCATCCACTTTTATTCCACTTGAGCTATAGTTTCTCGTAGTTGATTCCAACTTATATTCTAGTCCTATTCCAGTTTTAGATAACACATATATATCACTAGTATTCCACTTGATTGAAAGCAGGCATATAGATGTGATATACAAGTGAAATCAAACTTGAATTTTGAGTAAATTCAGATTCTACAGTTTTGATATAGTCTTCCTGTATTCCACTTACTTTTTACTTACCACATTCTACTCGCATTCCACTCTCACTATTCCACTTAAATATATATTTTTTTTGGATTTATTTCACTTTTTATTGCATTTCCCTTGATTTTCACTCATATTCCCCTCGTATTTCACTTTCATTTTTAAGTTCTTCACTTGAAATATACCATGCCCACTTAGGCGTAGATCTATTTGCCATGAAATCATCTCAATCATACTTATGGGCGTGTCCGTGCAAGAAAGTCAACTAACTATATTAGGTTTGTGTATTGCTCAGAGTCATGAAAACGACTCACCATTCGCTATATTGAGTTAAACAGAAATGTGGGGCTTTAGCAAATATCTATCTGATAAGCAGAGTCTCTAGGGCTTTGTTTGCCATTGTACTAATGTGTTATTTTTCGCAGTGTACTCGCTTATTATTATTTTTATGTTCATTTTGTTATTGTTGTATTTTAAACGCCGTCACACAATAACTTCCCATACAATTATTATCGCAACTAACTGACGGTGAAGCGGCACTCGGCTGTTTTTTAGTAATTCAGTCTAAAAAAAGTCGTCAACGACGCAGGTGCATCGATTTTTAATATAGTGCTCTGTAATATCCAAACTTAACATAGAACAATAGCAAAATGGGTTGTGCAACGGCAACGATCAAATATCTTGTTTTCATATTCAATGCTCTCTGCGCGGTGAGTAACAAATGGGAAAAATAAAAAAATTAAAATAAGAATTGTAATTAAGTCAAACGGAATCGCAGTTAGTTAGTCAGTCTTATTTTTTTTTATTTTTTTTTTGGTTATCAGCGGCACTCGAGCGTATATACACACATATGATGTATGGGTTTTGAGTGCACATAGTATTTATGTACGTATTGATAGGGGCCTGGGTGCGGCACAGAGAGTGTACAAAATATTAAATATTTTCAGCTGCTTACCTGCCTGACACACACAATACTATCTAAGTGGAACACACAGAGAGAGAGAGAGAGCGAGAGTCTTATTTCATAACCGATTTCCTCAACTTGAACTTAATTGGGTTTTTTGATTATTTTGTTTTTTTTTTTCCTTCAGATTTTGGGCATTAGCGTCATTGTGGTCAACTCGATTGCCCTTAAAGATGTTGCCGAGGAGACACGCCCCATTGTCATATTCTTTATTGTGATCGGTTCGATTGTGTTTTTGATCTCGTTCTTTGGCTGCTGCGGCGCCATCAAGCAAAGCACATGCTTCACCTGGATGGTAAGTGAATGCATTTAAATATATGCATTTGTATTTCTTAATAATCAATTTCTATATATATACATTTTCTGTAGTATTCCATTATTATGCTGATCATTTTGGTATTGTCCTGCGTGCTGTGCTTTGCCTATGTGAGACATATTGATGAATCACAGATCTCGCACGAACTATTGAATACTGCCTGGAACAAGCAGAAGAATGGCACGGATGCCATGGGCATCTATCAGACGACGGTAAGTTAAACACAATTTGAAAGACTGTATAACTCTTCTTCTTATATATATATATAAGATATTTTCTATTTTATTTTAATTTACTGTTATTTTTATAAATTTTGTATATATTTATTTACTTTATGGTTTTTTGTATTAATTTTTATAAATCATAGAATATTTTTCTTTTTAAGTTTTATGATGGTTTTTCTTTTATAACCTTTTTTTAGAATTATAGAATTGTTATAGAAATTATTATAGAATTTCAGATTTTCTTCTTTGTAGACTTTTTTTAATTTCACTTAAGTTCTTTTATTAAATATTTAAATATAATAATATTAAAATATTTAAATATATATTAGAATTGTTCTGATAGTCTTCACATAAATATTTCAAACTCGAAACTTATGGTTAGTTTTTCATATATTGGAATTTATAAAAATATGTAAATATTATAAGTAATTTTTCTTTTTAATTGAAATTAATATAGTTTTTCAGTTTTCATAACAATAAAGTCTTCGATATATTTCTAATCATACATTTATGCTTTACAGTTCAAATGCTGCGGCATAACTGGTCCCATTGACTATACGAAATCGAATCTAACGATTCCCACTAGCTGTTATGTAACGAATAGCACGGCCACTACGTCCACCCACACAGTTTACCCTGACGGCTGCTTAAATAAATTGATCGATTTCTATGAGCAGGCCATAAAATTGGTTAGGGTATTTGGCTGGATTTTGATAGCCGTTGAGGTATGTGCACTTATCTATAGATATATGCTATGTGTATATTTTTTACTTTATTGACTCAACCTTAACTATCTATCTTTTTGTTTTTTTTTTTTTGTGTATTTTTTAGGCCGCCGCCTTCGTGTGTGCCACGATTTTGGGCATTCACTTCAACAATGAGCAACGTCGTTCCAGATATTAGGCTAGTTCCTAAATCAGTTCCATTTGTATTTCACTATACTCCAAAAATATTCAAGAAGTTTGAGTAGAAGCTAATAAAGTATTTTAATTAAGCCAAATAATTATTTAGTCGTTTTTATTTTGCTGGCTGGTTAAATAAGTTTTGACTAAATGAAGATGATCTTATATATCAGATAAGAATACGACATAAGAAACAAAGTCTACCAGCTAAACAAAGTTTTTTTATATGTATACAAAACTCTTGTACATAAATATCTATAGCAAAACACTTTAAGTGGATTTTGTTGGTAATTTTTCTTCAGGCGGAAATCTCGATTACTTGGCGATTGTGCTATATAGGGAAAGCAGTACAGTACAGTACTTACTGTACACTAACTAATAAAAATAAAAACATTATTTGTAAATAATTAATTCAATATAATTAAATTTAAGTTTTAAATTTGTGAATGAGAATGAAGCTTTTTACACATAAATGTGTTATATAAAGCAATTTTTATTTCTAGTCTAATGCTGCTCATAAAATACTACATTAATTAATAAAATATTTATTTAAATATAGCAGACGATCGCTGATTCGTGTGGTAACTAAGAAATATAAACAGAAAAGTTATATATGTGTATATATAATTTATTAATACACACATATAAAGCCGCATAATATATATAATAAATGTATATAGAAAATTATTTATTTTCAAGAAGGCAAACTCTTAATGTTACAGTTATGTGCTGTAAGGAAAATTACATGTAATTTTAGTGATTCAACTGCATACAGTACAAAGTTCAGTTGAGAGTTAGACTGAAAATCTTTATACTTAATAACTTACAATACAGCTAGTGTAACTTTTTAAGAGTGGCGTCTTGCTGAGTTCATTGACGGCTTTAGGTAAATTTCAGTCATTGTGAAGAGGTTCTTTTTTTCAAATTTAAAAACAGTCTTGCTGTTATTATTTTATTTTTATTAAAATTTGTGAATATATAATTTATAATATATAATTTATTCCAGAGCGAAACTATAAACTTTCACTGTCAGACTTGACTTTATAGGAATAGTTTACATTCTGCAAACAATTTAATTTAAGATTTTAAAAATATATAAAAATTCTTAGTCGAATTAATTAATACAATTTTCTAGTTTGAAGCTAAATAGTTTTGATGCTTTTGGGTTCTCCGACTGAATGCAAATTTGTTGAGTTAATTCAAGCAATCACTAGTAGTTATACTATAATGTAGCTCAAGCCACTTAATCTATCATAGTCTTTGGTAGTTTCATAAGATAGATTTCATTTTTTTTTCATTTTTTTTATTTGGCTACTCAAATTTCATTCAACCAACTTTTATCTGTTATAGATTGTTAGGCCTGGCAACCCAGTTCTATCTATTATATTCTAACTCACATATCACATTTTGTTCTCAAAGCATGTGTCAAATGGAAACTTTTTGGCTAACACAGCTAAACGGTGCACACATGCAGAGCTCTGATTTTTTGTGGATTTTTAAATGCAATTCTTAAGTGGATATGTTCAACGCGAATTTAGGCACGCGATCACAGTCACACACACACACACACACACACACACACACACACACACACACACACACACACCTGTCAAAGTAAACTGTTTTGCATGCAGCTGTGTCGACAGTTGGTAACCTAAGTTTTTAATTGCCACACAGCCAGCTGTGTGTGTGTGTGTGTGTGTGTGTGTAACATACATACAACAAATATAAACTAATCTACTCAAAATAAATACAATTTAGACAACGCACACATACACATACACACATGTGAACCGCTCTATAAAACAGTCTGAGTTGTCCTTAGACATGCCACTGAAATCCAAGCTAGAAACTATTGAAGATACCATCTGTATGTGCAGGTGGGGTTAGGTGTAACTACTTGCTCAACCCTTTGCTGCTGCTGCTGCTGCTGCTATTCTCTAACCCTTTCTAAGCAAGGGCAGCAAACACCTTGATTTGCCGTTAGAGCAAGTGAGTGCGCGCTGCCTCGACTTTAGTTTTCTTTTATATACCCTAACTTTCCATTCTCAATGGTGTATTATGATCGTGAAAAAGTGTATGAAAGGTGTAGTTGATACTATGTAGTATGTATTGTCTTGATTGAGTACGTCTACCTATCAATCCGCAACTTTGAGCTCGTTGATCTAGGTAAAATTTGGCTTAGGAAACTTGCATATGTATATGGGTTCTAAAGCTCGCGTAGTACAGCCTTATTTCCAAATGATCGATAACTTTTTGTGTATAAATTGATAACAAATGCGAAAGATTGAATTCTATTTGCATGGAGCAAGAGCTAAAGTCATCAGACTTCGTATAGACTCACTCAAAGTACACACATATAAGAAAGAATGTTTCGCAATAATAGTTCTGCCTGGTGTACAGGGCATCTGCTAGTCAATCAGCTGCACTTGGAACACTTTTACTCATTTTTGTTTTCATTTTTGGGGTTTTAGCTTTGCGCTTTTATGTTTAGCGTAGTTAGAAGCCAGTCACATTTGAGACGAGCTCACGTGCAGTTTTACCAAAAATATAATTCGGCTAACAGCCAGTTAGCCAGTCAGTCACTCAGTCACTAAGTCAGTCAGTCAATCAGTCAGTTCGTCATTTAGTGAAAAGCATAGCATAATTGGTGGCGCCTCATGAGTCGCATGCAAGCGTAAGTTTATATGCAAATAAAAGTCGTCAGCATTTGCGCTTCGTGCATGGCCTTGTGTGCGGGTGGCAGCAGCAAAATTGGTTAATTTGTTGCCACCGTGTCGCTCCTTAATTTTGGCACATATTCACCTGTCGTAAACTTTGTGCTCGGCAATTAGTAAACCCAGGTAACTGCCCCGTGGCAGACATTACAGTGAAACTTACCCCATAACAACTATTGCAGCCAGCACACGTGAACGTAAATGTGAATGTGGTGCGGTGGTTCGACTGCTCTATTATATTTAGTTGCCCCACACACACACACACACACACACACACGCACATCCACACATATGCAGACACATTTACATTTTATTACTCAAGTAATAAAAGATTTATGGCCGCTGCTGCCACGGCGGCTATTGCTGTGGCAACACTCTTTAGTATTCATTTCATTTTCATATCTACTCTGAAACATTTAAGCGCTCAAATTTAAGAAAATATAATTGTTGAAGCAATACAGCAATAGTGACCTGGAGATTTGGAGTGAAAGTGAAAGAGATAGTATATATAGGGTAAGAGGGAGAGAGATGAGAGAAAGAGAGGCAGACAAAGAAAGATAGAGAGTGGAGTGAGAGAGGGAGGGAGGGAGATAGAGAAATACAGAGAAGGAGAGAGAATGAGAGAGAGAGAGAGAGAGAGAATTAGAGAGAAAGAGAGAGCAAGAGAAAGAGAGAGAGAGAGAGGAAATGATAAATTGAGATAAAACTTAAAACAGGGGACAAAACAGAGGAGAATGAGAGAGACCGAGACAGAGAGAGAGAGAGAGAGAGAGAGAGAGATGTATACAGAGAAAAGCGAGAGGGGAAACGAGAGAGTGAGTGGTACACAGAGAGAGAGAGAGAGAGAGAGAAAAAGCAAGGGGGAAGCAAGAGAGAATGAGAAGATAGAGAGAGAGAGAGCGATGAGTTAGAGTAAATGAGAAAGAAATTTAAATAGGCTACAATCCATAGCGAGAGAACAGGAGGGCACGTTGTGACCACAGAGAGAGGGTAAGAGACATAGAGGGAGAGAGAGAGAGCAATAAAGAAAATGTATACAATTTTCTTGAGTATATCAAATGAGAGGTAATAGAAAACGAAGTAAAGGAAATGGCTTTATATATGTTAACCTAAGTATATATAATTCGATCAACCAATCATAAAAAGAGAACCAATAATATAAATATTCAATCAATCATTCAGATAAAAAACTACTATTTCATTATTATTAACAATGAGAAAAAAGTATATATACATATATATTAAAAATGTATGAGAACTTCTCTTGATTCTATAAATTCTTTAATCTATCAGACAGTCCAAGTCCACAGTCAGAACAATTGAAGCCACTTTCGAACTGTTTATCGCATGCTGCACCTGTTCTATTTGACTGCCCAGCACTGTAAATAAAAACAAATGCATTACCCATGCACTACCTCAACACAATTAGAGCGCATTCGTTCGACTGTGAATGCTGCTGTTGAGGGCTTTATCAATTTAATAAGTTCATTTGTATATATATATATATATATATATATGTGAGTATATACATATGTATGCGCATGGCACATAGAGTAATAACTATCAGTTAACAGCAGCACGAAGTTTGTATACGCTATAGCAGCGCTATTTATACGAATTTTATGTTGGATTCGTGGGGCGTCGCTGTTTCGCCAAGTGTCGTAAATGCAATCAAAGTACTTGAACTTTGCCCGTAAACCGCACAATGGCCGCGATTCCGAACAGCCGGATGCGCCACCTCGCTAAAGGTGGTTCCAAACCAAAACCGATCAAAAGTCATCAACTCGAAAGGTTTCGCGTGCTCATAGCTCAGAGCTCAGAGCTCAGGACTCAAGTAATTTGCCCGACCCCCAAAAACTCTGGGCAACGGGAGAGACAGAGAGAGAGAGAGAGAGAGAGAAAGGGAGAGAGAGGGTTGTATATGGCAACACTTTGATTGTGTGTTGCCTCCTCTGCATGGTGATGACACCCACATCGCCATTGCAATTGGAGCGCTGCCTTTGACTTTATGATAAGCGGCACGCAAGCCGGAAGAGTTTGCCTCCAAAACCAACAAAATTCCGTTCCAACTATATGTGGACTATATGTTTGGCTGCCAGCAGGGGGGACAGCGCACCGACAGCCTGATGTGCTCGGCGTGTCGGCATGTCAGTGCCGAGACATCGTCATCGTCATTGTGGCTGTCAGTGTGCAGATAGCAGTGCATGGAATTTGTTTAACTCTAGCCAATATCTTTTGTTAATAATATATATTTATATATATATATATATCGAGCATATATATATATATATACATATGTCTGGCACTACGGCCATGTCCACCTGGAGCGCAATGAAGACGCGGTATGTGCTCGCTGTGGCTGTGCTTGAATTAACACCTTTAGCTTTCCATTTTCAACTGCAGCATCACCGCCTCGGTGCGGACCACCAATCGTATGAATGCGTTGCTCTCCGAGTCCATGTTGAGTCGACGGCGAGCGCTGCAGAGTGGCGACCAGTGCGAGGTGGGCGGCGGAGCTGGCGGCGCTGGTGGCGACGGCGGCGAGCGTAAGGAGAAGCCGAAGAATGATTGGAAATTCTTTCACACCAATTTCAATATGGAACGTGCCCATAAAATCATTGAGGATTGCATTGAGGAGCGTCTGCTGTGGGATCGATTCAGTCGCAATTTCGACTCTTGGCGTGCGCTGCAGCTGGTCGAGAGTCTGGCAGCCGAGATACGAGATCGGGTCAAGAAGCTAAACCACAGGCGGTGAGTGTTGCGCAAATTTGAAACCACAAATCGCCAAACCCAGTTCAACCCATCAAAAACGAAATCTCTCTAAATACTTCACAGCCATCGCATTGTCTGCCTGCTGTCGATTGTGGAGAAACAGAATCAGGGCATCTATCAGCGTATGTGCCATCTGATGGATGAGAAGCGGGATAATTTTACGCAACTGGTTTACGAGCGACCCACGTACTTCATGATTGTTGTCTTGTATCTAGTCTATCAGGACTAGGAGCCAGTGAAAGTTTCGAAAGCTTTCACGCAAAAGCTTTAGTTAAGTTAGTGCACAAACCCGTTGTGAATTGAATTAGGTTAAGTACTGTTCCAGAGACATTAGACCGATTTTGCGTGTAGTCAAAATTTTAGAAAAATACAAAATTAAAAAAAAATAAAAAATATCTAATGTAGAATTTGCATCTACTGAAGGCCCCGGCGAGATTCGAACTCACGATCTCCTGTTTACTAGACAGGCGCTTTAACCAACTAAGCCACGGCGCCCAACTGGTTTGATTGGTAAAAATAGAGAGCTTAAGATAAGAGCACCGCGTTCAGCTTCTATTTATAGCTGCCAACTTGAAAAGTCCATTGTTTAAATTAATATTTGTTCACATGTTTTCGTTTCGTGGGAGATATAAGAAAACAACAAGATAATATTGATGGAAATGTGTGTGAGAGAGAGAGAGAGAGAGAGAGAGAAAGAGAGATAGAGCTGTATATAGAGATTTATGTATGTATGTATGTTGACTGTGCTTTTGTACATAAAATATCTATGAAGTTCTGATTGGATTATGAGACTCGATTAAATGGAATAAAGCAAACTTTTTTTCCCCCCTATTAAAATTGAGAAAAATATCATCAAAAAAACTACAAATTCTATTTAAAAATAATTCAAAGTTATAGCATATAAATAATATTATAAAAAGAATGATTCAGAATTGAATATTTATTTATAAAACAGAATATTATTTATGTGCTTTTAGTTCTTAAATTAATTTTTATATGTAGGCAACAAATTTATTTTTGTGGTTTGAATTTTAAGCTATAAATATAAAAAGTATTTGAAAACTAAAAAATTATTTTATATTAATTAATATATAACTTTGATTAGGTTACGAATTCTCAATATCTATAAAAAAAATTTTGTCATAAAAAAATAATTTAAAAATAATTCTGTTATATAAGCTTTTAGGTTTCTGAACTTGCATAGTAAACATATTTCTACAGGGTATATGGTAATGACTACTTCAATTTTCCCCATACAAATTTATTTGATAATAAATATTGTGAATGCTTTAAATATACTTTGGCTTATCAGGCGTGTCGCTGCGCTAGGTAAAGCACCTGTTAGAAAAAAAAGCTAAATAAAGCAAAGCTTTTTTCATTTAAGCTTTTTTTTAGCACTGCAAACTTTTATAGCAATTTTTTCAGTTTGCAGCAGCAGCAGCAAGTACCATGCCTGATTTTAACGATAATGGAAACAATTATTGCGGCAATTGCAGCCATGTTAATGGCAAACAACAATAACAACAGTTATGGCAACACACGGACGGAAAACGGAAACAACAATAAATGGCAAATGGCAGATGCTGTTGAATTTCTAATTGAAAATATTTTCTTGTGAAAAAAATTCAAATGCTGCGCGCTCGCAAATCTGTACGCACAGCTTGTTTTGAAGGCCCCGGCGAGATTCGAACTCACGATCTCCTGTTTACTAGACAGGCGCTTTAACCAACTAAGCCACGGCGCCCTGCGAGATGCGCCCGCCAAATGCCTTACAAATGGTGGCTGGACAAAGTTCGAGAGCAATATCATAAATAACTGTGCACAGAAAAGCGCCAAGGAAAATAGCTGTATATTTAGAAGTCAAAGAGACAGTGAGTGAGTGAGAGAAAGAGTGAGAGGGAGAGGGAGAGGGAGAGGGAGACCGGCAGGGTGGCTAGGCAAACTTTTGTTTGGCTGCTAGAACTAGTTATGTAATCTATGCCATATTTATCTACAACTTGTGCCAGTCGTCAAAGTATTTATAAGTAGACATATCTCTCGCGCTCCGTCTCCCTCTCCCTCTCCCGCTCTCCTTCTCTTTCTCTACACACACAGCAGCTGGCAGTAGGCATGTTTGTCTATGTGCAGCTGAAGATAAATGCAAATGTTGGCCAAATGGAAATTATTTGTACTCTTGCGGCTACTCACGCACACACACACACGCACACACACATACACACAGAGAGAACTTGAGCACTTGAAATGTATCTTTGAGTTCGCCTGCTAAACAGCATAAAAATAGCTGAAAGGCATACACTAACTCCCATTCTCCACTAAGCGTGGCTACTGTCAAAGACTTTACATTGAGCCTTTTGCCATTTTTAGCCAGAGTTTGTCTTCGGCTCATTTGTATGGCAGGCGTGTGTGCAACTTATCTCTAAAGTTTCTTCCTTATGACTGCACATAAATCAAGCGAAACCTTGAAACAGTTGCTAAACACATTAACACTAAATGCCATTAGGCTTACTACTAACAATTCCAGTTCCAATAACAATTGTGCCCACTCCCTCCCTCTTCTTTATTGAGTAGCGCAACAGTTAAACACGCACGACAAACTTCCAATTCCCAACTCCAGCTGTAACTGCTTTTCGACCAAACTAATTGCCTAAAGTTAGTTGCTCATCAAATTGCCGCATCATTTTACGCAGATTTTTATCGCACTGCCAACAGCAGCCGCCACTAAAACTTGACCAGAACAGTACATTCTGGCCAGGGTACAGGTTACAGGCCCAGTCAACACACACACACACACACAGACACAGACAGTCAGTTCCAGTCGCTGTACCTAAAAGTATCTAATGCGTTTCCTGTGTATCAGCCATGTAGTCCGATGTGTTGTTACGTTGCCTGTATCTCGATGTGTCTATCTATGTTTTGTATACCCTGCAACAAATAGGAGCAACGTTAGATGATTGCTAGGCCGTTTTGACAAGTGAACTAGCCATGACGTAATATAAGTTATATATATATATAGACTAGTCTATGATGATTAAAGCAAGTTCTAAAGATTGAGTGAGAAAGCTGTGGTCATAAAAATAGTAGTGCGACTAAAATGTTCCACAATAAAACTTTGTGATAAATATATTCTGAATACAATTTGAATCTTAACACTCGTTCCAATATGTATCTCGTATCAAATAAAATTATATAATTATTTTCAAAATATGTTTATCACGTAATGTTTCCCCGATCAATGTTTCAATAGCACTACTATTTTCCTGAACACACTTAGATATAAGTATATAAATATATCTTATACCAAACTATATATATATATATACACTACACACAACTGGCTTTGAGGGCATTTGGCATTCGTTGTGACGCCGTTAATCGCTTTTGGGGCTTGTAACATTGTAATTTGGCATGGAATTGAAGCGAATGCTTATCAGGACATGACTCCAATAAATTCGCTTTTGCCGTTTGGCGCTATCTCTCACTCAATACAGGACGCGGACTGAGGCGTATTTAACCCAATGTAGCCTTAGCCCTAGACTATATATAGAGCTCAAAAAAGGCAGCAAAACAAAAAGAGAGAGAGAGAGAGAGAGAGAGGGCGACCCGATCTCAGTGCATAGTTTGTGCCTTCTGGTGCCTGTCTGGCAATGCGCGGCAATTGAGTTTTTCGCAGTTCGACAAGGCAACACCAAGTGGAGGTGGAGGTGGAGCTGGAGGATGTGGAGCCCAATGTCAATGTGTTGGCTTGCCGTTGGCTTAGCTGCGGGCTGTCAAGAGCTCCGTTTTCGTTACTTTTTTTTTGGGATTTTTCAGGGTATTTTTTTCTCTGTGTGTGTGTGTGGGAGACAAATCTGCTTTGTTTTTATCTGATGCCATTTCGTATTTAGCTGCAGCTTCTTATCCTGGTGGGAATGCGTACATTTGTGTGGCAGGATTAGAATGTGGCGAGTGGAAGGCTGGATGTGTGAGGGTAGCAGAGAGCCAGAGGGCGAGCGGGACTGCTGTCATGATATTGTAACTTTAATGCCGCCAAATAAAAGCGCACGTCATTAATCTGAAGTAATTTCTGAGCCAATTTCTGTTGAAATTTTATAATTATTACGACTGCAAGAGAGAGAGAGAGAGAGAGAGAGAGAGAAAGAGAGTGGGCGGAAGGGAGAGCAACCCACAGAAGTGCCATAAAAGCCGCCAAGCGCCAATAATCTTAATTGAGCGACATTTCAAAAGCAATTAGAACCGAGCGCCAAAAACTCAGCCAATAAAACGCAAATGAAAATGAAATGAAACTGAAACTGAAAATGAAAATGAAAAACAAAAATGTGCAACATTTAATGACCGAGACTCGGGTCAGAGCATTTTAATCGAGAAGGGGCGAGAGCTGATTGGATTCCTTCAAATCTGACTGCGTGTTTTTGTACTTCGTTGCGCAACAGTTTCTGTAAATATAAAGAAATTGTTGAAATACAGTCGTAATAGTAGTATATAGTAGTAAAATAGTAGTCTATAGTAGCAAAATAGTAGTATATAACAGCATATAGTAGTCTATAGTAGTACTAATGTAGTGTAGTAGTAGTATATAGTAGTATATAGTAGGGTATAGTGGTATATAGTAGCATATAGTAGTAGTATATAGTAGTACTTAGAAGCATATAGAAGTGAAATAGTAGTATATAGTAATTTATAGCAGCATATAGTAGTATATAGTAACATATAGTAGTATATACAGAGTATTTAGTAATATGTCCACAAGGTAGTGAATAAAGTATATACCAAATCACATTAAATATAGTTGTAGTAATGGGAAGCTGTTGTAAATAGTAGTATATGGTAGATACAGTATTATAGAATTGAAGTATAGTAGTAAGATATGAAAGCAAATAGTACTATACAATAGGAGGATATAGTAAACGAAAACTGTACTGGAGAAAATGGAGGAGTTAGTAAAAGGGAGAATAGAGAAAGCTAAGTAAGAAACTTGTACACACTGTGTATGTATAAGCATTATGATATTATTGTATCAACAATAAGAAAGTAGCGAAGAACACTAAATAGTAGTAAATAGTCATAAAAAGTAGTAAATAGTAGCTTTAGTAGAAAGTTCATGTAAATAGTAGTAAATAGTATTTTTAACAAAGAATATTAGTAATTAGTAGCAGACAAAAGTAATAGAATACAATAGTAAATAGAAGTATGCAGTAGTAATTGGTAGTTATGGATAGTAAAAAGTAGTACGAAATAGTAATAGATAGTAAAAAGTAGTAGAAAATAGTATAGTATATAAACAGTATACTAAGAAATGTAGTGGAAAGTAATATCTTTGTATCTATGTATTGTTGTATCTATGCAACCATGTATCTATGTATCTATGTCTTTGTATATGTGCATCTATGTATCTTGGTATCTATGTATCTATGTATCTATGTATCCATGTATCTATGTATCTATATATCTATGTATCGCTGTATCTTTGTATCTTTTAATTCTATTGCATCCTTCTATAAAGCTTACTTCAGGCGACGCATGCATAACTTCCAGTCCTCCGTCATATTGCCAAAGAGCGCATTCAGAAAGATACGCACAAGTATGAGCTCCACGTTGAGGTTGTAGCGCATTTGTATGTGGCAACGGAGGGGCACCATCATTCGCATGTGGCCCAGCCTACGGAAGGTCATGTCATGCACCAGGTGATTGAAGTCGTGGCTATCGATTTTGCTCGTCTTGATCTGCTCGTTCCGCTCGATGCAGAGCCCGAACTTGTGCTGCGCCGAGACTTTGAACTCCTCCAAGACGTTCATCTCGGCGATCATCTTTTCCAGCATTTTGCTCAGCTGACAGCGCATATCCTGCACCAGCAGCAACTGTTTGCGTGCTCTATGCAAATGCTGCACACGATTCTGCAGCTGGCAGCGCATTAGGCAGTTGCTGCGACGCAGCTGCTGCAGTTCCACTTGCTTCTGGTTGAGGAAGCAAGTGTCCTCGCTGGGCGAAAGACTGTCGCCGTCCAGTTCGCAGGGATCTGGTGGGGTGTAGATCAGCTTGGCTCGCAGTTCCTGGAGACGTTTCTTGATCGTCTCCAGCTGATCGTAGGGCAAGTCCAGATCTGGCTTCTCCACCTCAATAGTATCATAGTCATAGTCGCTGCTGCTCAGTATTTCGCTCTCCTCTGGACTAATCAAGCCAGCCGCCTTGCACTCATTACCTTCATACCAATAGCTAACAATTTTATTCATATTGACAAAGTGTATCAAAAACTGTGTGTACTGAATTTAACTGTGAAAACTGTTCGACGACAACTGGCCGGATCGTAAAATCGAAGCCTGCCCGCCCGCACGTTCGACTCCTATTTAATTGAGTTAAACAAATCTGTTGGCGCTCGTTTCACTTTCAATTAAATAAACAACTTTTCAGCAGCGCTAGCCCGCAGCCCCCTGCTCTCGCCTGATGTTTTAACCCCTAATTTATTAATGACTGTCGGCATTCGTCAGCAGAAGGAAGCACAGCTCAAAAAGTTCATATTTCAAAAATGGGTTTCTAACAAGCGGAAGCTAAGGCAACAGCTAGGCTGACAAACTGTTGCTACACTGGCAGATACCCTGTAGAGATTTGAAAGCTGCAGAATCACATTTATAGCATTTTTATTAAACAAATCGAAATACAGACAAATAGGTAGTTATAGTTGCTCTCTCTTTCACTCTTTTCTCTCTCTCTCTCTCTCTATCTACATCTCCATTATAGTAAATTATGATTTGTATGATTTGTATGTATTATTTGTATACGAATAACTGAGTATCTCTATCTGTTCCTCTCGTTATCTTCGCCTTTTTCTCTCTTGTTGTGTCTCTTTCTCTCTCTCTCTCTCCCTTTTTTCTCTGTGTCTCTCTCTGTGTCTCTCTCACTGTCTATGTGTTCATCTCGTTATCTCTCTCTCTCTTTTTGTTTCCTTCTCTTTGGCTCTTTTTATCATTGTCCTCCTTTCTTTTCTCTGTCTCTCTAACATTTTCTGTCCCTCTCTCTCTATTTTCTTTCTTCGTTGTCTCTCTTGATTTCTTTCTTTCTCAGAGTCCTTCTTTCTTCTCTCTTTCTCTCTCTCTCTCTGTCTCTTTTTATCTTTCTCTCTCCTACTTTTCTATGTCTCAGATTTCCTGTGATTCGTGAATTTTATTTCAATTTGCTTAAGAACTTCAATTGTTCATTTCGGAACTAGTTCATAGTTCACTTTATGGAATAGTTCAATTGGCTTACCATTTCATGAACAACTGAACTATGACAAGTTTAGTTCATTTCAATGAACTAATTTACTCTGATATCTATAACCTTATTGATATCCACCTCTTCACAGCTGACTAAACCCCCTTTTTAGGGATGCGACCATTAATACAGGGTATCGAAAGGCAAAGTTATCAGTCAAGGGGGTTGAAAGGGTTGGCAGCCGCTGACGCGCTATTGGGCACCATTTGATTAATGACACAAACAGCTTAAAGGGACAGTCTGGCAAGGGAGGCGAACTGGAGCGAAATGTGGAGCGAGTGGGTGGGCCACAAGGGGGCGAGGGGAGGGGGCCGCTAGCTGACTTTAAGTGCAAGCTGTTTGCCTGGAAAATATTTGCACAGAAAGTTTCACTTTTCGTTTCGAGTCTTGTCACGTGCAGCCGGGCCAAAACAGAAACTAGCAGCCCAGCAGCCCAGCATTGCACCCTCTAAGCCATATCCATATCCATATCCACATCCATGTCAATAACATTTGGGGTGGAGTCCCGAAAAATTCTGCATACCGTTGCGCATTGTGACATGGCAGATGAATTTGTTGAAACATGTGTTCCTCCAGCTGTGCCGGCATGTGGCACTGCAGCGCCTCCTGTCACATTCTGCTCCTGCCGCCTGTTAGCTGGTTCCACGTGGAACTGATACAGATAAATTAAATTTTTTTGCGCCATAGTGGAGCTGTGCATTGGAACATTATTTCGTGTTTTTTTGGGATGCCAGCACGCATTTTGATTCCTGCTCGTGTATTAGTTTCTGTTTATTGATGACTGTGTGTGTGTGTGGGTGGGTGAGTGGGTTGGTTGTGGGGGGTTAATGTGGGGGGCTGCCGAAACTTGGATTGGCATTATAAACACGTAGCCAGAAATGGTAGACAGAGCGTTTGTCCATATTACTTTAATAACAACGTACAAAATAGGTTTATTTGTGGTCGTAACGTGTGCTGTGATAAGCGCTGCAGTGGGGCGTGGCTAGAGCTGTTAAGAGGGTTTCAGTTCAACTGGACAGGTCAAAGACTTGTTAGAAACACAAGTTAAGGAAGTTAAGGGTTCAGATCTGGCAAGGAATCTGAGCTAGCTTCATGTTCGTTCAATAACTCAAATTTGCTTCAGATTCGATCTGCGTCTATTCCGCGCACAAGCGCCATAAAATGTTGAATTTCCAATCGCAGACTTCGCTAATATGCAATCAGGAATATTGCTTACATAAATCACAGCACAACAATTTGTTTATATAGATATACACATATACACATATACATATATGTACGTATATATGTTTCCAATACGCGGCATAAATCTGAATATTTTACAGAGACGCCTTTAAGCCCCGGCCAAACGTGACTCAATTATTGGGGCACCCACCCACTCATCAGCCCTCCCACTCCCTCACTCACACACACATGTGTGTGAGTGTCTCAGATTTTTATAGGAATTTCACTTGAATACACTTGCAGCGGGCATTTTAACTGTAGCATAACATGTGGAACGCATCAGGAAAGTTCTTCCAGTATTACTCAATCGTTGCACAGGTCAACCAACACTTAGAGACGGACAGAGATAGCTAATTCAAATTGTGGATCTCTTCTTACATTCTTACTCTTTACACTTTGAGTGCAATACTAAGCAGCAGGCAATGTGAAAGTTAGGGAGAAGTTAAGCAATTGATCGCCATTGGTTGTCTATGCTTTTGATCCCGTTAGCTGAGTTGCGTGTGCAGCTGAGAGCGCAGTAATATTAAGCTCTTTAGTATGTGCGCGTCTTTCGTTTTAATCGGTCGTGTGTGCTGAAAATGGTTGGAAGTGAGAGTTAAAGTATATTAGTTGAAAATAAAAATTAGTTAAAGTATATAAAGTTAAGTGCATTTGCGTTGTGTTTGTGAATTGTTTTATTTTTGTATGCAGCTTACAGAAATCTGTAAGAATAAGTGAAATTTGCTTGATTTTTTAGTTTTTTTTTTTGTGCTGTGCTTTTTTCACTATCAAACAAAATCCACAAGCTAAAAGAATGAGAGAAAGCAAGCGAAATAGAATATCGCTTTAAGTCGGTAAGTCTGCTCTTGCTTATGTACTGTATGTACTGTATGTACTTATGTCTGTATGTATGTATATCCACGTGAAGCTTGAAAACAGTTAGTTTGCTATTTCGCTTTTAATACACTTACAGTGGATATTTTAATTTTGTGTTGGAACACAACGCTTTAAAATCCAAAGCTTGATCATTTTTTTAACAATATATTTATGTTTATTTTTTTAGTTTTAGGTAGTAATCAAACTACTAGTATAAAATAAACGATATATATGATATATATCGGTAAGGGTATTTACTATTCGGACTTCATCTCTATTTCTGCCAATGTGTAGAACAATGCATAATTTTGCCGTATGGCAAACCGAAAAATTTATGTGCAAAACAATAAAATGAAATTGTTTTCGCATTCGACATTCACTCGACTTGCTACAGTTTACATTCCACATTCCACATTTCGCATTTCACACAGGAGCCTGCTGCAAAATAATGAACTCATCTAGACGAGAATAATAAATTTTTGAGCAATGTGGCAGTCAAAAGCGGAAACGCTGCGCCATTTTATAGCTCAGCCACCCTCTGGCCACACTTGAGTCTGGGCAAAAAAAAATAACAAAAATAAAGAGCTGAAGCTCACTCAGGTCGTAAACCACAAGTGCGCGCATTGCCAGCGACTTTGTCACATTTCAACTTCCTGCCAGGACCTGCATGGGACCTGCCCTGGCCCCCCACCCCCCGCGCCATTGCTGGAGTGTTTAACTCATGAACGCCCACTTTGATTTCCATTTGAATTGGGCGCACAGACGGCAGCCACTTGTAATGTCGTCCATATGTGGCGCGATTTATGGGGCCCGGTAGCCGGGAGGCAGTCAGTCGCGCCTGCAAGTTTGGGGCACGTTTTCAACTTTAACAAAGTAGTTGATAGGAGAAAACGTATAAAAGAATGGGCGCAATAACAAAGAGGGGAACAAAGACTTTTAATGCAAGCTTTCGCTGGGAAATTTTATTATAATAATTGCTGGGCTTAACAGCTGTGCAGTTAACAGCAGAAGGTTTAACAGCGGCTTAAGCTATTTGAGAAGAGTCCCGCTCTATGCGATAAGGGAAATTTGTACATTATGAGTTTGAGCAAAGCTGGGAAATTTTAACATAACGAGTGGGGAAACAGAGGGCTTAACTGGAAGTATTAACATAATGAGTACAATTGCTGTGTTTGACAACGACTTTAGCTGTTCGATATGGGATATTTGTATATCTTGCGTTTCAGCTCAGCTGGGAAATTTTAACATAATGCGAGCGGTAATAGCGGCCTTATCGACAGAGTGCAATAAATGACATTTGGACAGAGTTTAACAGCAGTAGTCATAACAGCAGAGTAATTCGCTTAACAGCAGGGAATTTTTTGACATAACAGAGCTTCGCTTAACAGCAGCTAGCAGCGCGCGCGCAGCTAAGCTGTGCTGTCCTATTAAATCACAACACAGAAAAAGCCATCAAAATTACAAAAACTAACTAAATTTTTAATTCTGAAAATATGTAAGAAAAAAAAAAAAAGAATTTAAATAAAAACAGACCTTAAAATTTTAGCCTACACAATCCATGCGGTAAGCATAAAAAATACAAAACCATAGCAGAACCAAGCCAAATGCTTTCATATTTGATTGAGCTTAACTAGCCTTTGCAGGCAATGTCCTTTTCACAGCCGCTAACACCCAAGCAGCGCAGAGTGGCCAACGGCATTGTCGCCTCAATTTGTCGTGGCAGCTATGGCCAAGCGCTGCAGTCGCTGGATAATTCGAGTGGCAGCTTGCCCAGCGAGCAGGAGCAGTCGATGCGCCAGCTGCTGGAACGTTTGCAGGGCATGAAGAAAACGGACTCGCTTGTCGCTTGTGAGGCGCTAATCAATGAGCTGCAGCTGCCCCAGCTAGATGCCAATGTAATTGACAGAATGAACACGCACATGCCGCACACAGTGCTGGCCGAGATCTATGAGCAGATGCTGCTGCTAACCTTCTACGATTTCTACAAGCAGCTGGAGCATGTGCAGTGGGTCGAGCATACGATCATTTGGCACACGTTGATACTCTACGAGCATTGCACCAAGCTGAAGGCGGCACAGAAGACGCTCGACCAGCTGCAGTCGATGCCAGCTCTGCAAATTGAGTTGTACATTCTGTACGGGCTGCTGCTGTCCATAAGCATTTATTTGGCATCGTTCCTATTTTGAGCGTATGTTAGCAATAAAAGTGTTTGTTTCCATAGTTTGGCCAAAAGCACTTTCACTTGCCCCTTCCGCTCAATGCTTACGGGCCATGCAGACGTTTCAATTAAATGCGCGCAACGTTTGGCAATTTGCACGCACACATGTGTGCCTGCCATGCCCCCATCCGCCCGCCTCTTTGCCAACTGTCCGGAGTTGGCATTTTGAAAAATAGATTTCTAAAACGTTTAAGCTGCTGCATGTGTCTTGAATTTTAAAACTTCAAGCTTCATATTAAAATTGCGGCAAGGCAAGGTAAAATGCAACCTAGACGTTGCCACCCCCCCCCCCCCCTCCCCCCATTCTAGCCCCGTCCATAGCCACCCCCACGGCGTGTAGCATATGCCTGCGCCGCCAAATAGCAGGAACGTGACCAAAGTTTTTGTGACTCTTCTTTGTGCGCATTGTTGGCAGGCGATCATTTATCTTAAATGCCAAGTCCAGCAGTTGGGGTAAGACCAGCTCCATTTCTTTGTATGCTGCCAGCTAACGTCTTCTTTTGGCCACCTTTATATACACATATATATTCCTATATATATATATATATATATATTTTTTTTTTTTGGGCTGGTCATAAGCTTAGGCAACCAACTGGCCGTTGCCAAGGTGCTCGCGCGGGCTGCTTAATAAGCGGATGCTCTAGCGGAAGTGGACGCTGCTGCTGGAAATTCATGAACCTAAGCGGATTTGAAACGCAGGACAACGCCTGACTGAGTTATTAGTGCGGCCAAGCTGCGAGCCGCTGCGAGAAAAAGCGTGACCAACGAGCTTAGTAGGGTAAGAATGATTTAAGGCAAAGGCAAGTTTAAAAATTACAAAGAAAGTCGAAAACGAGAAAGTTCTCAAGGGGAACTAATAAGAGTTTTATTTAAAATAGAAAAGAAAAGGAAAGGAAAGGAAAGGAAATGTAATCGTAAGATATTTAAGCAAAGAATTTCGCAGTTCCCAAAAATAATATAGAAAATGAGAAACGAGAAAGTTTTCATGTTGAACTGGTAAAAGAATTTTAGATATATACAAATTATTCGACAAAGAAGGAACCATAAATATATGGATTGAGCGGACAATTGAATATATTTTAATATATTTAATATATATGAAAATATTTTAAAAAACTGTAAAAATCGAAAAGTATATAGTAGTATAGTATATATAGTACCACAGCTTATGGGGATTGCAAGCTGAAAAAGTTGTATAATATTGGCCCAAGCTGGAGCCTCTCTGAAGGTACAGTAAAGCAAGCTGAATGTTTGACTAGAATGGACTAATGAGACAGGAAAAATGCATAGTTATTTCATACATTTAAATATTGTTAAACCAAAAGCTTCACAGCTAAGCAACTCAATTTCCAATTGGCTAAACCCTTTTTAGCCCTGTTTACTTGCCTTCAAATTGAGCCGCCTTAAAGATATTGAAATACCTACTCAAATCTATCTCTAACTGTTTATCGTTTATCTATTATTTTTATAAATGCCCACTTGGAGAAAAAAAGTTGATACGGAAATCTTTGGTAAAGGCCAGAGTTTTGGCCATAAACACAGCTGCTTATAAAAGTTTTTACGAAAAACAATTACAGTGCAAACAGAGACCCAAACAGAGTTGCAAGCCTCGCCCGTCTGCTCATCACTTTTAAATTTTGTTGTTTGCTCTGAGACTTTGTCTACTTCTGCGTGTGCGTGTGTGTGTGTGTGTGTGTGTGTGTTTTCCACTTCACCTTCCTTTGCTGTTGGCCTGTGTTGTCGTATTAAAATTGCAAAAATTTTAATCTTTTTGAAAAGTATTTTACATATTCTATAGATTCTTCTACTAGTCTAAGGACGTAATGTCCCTATTGGGTTTTTGCTCTTGCAGACTCGAGCTGAGAATTTATGTATGTATGCAGGCAGCACAATTTCCCATGCTTGCCAAGCAATAAAAGGCATATCCTGTATAACGGTGATATCCTTCCCATGGCTACCCATCCTGCCTCGTTCGCTTAACAACTTGAGCATTGGCTGTTGCCTTTGGCAAAGAGCTGGCAAAAGTTTTTGTCCTTGCGAACGACGTAAAATTTTTATAGACACGTAGGTAAGTTTGTTTGTGTGTGTGTGTGTGTATTGTTGTGTATAGGTGTATATATGCGTGTGTGTGTGTGTGTGTGTGTGTGCTTAAATCCCAGTTTACTACTTTAGGTGTTTACCACACAAAGGCCAAAGCCGCCGCCGTCACCGCCGCCACCGCCGCTTTACGCTGCAATCGTCGAATTATGCAGAAATCATGGCTGGAGGTGGGTTGAGCGGGAAGCTGCGACGAAGACAGCAGCTGAGATTGTTTCTGGCGTGGCTCGGCTGGGCTTTGGCTTGATGAAAGATTTTTATCATGCAAATAGTTGAATAGACCTTGCCACTGCCGCTGCCACTTTTATGGTAGCTACTAAATTGGATTTATATCGGCATCTGCTTTATATATATATCCAGCCAGCCAGCCAGCCAGCCAGCCAGCTCGGCCAAAAGCGAAAACTTTGCACATTTATCAACGCGCCTCGAAATATGTTTTAATCATATTTATCACACACACACACACACGCACACACACGCACACACACAGCGTTTCTTTTGCTACTTTTGGCATGCCAGTCACACAGGCGGGCGGGCCATTTAACGTGACCATGCCCACTTAACTTATTGACATTCGACTTGGCCAGCAGCAAAAATGGATTTTGTATATTTAACGAACCAGCAAAATCTTCTGCTTCAATACAAAAGGAAATGCGAGTAGATGTATTTCCATTCTTAAACTTAATTTTTTTTTTTTTTTGGCCAGAGGGCGCGTTGTCCTTTTTGCTGTTGGCTTTGGCTATTGTTGTTGTTGCTGCTGCTGCTGCTGTTGCTGTGGCTGTAGCTTTGTCCTGCTTGTATGCTCTAATCCCAGCGCGTGCGGCGCATTGCCTCGCGGCGTTGTCCTGTGCGTTTGTTGCCTTTTGCCTTTATCTAATTTATTTCCCTCTTTTTATACACTTCGAAAGGGTACTTCGATTGTGGCAGGAAACAAGTAAATAAAATCGAAAAATATACAATATATATATATATATATATATCAGCAACAAAAACTATATTCGCCTATAACTAAACCTAGTATATATTGGACTTTACTTTGATAACTTTCTACAGGAAACTCCATAAATTTGTTTTTTTTTCCTATATCTGTAAAATTGGATAAGTTTGATAGCTAAAACATTTAGGAAGAGAAATTTAGTTCCTGAATTTTACATATTCTATGGCTTCTTCTAACGTATTGTCCCCATTGGGCTCTGTGCTCTTGCAGAGTTTAGCTGGGAATTGACGTTTGTATGCAGGCAGCACAATTTCCCATGCGAATGGATGCAATCCATTGGCTCTAAAGTGGAATCACTTTTAGGGCATTTAGTCTTCGACTTGCCGTAACTGTTTGTTGTTACGTGATTCTTCTTCTTCTTCTTTTTTTTTGTTGTTTGCTGCGGCTTATTTGCATTTGCTTGTTAATTTAAAGCATCTTCCACCATTTGTTGTTGCCCGCCCTCACATTCCCCCACTAACTGCCATGCGCTCCATTCCATTCTCCTTCTTCAATTTGGCCGCTTGTCGATACTTCGGATTGAGTTTTCCGTTGCTTGTTTGGCATTGATGATGACATTATTATTATTATTATTATTATTATTGTTATATGTTGGCGCCTTCTCGATTTCGCTTTGTTGCTGTTGTTGCTGTTGTTGCTGCTGCTGCTGCTGCCATTTTCTTATTTGGCATTACTTCCGCTTCCGTTGGCTGCCACCAGTCGCCATTATCATCATCAGCTTCGCAGGTTCTTCGGTCGCCTCTGCTGCTGCTGCTGCTTTGCATGTTGCCATTGTTGTTGGCACGAAAACTTTTTCGTTTTTCCAACATCTTCATTCTTTGCCTTTCCTTTGACATTTTCATTAAAAATTGTGCGTAAAGTGAATTATGTCGCGCACTTTTTCAAATTAAATGTCACAAAATTTATGTTCGCCTCTATTGAATTTTAATGATTTGTAATGCAATAGGATTTTGATTTCATTAATTATGGCTTCGGCGTCATTGGACAAGCGAAAATTAGCCGCGCGCGTGGCAGCTTGAGAGTTAAATGATTTACTACGCAAAAACGTGCTGGTTAAATATTAATCACTAAAAAAGCCGCTTTTAATGCCAAAATATTAGAAACTTTACTAAACAGAAATTAAATGGCAAATTAATAAATGAAACAAAAGACCACAAAATTTGAAACTGAGAATGATGGAAAAAAATTAAGGTAAAGTGAAATCTTTTTATGAAATATAAAATAAATAATAATGAAAATATGTTTTATATATGTTATTATATTTATTAAATATTAAATAATAAAAATTAAATTAAATTATATTATTTTTTGTTATATATTACTAAAAAATAGAAAAAAATATAATTATATTTTATTATATTAATATTTTTACATTTTCAAAATGTTTTTTATAGAGCAAATGAATAATATATTTTAACAAAATCATATATAACTTCATTTGTTATATATTTTATACTCGAATAACTTTTTCACTTATTTCAAATTTCTTTAAAATTATGCAAAATAATTTGTGATTTAATTGTGTTTTTCTTTTGTTTAACTTAAATAAATGCCTTCCATTTCATTCCAACACACCAAAGTGTGCGTTTTAAATAAGTTAATTTATGTTTAAATGCATTTAATAATAGATTAAATAAATAGCCGAATGTAATTAGTTGGCTGTCCTCTTTAATTAGTTGATTTTCTGGTCACAGCTGGCCTTTCGGCTGTTTCAACTAAAAGTATTTAAATAAAAAAAATATTGTAAACTGTTATATGTATATATATATGTTATATATATATATATATGTATATGCGTGCAATTAAGGGCTTACAATAAATGCGTGCAATTAATGTGGAAATTATTTATTCAGTTGTAAAATGTTTGCGGTTCATTATTTGGTCGCAATGCGTTTTGAATGAATTCAGGACAGGCGCACCAAAAGTTGTTTTACGGCTAATTGAAATTCAAATGTGTGTAGCAAAAAAAAAAAGGAAAAAAAAGTAACATTGTCAGGTGCACTTTAAGCCTTAAAGTTGCCTGACCGCAGCAGCACGTGTTAATGTTGCTGGCGGGGAGGTGGCTGCGGGCAGGCGGCAGGGGGTGTGGCAGTTGGTAACTTCAGTTGTAATTGTGCGTCCGCAAATGCGGCCATGAGCAGTCGCACATAATCCTTAATGCAAACATGCAGTACGAAGGCTACAGCTGATGTCAGGACATGCACAGGCAGCACAGGTAGCACAGGTAGCAGCGGTAGCCGAGGTAGCACAGTGCTGGCAATTCGACCGCTGTCCAGCACTGAATTTATGCACTAACCAAACACACCCACACTGACTAGACATTGCGCCAGGCCAAACTGCGCGTTTCGGTTTCGGTTTCGGTTTAGGCAAATGGAATATTTAATTAAAACAAGCGCACACAGAATGCTGCAAGAGAGCTGAGCGCGTGACATGACAAATGCCAGTCGATACTGGTAAACAAAAATTATTTATTTATTTTAATTTATTTGTTCTAGACTTAAATATTAATAGATTGCTATAAAATGAAACTTTTCTTTTTATTTATCAATATAAATATTTTTCCATTTCTTTATTAAGCTTTTGAAATTAGTTTTAAATAGTTTTATTTGATAAATATAAATATTTGACAAATTAGTCTTTTAGGCAGAAAAGAGTTATTTGAACAAGTATCTTAAATAGTTTTCGAAGCATCTTGTGAAAGTTATTTTTGAGCATTCTCGGATGAGAGTTTGACTCCAGCTGGACGCAGCTTGGTCTTTAATGCATGACTTTGGCGCAGAAACCAGATTCAAAGTCTTAGAATTTACCCAAATCCCAATTAAAATAATGAAATATGACATAAATGTTCCAAATCCCAATTAAAATAATGAAATATGAAATAAATGTTCGTGTGTTTATATAGGAAATAGTGATCTACTATACTAGGTTGTCTATATATTCTCATAGATGTTTCTATCATCGGCAACCAGATTGTTCCACTACTGTATACTTATATCAATAGCAGGCAGTTCGCAGTGTCATGCTTATATCGCTTGCCCCATGCATCCTTTGCCAGGCACGAGCTCAACTCTAGCCGTTACCACACGCTCTCACAGCCGTATGCGGCACACGGCACTTGGCATCCGGCAGCAGCTGCTGCTTGCCACCTGCAACCAGGTGCGAACCGTGAGCATATACACATATATACATACATATATGTGTGCAGGTTTATGTACAAATTTGTGGTTAGAGCCGGCATTTAATAAAAGTGCGGCTGCACTTGAAAGTCGACGCCATATGCGCATGATATTTTAATAGCAATTTTGAGCAAATGCAAAATTGGCTGCAGAAGAAACGGCATGAACAGATTATTCGCTATATCATTTATGGAGCGGCTATGCATGGTCATAATATTTAAATGTTATGCGAGGCTGGCTTTCAACGCCTACCCTACGGTTGGGCGTCATCATGATGCCAATGATGATGGCGTTGGTGTTGGCCTCTGAGAAGCTCAAAGCTCAAGACACTTTGCCACAATAAAAGTGTGGCCATAAAATTATATTGTCCACGCAGTGCTCTCTGGTGTCCGGCAATATTCCAGAGCCCAAATCGCTGCCGGCTTAGCCCTCATCATTGCAAAGAGGGTGTGTGCGAGTGTGTGTGTGTGTGTGTGTGTGCTTGTATTTTTATTATGCTAATAATACGCACTGGAATGGGCTAACCAATGGGGCTTTAACAGTTAACTTGGAGTATTATGGCAGCTGAAAGAGAGCCGGAGCGAGAGCGTAATGTATGCGCGCCTAGAAGCAGGCACTGATTTTGTGACTCTGCCGCTTTTATTGCAGTTTAATAACCTAAATCCGCATCGCAAATTTATGAGCATTTAAATATACATACTTTTTTTTTGTGTGTGTGTTTTATTATTTGCAACAGCTGCTTGAGCTATTTATGTGACGGAGAGCAGCAGAAAAAGGCCTTTTAAATATTTACAAGCTTTTCGTGTTGAACTGATTTCTTTTCTTTTATTCTTTTGGGATTTTTGGCTTAGCAATGCAGTGAAGTGAAGTGATGTGAAATGGTGATAGATGGCAGCTGAAATAGAGTTAGCTGGATGGAAGTTAGGTATGAGATATTTGGCAAAATATGATACGCCCTGAACTGGTCAACCATATCATATATTTCTCAATAGCTGACTAATAAAAAAACTTCATTTCAGTTGCCATCTATCACGATTAGTGGAATATGTTTGGTATTCCAATTACAATTTAAAGTCTTCTATTATATATATAGATATGATAAACTTACACAGTATCAACGTAGCTTCGTTTCTATTTGATGATAGCCATCGACACTCATTGGGGACTTTAAACTTTGCTTCCTTCTTTGTTTACATTGCTTTCTTAAGCAAAACATTCCACATTAACGTTATCTTCAATATTCCTTCATTTACATCATTTTTAGACAGTGAAAAGCGTTTGGCTTGATTTCTTAATTTAAAATTCAATTCAATTTGGTTGCCAGCCCTGGTTGTTGTGCAGTTAAATCAAGCGTTGCGCTGTCTTTGTATTAACAGTTCATTTTAATAATGGCTCGGCTTACACAGCAACAACACACACAGCATACAGCAGCAGTGGCAGCAGCAAGTCCTTGTAATGAAGCATTAATGCCTTTGCCTGGCTTTCATGTTTGTCTTGACACGTGTACAAGACATCTGAAGGGGGAGGGCAAAGCTCCAGCTTCAGCTTCAGCTACAGGTCCAGCTCCAGCTCCAGCTCCTGCTCCATTGTTCGTTCGCTGCTGGAGTGTGTGCCAAAAGCATGTCAAGATTTATGTCTCAGCTCATTAGCAAGCTAATTTGTCATGTGTTCTGCCGTGTGTTTTTCAGCGCGACTTTAAATTTTTTCAACACTTTAATTGAAAATGTGCCCCAAAAGGTAGCAAAGCTAACAAAAACTTGCCAAACTTCTGTTGCTAGCAATGCGGAATTAACTGTGTTTAAGTGCCACAGCTTGAATAGCAGAGAGAGAGAGAGAGAGGGAGAGAGGAAGAGGTAGTCAGCAGGACATTCCGCGTAGCTAATTTATGGCCACCCCTTTCACTTTCCACCATGGCAACGATTGGGGAGCGCGCAGGCAAAGAAAGAAAACGCAATGGAAAGCGACTTTTCAGTGCATAAATCTTAAACCGCAAGGAATGAGCGCCAGCAAAGCGGATTACTTGCCGTGCATTGAAACAATTTATTTTATTAGGTTTTTTCTTTCTTTTACAACGCAAGGATTTGTGCCTGCTCCTTTACTTTTCTATTTGTATCTTTACGAACCTTTTTTTTTTTGGTTTTCTCCTTTTCTTTTCTTTATGTTTTTGTTTTTTTTTTTTTTTTTTGTAGGCGTGCCAAACGGTTCGCGTTGACAGTTTTAAAACAAAACTTGTCTACTTTGCAGTTCGTAAAATATGCAGACAATGCAGCATTTACATATTGAAATTGGAAGGATACCAGGCACTAGACTAGACTAGACTAGTTATCTGTAGGGATCCGAAGGCTGTTGGCAGCGCAGCAAGCTGTCAACTTTTTGTTTAACCAAAGCCCAATGCGGTTTTAATTGCTTTATTGCTTTTGTAGCTATAGCTGGAAATAAGTTGATATAAATTTAAAATCAACTGTTAAAAGGTTGAATAATAAGGGAAAATGAAGTCTTCAAAGTGAGTGTTACTGAGAGGAAATGAATTGATTTTGTATTAGAGCTTTGAATAAATGAACGAATGAAGGAAGCCAAACAAATTTGTTAATAATAAGTTAATTTAATACAATTTTCAGCTTTAGAGTTTCAAAGTATTGTTTGAAAGAGTTTACTATGTTAATATAGTTTATCCCTCTATTACATGCATACTACGTTGCTTTACCATCTTTATCATCTCTACAATACATCCCTAAACTACATCCTCATTTTACATTTATCGCCACATCCGACATCTCTTTTATACATCCCAATGTGGCAGGCTCCCTGCTACATTCCCTTTGCCACATCCCAACACCTATTTGCAGCGCCAAAAAACTTCCACTTTATAAAAACTCAATTCCGTTTATAATCATGTAGAATGGTTCAGGACATATGTACACATATATGCACAATCGGCTTTATGGAACTAAATGCTGAGCGTGCGATTATAACGAAAGCAGCTGTCGATTTATGCTCAAAGGCATCGAGTTGGAGCAGCCTAGACCTCTGGGTATTGTGGAGACTGTGGCTTGACTTATAACAACAATGCACGCACAAGCTGAAATGGTGATATCTTTTGGGCCAAACGACGTGTCGACAGTGCTCGGCTCGATAAGATATGCGCTGTCTAGTTAGTCAAAACGCGTAAGAGCTATGCACGATACAGGCGCTGCTGGCTGCACCTTGGCCATGTGCAGAGTAAGAAGTGCGCTAATCTGCGGGCAACACGCCAGCAGGCAAATGCAATTCATTAGCATTAGCTGCAACTGCAACGGCAACAGCAACAGGAATGGGCGACATGTGTTGTGACTGCGGACAATGCAAAATGAAGAAGAAGTTGAAGAAGTAGTAGAAGAAGAAGAAGAAGATGAAGCGTTTATTTTGGCCAAAGGAGGCAGCGTTTGAACAACGCGCATAATTGCCAGAGAATTTACGATAATGTTTTAAATTAAAAAGGATGTTCTTCGCAGCAAGCTCTGCAGCTCTGCAGTTCAGTCTAAAAGTTGCTTTCATTTTTATAGCCGCAAAACGCGCTGCAGACGGGCCGCATTAAAACATCTTGACGCAATTTTTGCGATAAGTCGACAGCCGCAACCACAGCCACAGCTACAGCCGCAGCAACAGCCGCAGCTTGCAGCAGGATGAGTATGAAACTGAGAGGTTGAGGGACCAGAGTCAAAGAACGGCCACGGAGCAGAGGTGGAGCAGAAATAATGGCTGGATTATGTACGAATCATGTCGTCGTCGTCGTCTCCGTCGTTGTCTTTGTTGTTGCTGTTAGCCATGGTCAGCGCATGTCTAGCAGCAAAGATCATGTACGCCAGGGTAAGGATAAATCAACGACGGTTGCCAACGAGGCCTGAAAAGCAGACCAACACATGCTTGTAAGCTTAAAAGGTGTTAAAACTATTTTTGTAAATTTAATGTGCGATAAAAGAAATGAAAATACCTGCAAGCACCTACCGACAAACCAACCATCCCAACCAGCCAACCAGCCAACCAGCCGCTTCCCTCAGCCCAAGCCACGTTCCTTTTCAAGCTCGTCAGCAGCAGCAGCAGCAGCAGCAACAACAACAGCAAAAACGTGACGAATTCGCAGCCTTTTTGCAGCTGAGCAGGTGGGAACCAAAAAAAAAAAAAAAATGAAGAGAAGAAAATATATATAAAATAAAATAATTGTTAAAAAGGCAGAAAATTGGGTGAGCTGCAAAAGTTTGTGCTAAGTGAAATGCTGTGAACCTTTAAATCGCTCAAGTTGCAAAAAGATAAGCATCTGAGCAGATTCTCCTAAAATATTTAACATTTTCTGTGAATAACAGTGCACTTTAATGAGATGAGGTTCAGTTAATGCTGATGTGGTTTGGATAATGTAAACTCTGCTGTTAGGTGTGTGCATGTTGATGAGAGATGTTAGTTAATAGCAGATTTGTTGTTTGAAAAGTGTAAAGTGTGGATATGTTGATGACAGAAGTTAGTTAAGAATTGATTTATTGTTTGGATAATGTAAACGACTGTTTTGTGTGGATATGTTGATGGCAGAAGTTAGTTAACAGTTGATTTGTAGAGTGAAGTGAATATTAATGTCGTTCAATTTGCGAGAGGCGATAATGTGAGAATTACAAGTAAATATTTTAAAAACTTTCACAGTTCACTTTAATGAGAGCGTGTTAACTTGATGCTGCAATGGTTTGGCATAACTAAGAACGCTGTAAGTTAACAGGAGATTTGCTGTTTGAATTATGTAAGCTCTGCTGCTAGGTATGATGATGAATGATGTTAGTTAACAATAGAATCTTTATGCCGTTCAAGTTGCAAGAGAAGAGAATGTTTCTATTTTTAAACATATTTTTTAACATTTTCTGTTAGTTTCCGATTATGTAAATATATGCTAGAGAACATGATTGGCTGATACTGTAAGAATAATGTTAAGAGAGCTGTTAAAGGTTTCAATGTAAATGAGATACAGTTGCTAATTGACTTAAGCTTATGCTGTCTTCGCATATATTGTTTACAGTTATTACATGTTGTTTCCAGTACACTTAAACCTGCTTTTAAATATTGCTACTCTCTCTCTCTCTCTCTGTCTCTCTCTCTTTCTGTCTCTCTCTCTCTCCCTGCTGTAAACTAAACTCAAGTTTAATAGAAATGCTTTAAACACTTCTGTTAGCCATTCGCTCTGTTTTCATAGCCAAAGATTAGCTCAAGTTTAAAAATCGATTTGTATGCTTAATTGGAATAGCTTAGAGAGAAGAGAAAAAGGAAAATAAGTTGGGAGCAAAACATTGTCTGGCCATTAGCCGGAAGTGTGCAAAGGCCAAATTGAAAGCCGCTTGCAATTTGTAATAGCGCGTTTGCGCTCGGTCTGCCCGTTGCACCTGCAAATTGGCAGCTATGCCACCAAAGAAGTCGCCAATAGAACCGCACAGAACATTGGCCATTAAAATTGCTGTTGGCACTGGCCGGTGTGTGTGTGTGGGGGGGGGGGGTGGGTTGATGTCGACGGGTCGCACAGGGGAGCATTTCAGCCTAATGAGCAGCGGGCCATAAATGGCCAAACATTGTGCAACAGGCTGCAGCTTGTAAAATTAGAAAGCAATTTAAATTGATGCCCAGTATTTGTGCTGGGTGGAGGAGCATAAGAGAAGGCGTAGCCTGGGAAACAGCAGCAGCAGAAGCCGATGAAGACAAAGTTATGTGTTGGGTGCCATGATGTTTATTAAATGTTATGGTTATGGCCAAACATTTATGCTAATTATTGTTATAAGCAAATGGAACTTTTAACTAAAACGGGGCGTGGGCTGCCCTGATGAAGTAGCAATCGATGTGCGCTGCAGCAAAAGTAGTTTGGCCGTAAATTTATTTGGCCGGAACCAGTCGATGGTGTTGCATTTTTCAAAGTCACAGTTTGAACAGCGACAGCAGGCACACACAGGCAGCACGTCATTATCGAAAGCGGAGCGAGTCGATGTTCTTGTTGTTGTTGCTGCTGTTGTCGTCGTCGTTGTTGTCGCCAAGATCTGTGACGAGGACGCAGACGATGGATGGCCACAGGCGACTGGTTGGCAAGTTGGGTAGGACCGTTAACAGTTGCAGTTGCAGTTGCTCCAGTTTGTTAGCTAAGCGACAGCCTACGGCGTTTAGTATGTTAATTTAAATGAGAAAACAACGGTATTTTACGATTATGGCTTAATTACTTACATCATAAAATACAAAGAAAATGATTACGATGATCTGTGTGTACCCAAATGGCAGCTACATTTTTTATGGCTTCACTCAAGTTGATGCTGCTAGTTGGGAAGCTGGCTGTTGCTATTGCTGTTGCTATTGCTGTTGCTATTGCTGTTGCTGTTGCTGTTGCTATTGCTGGGCTGGCGATGATTAACACTATCATTTATCTAATAGCATAACTGCCGCTGCGTGCCAAACTCTAAAATCGAGTCACCAGCTCATCAGCTCGCCAGCTCACCAGCTCACCTGCCCACCTGCCCGCTGTAAAGGTGCTTGAAAATCAATTAAATTATATTGCATAAAAGCTTGTAATTTTAATGAGCGCATTTGCCTTTAAGCCGAGGGCTTAGCGCCAAACATCCAGTTGAGGCCCCATTACTGTCTCTCTGCATAGCGAGTGGAGATGTCTGGACTGTAAGAATTGCATATGAAATATGATGCGTCAAGGTGCGCAGCGTACATCAGATAGCCGCAAAGTGGTCAGGCCTATAAAGTACGGGCCGAGTCAGGGGCTAAGCTGACAGCCGCATTACCGGTTCAAGCCTGCTCAAAAATATATGCTTAAGTCGGGCAGGCATATTATACTATATTATTATGATTATTTCAACTCTGTTTGCTCAGCTAAATAGCTCGATAATAGAAGCTTAAAAATAATCAGAAATCGCGTCTCGTTTGCCAATATTTTGTCATATGGCAACGCTCCCTTTGCCCAGCTCTATGCGCATTCCAAGTTCAATTTCAACCTGATGAAGAAAATAAGAAAAAAAAAACCTGCGCGGCGAGTAAAAGAACTTGTACATTTCCAATGCACCAGCAGCACCAGTTGCAGCAGCAGCAGCAGCAGCACCAGTTGCAGCAGCAGAAGTAGCAGCAGAAGTAGCTCTCATCCTCTATTCCCATTCCCAATCCCGAAAACTTGTTGCTGCGCGCAGCGACGCCAGCTGCAGCAGCAAGTGCAGCAGCGACGACGACGGCGACGGCGACGGTGACTGCGCAAACGCCGACAACGTTTGGCAGTGCGAAAACAAAGCTCAAAGCGTGTAGAACTGAAGCGCGGCTGTGCAGTGCTGTAAAATATATAAATAAAATGTGAATGATCTTCGCCGCCCCCAGCTGAGATCTGTAATCTATAACAGCAACTACTTACCAGCATATTAAAAAAAAAAAAAAACAAAAAAAGAAAAAGAGAAGAAAAACAGAAAAAGAAAATACGCTGCGAAGCCGACAAAACTGCAATAAATTAAAGCCAAAAGTGCCGCGAGGCCAAATGAAATTTGTGAACGGCAAACGCAGCAACAGCAGCAGCAACAGCAGCAGCAGCAGTTGAAGCAGAAGTTGCACAGTTGCAGTTTCGCGTTCCATTTGCGCGTTGTTTTTGTTGTTTTTGGGAAAGGTAGCCGAAGCTGCAACTCCGCCCGCGGCCAGGAAGACCGAGCCACAACCAAAAGCAGAAGCAGAAGCTGAAGCTGAAGCAGTAACAGAGATCCAGTCAACGCTCCGGTTCGGCGCATGCGTGAATGCCGCGTTTTGTCTATGGCAACCGGCCTATAGAGAGGGTACTATTATTAGTCGGTTATAGTGGCCGGACGGTTGCGCTGCAGCTAGTAGGTAATTAAAGCGTGAAAATCACTGTTTAAATTCTCATAAATTTGTGCATTTAACGCAATTGCAATGCACTCCATGCCCCTTTAATCTGTGTGTGCGTATGCGTGTGTATGCCTGTGTGTGCCTTCTAATTGCTGACAACGACTTGCTTATGGATCATTAGTTATGTGAATTCAATTATAGTGCAGCCGCAACATTGGATTACTAACTACGGCCACGGGTGAGCACACATATCCAACTACCTATATGTCTATATATATATATATATATTCATTTATACAAGTACATATATATGTATGTATGTATGTATGTATGTCTGTCTGTAGGCAGAGGCAGATTGTTAATGGCTAGGGCGTGTCCCGCAATTGCAACAGAGTCATGGGCATAAATAAGGTTCGGGCTTGTGTTAGTTTACGTGATTTCAATGACTCAATGACACTGGCATCAATTAGAGCTTGGTATATTCCATTAATCCAGATTAGGAATATGTTAACTAATAAGTATAAGAGTATATGTTAAAAGCCATTATAGCTTATAAACTATGATGGAAGCTCATTAATAACAAAGCTGAGGGCTCTTATAAGCAACCAAATAGAATTAAAACTATAGAAAATGCTTTAAAGGCACATTAATTTGTTAAGCTTTTGGAAAGCCTATGTATGATAACATTTAGCGCTGCTGTAGACAACGTATAGAGAGGAGAAAGCTTAATCAAAAAAGCACATTAATGATATACGAAAGCGTATTACAGTCAATAAGGGAGCTTTTATAAAGTATTCAGCAAAAGTTGTTGAAGCGCATTGAAAAGCTCATATGAGATTAGTTGCTCTACATTGATTGTATACTTTATCTCTATTTCTCTATCTCTCCCTCTCTCTGTCTCTTTTCCTCTCTTAACTGTTGAATAAGTAAATTATACTAAAGCTTATGGCAATCAGCAAAAGACCAAAAACTATTAAAGTACAGTAAAGCTCAAATAAGATTAATTGCATTGCATTGATGGTTTACTATCTCCCTTTCTCTCTCTCTCCCTCTATCTACCCATCTCTTAGCTATCATATCCCTTCCCTCTGCACAATTAATTAATTCAGTTTAAGCTTTCGGTTTAAGCTAGTCTCATTGTGTGCATTTAATCGGATAGCTTTGCAGCTTATAGTTGCATTGTGGCCAATTGATTTAAATATGCGCTCTTGTGGCTAGCTTTAAATTGCCAATTATAAGTGGTTTGTCGATATGCGATAAAGGCCGAAAAACGAATTGAAATCAAAAATAAATAAAACGAAAAGCAAAGCAAAGAAAAAAAAAAAACAAAACTAAATTAAAGCGGCAACAAACGGAGTTTGGCTTTTGGCTATGCATTGTAAATAAACGAGTAATTGGCCACAGTGAAACAACGAATGCAGCGACAGCGATTTCGATTTAATCACAACTGGTCAATGGCCAAAGAGCCAAACGCCAACACTTTTGGGAGCCAGCGTGCTGGACTCCTCGGCACTTGCTCATTAAAAACACAAAGAGTGCACCACACTGACCCCAAAGAGCTTAAACGACACACACACACGCACGCATACTTACAAAGACAATACAGAGTGAAACAAAAAATTAAAATAAATTGCAAACAAAATGAAATAACAAAAAGGGGAAAAAAAAAACAAAATAAAAAGAGCTAAAAGTCGCGGTATCCAGCGTTGAGTTAACAACTTAATTGGATTTGCATGTAATTTTACTGTCCAGATTGAAAAAATCGACAGTTGTTGCATCTCAGATAAGGGGCAATGGCAACAGCAAAAATAACAACAACAACAACAACAACAACAACCAGACGCATCTGCGGCTTGCGTACGCCAAATAAAAAACGCGTGCAAAACGCGTGCAAAACGCGTTGCGTCAATTTAGTTGCTTTGCTTCGTTATCAAATGTTTATGTCTGCGTTTATGTTTATGTGACACTGCTGCCTGAAATGGTGTGCAGCCATGTCCCCGCCCCCGCCCCCCTCTCACTACGCCCACCTACCTCTCATTGCCTCACCGCCCACATGTGGCACATATGCAAAGCAGGCAATTGATGGCGTTTATTGTCGCCATATCCATAGCAAATTGACAGTTAAAACAAAACCGACTACTGCAGCTTGTTGCTGTCGCATATCGCGCACACTTTAAACTCCTTTCGTTTTCAATTAACGAGCTGGCGGTACACAAAAATGCATTACCTGACTGCAAAAGTCGTTTCGAATGATAATACGGAATTTCAGATAATCGGAATTTAAGGTTTGAGTTAAGCATTAAATTACGAGAGAAATCGACATATGTCTGTCCGTTAATGTGGTGGCTGGGTGGTCCAGGGTGGTGCAGTGGCCGGTAGCCAGTTGGATAGCAATTTACATATTTTTGCTCGACAGGTGCTATCGAAATTAGCAACGAGGGTGGTTTAAGGGACTTTTGAAATATGCTGGGTACAAGAATTTTCTGAGAGATATTGCTAAAGATGAGGTTGAAGTGGAGTAAAAATGAAAAATAATAGAAAATTATGTTGGGAAATTTAAATGTAACATGAAAAACGAATTTCATACTACATACAGATGTGTTCATAAAAATAGTAGTGCGACTAAAATGTTGGACAGTATAATTTTGTAAACATTTAAGATGTTAATCTTAATATTGTTAATATCAATACTCTTTTCAAATTATTTTCAAAAATATTATGTTTAGTACGTCATTTTGCTGTCCAACATTTCAGTCGCACTACTATTTTTTTGAACACAGCCCAATATACTACAAATAGTTAAACAATTTGCTGTTTTAGTTATCTACATCATTTCCTTTGCTCGTACTACTCAAACGACCCTCGTTTGCATAACGATTTGCGCTTTGACAGCCAGCGCATTTCTTATCGAACACGCCCGAAAATTGAACATGTCAGCGCATTTAGCCAAGCTCTGATAAGCCAAAGAGTCCTTTTAGTCGGCTGCGCGCACACACTTTTGCATTTCTGCTCGAAATTGTGCATTGAGTCAGTCAGCCTCACCTTTTTGTCTTTTGGCCCGAGGCTTTGTGGCATGTGAGCCATAAATTTGACTGGCTTTCTGATTATTTCTATAAAAATAAATACTCATAAGCAGTTCATAAAGTTTTTTTTGTTTTTTTTTTTTTTTTGTTTTGCGTTTGTGGCTTTGTTTCTGTTGATGCTGTTTGGCCTGGGCCTCCTTGGGGCTGGCTGCATTTTGGGGCTTGTTAGGCCTGGCCCGGCGAGTGGTGCATGCCAATGCCATAAATTAACGTCAATTGGCGGCGCAGTCGACGCAGTTGAACAGATCACGCCGTACTGCGAAATGCGGACCACGGAAAGCGCATGCGCACATAAATCTCGATCTTTGCTGTTGCTGCTGCTGCCGCTGCTGCTGCTGCGGCGGCGGCGGCGGCGGCGGCGGCGGCGGTCAACAGAGTTCATGTATTCATTTCTGACATGTCTAGCTAGTCTGGCCCATGCCCCCTTACACTGTGTGTAAGTGTGTGTCTGTGTGAGTGTGTGTGTAGCGGGGGCATTTAAATTGTGAAATAAAAGTAGAAATTGCTAGTTTAATAAACAAAGAATCGTCACAGGAAACATAAAAAACCAGCGGCCAATTTAGCGGCATTGCTTTTTTGTTCATATGAGTGCAAGCTTCTGTGTGAGTGTGTGTGCGCGTGTGTGTATGAGTGCATGTGTGTGTGTCTCATTTTGATTGAATTCAAATCGCAGTCACATAACATGCCACAGCAGACAGCACAAGCAAAAAAAAAAGAGAAGCACAGACGAGCGCAATAAATATGTACAGCGGAGCGAATGCTAAATACTCTAAGCATGAAAGAGTTGACAGCGTTGATAATGAAATATAATATTCAGAGTTCGAGTGTCAGTTGAGTCAGTTGGCATATGCATAATGAATGATCTATAAAACATATTCATATTCTTATATTCATATAAACTTCTCTCTCTATAAATGGGCATATAGAAAGAGTATGTATATTGAGTATGTTATGATATCTTAATCTAAATCTTGTATTATATTAACAATACCACCATCCTTCACTGAGGAATGCTCAACAAATTAAGCTATGGTCTCTCCATTTGTATAGTTAAAGATTTTTATTATGTCTCCAAACTCGATCATTTTGTAGGTTTTCAATGCTCATTCAATGCTCAGGCTGGAACAAGTTATAGCTTTAAAACTGCAATATTCTGCCAGCCACTTTATCAAAACCTTTCAAAAGGTCATCAAATGGTAGCAAATGGAATAAGCAAGTTGTACACCTTTTCGTTCCGGTTAGAGTATATCCGAGTATATTGAGCATAAGAAACGCTTTGCCAGCAAAAGAATGTCAAAGTCATTTAGAGCGGCAAGGGGAGTGGCAATAACAAAAACAACAACAACAGCAGCAGCACCGCCAACAGCAGAGACAGATGCATTTGAAGATGAAGACGAAGACGGCTGGCTACTGGCTCGGACTGGGGCTTGGGTCTCGGCGCGGCGCGGCTCGGTTGGCAGCTACCGTTTGTTTGCCCACGCCTTGGCCAACAAGTGCAAGGCAAAGACCGGGCCCACAGAATTGTTCATCAAATGAACGCTAAATGCACTCAATGGCGAAAGAGCCCAGCACAATGCAACATTTAAGCAAACAACAAAAAGCAGGAGAAGCAGAAGAGAAGAGCAGAGAAGAGCAGAGAAGAGCAGAGAAGAGAAGAGAAGAGAAAAGAATAAATACACAGCAAACGGGGAGCCCAATTTAAGTTTGCGAGCCTTTTGTCTCACATGTGGAGCCAGTTCCAACTGACCGTCTTTTATTTTTTTTTGCTGCTGTTGCTGTTTGTTGTTGTTACTGTTGTTGCTGTTGTTGTTGTTGCTGTTGTTGTTGTGGGCATCTTCAATTTTTCACATGCTCTGCGGATACATCATTGTCAACTGGCGGCTGCCTAATGAAAGTAACGAGCGACAATGGCCAACAACTCGGATCTTGTCAGGCGTCTTTTATACGCGTAGAGCCATCAAATTACATAGTCGCTAGCAGCGCAAGAGTTTGCTTTCTGCATCTCGATGTGGCATAGTTGACATCCTTGCCACGCATTATCAACTTGTGGTGCACAATCGAACACTTTGCTGGCAGCGTACAAGCGATCTGGATTGATGTCCTCTTTAAAGCCAAATACATTCCAGGAATATGCTAATATCGCTGTACAGCTCTAGCGGTGGCAGGCCATGGCACTTGGCGTGCATTGCAACAATTGCTGTTTGCAGCTACCATGTTGTACACTGAAATTAATTGTGTGTTACCTGACTCGAGTTCAGATGCACCTGCTGTACGCGCTGGCTTAGACTTTTAATAGGAATTGGATCGGCGAGGTTATTAAATATTTTTATACATTTTATATTAATACTGATTTTACTTTATTAGGCAGAGACTTAATATCTTGTTGAAGAGATCTTCCTGTACTTAGGTATATTTTCTACTTTATTGGAGGTCAGCGGAGTTCTATAGCTCGGGAGTGTCTAGAGGCACTAGAGTGACTAGAGGCTCTGAAGTGATCAGTTCATATGAAAACGAATTAAGCTTTTTATGTAGACACATAAGTGAGCTATATCATAGTGTAGTTGCAAAACACATTGTGTTATGTATTCAATACTTTTTCAATTTTACTTTTTCTCCATGCATTCGTCTGCATATACTGTATTGCCAGTCTTCCCTCTTTTCGTCTTAGTCTCTGCACATATTTAAACCAATTATAGGGTATGTTGTAGTTAGCATTCACTAAATATTGATTAAATATCATGACGCTACAAAATCTGGAATGCATCAAGCTCTATTAACTGTATGAAAATGAAATTTTTGCCAAGCCAAACAAGGCTTAAACACTAAAAATTGCAAATGAAAACGTTAAGCAACACTGTCAAATTAGCATAAGCAAACATGGCTTATCACTGTCAGCCAGTTGTCAGCCGAATGTGCAACAAAATGTGCATGTGTGTGTGTCTATGTGTGTGTGTGTGTGTGTGTGTGTGGAAATCTCTGCTTAATTTTGTTGATTTTAATGCTAGCTGGCAAAATTTATGGCATATTTTAAGCAAATTGTAATAAAGCAATTGCAACTGATTTATGCAACACATGCCACACACGACTGTGTGGCAAGCCAAAAAGGATTAACTGAAGAGGCAGAAAAATACGTAAAATGAAAAGAAAATAAAGAAGACAAAACTTTGGCTGCTGCTGCGAATTCATACGCAAGTCCATAAACAAAGCACTAAAAGGATTTAAGTTTCGGCAAACGGGAACAACAATGGAGCACAATGATGCCATAAACAATAAACAGGCAAGTTTTGGGAAGCCTGTAAATTGTTTTGTCCAAAGCCAGCGCCAGCCACAAAACACACAAAACTATGCCGCAACTCATTGAGAAGCAAAAGTTTTTGCTCGTGGCTAAAGACTGGGATTTGCTGCAGCCAAAAAGTTCAAGTGTCTGTGTGAAATTAATTGCTGCCCGTCCATGTCGATCCCGACTCCTACTCCTACAGACATTATTTAAGCTGAAACAAAGCTATCACTTACACACACACACACATGCAGCGTGTGGAGCTATGGCAAGGATTAGTGCAAGGACCAAGCGAGCGTGCGTCTTCATACGAAATTCAATTAGGCGTCCATGACGTGCCACAATGCGCATCAAGGCGAAAAGAGTTGATGCTGTTGCTGCTCTTCCTGCCGTTGTTGTTGTTTTTGTAGTTGTTGCAGCTGCCTGTGCTATAAAACACAATGCAGATAATTTGGCGCCTTTTTTCAATTTCTTGGAAGCCAAGGCGCTGTAATTTGCCACATAAGTCACAGGAGTCAACCCAAGCGTAAGAGTCGCTGCCGCCAGTCAGCCAGGCGCAGCACAAAACCAACAGCTCAATTTTTTTATTTTTTTTTTTGTGCAAATGCTCTTCTGCTCTTAGGGTATTGTGAAATTAAGAAAGCGAGCTAAAGTCGAAAGCAGAAGAAATATTATTAGCCAAGAAATAAAAGTAAATCTTGGTCAATTTGAAACTGATTGCACTTGAGTTGTTGTGATGCTCGCTTAGAAAATGAGGCTAGTCTGAGCAGTGATTGAACTATTCAGAAAATCCATACATTCCATATAATCTGTATGTTTATAATATTTGTCTTATATATTCGCTTTATAAAAATAATTTAATGGCATAAAAAGTAGAGAAAAATAAATTCCTAATAAAATATTTTTAATATATAAAATAATATTTATGGTAAAAATATATTAAATAATATTTATTCATTTATTTATTTAGTAATTTATATCTACTTATATACAATATATATACAATTATATCCAAAAGAGTATCTAGACTTCTGCAGCTGAAGCGTTGCTATTCTTTTACTTCTTTTTTTTTTTGGCTGCCAATCGCAACCGCAGTCTGACCTTAGCCGTGTGTGGACGCGCTTTTTATTTAAGGCGTGGCCACTGGCCGTGTTTGGGCGTTGCCACACCCACATCCTCTTGGGCAGACACGCAATGCAATAAACATTCAACAAACTCGCCACAGTGGCTCATGTGCAAGTCCAGCTGCACTCACACTTTCAGCCGAGCTTGGACTAAGCTCGGCAAGCGTATTAAACTTACAAGATTAAAGTTGAAATTGTAAATTGCTTCTTAGTCTAATTACGCGATGATGTTGCTGTTGCTGTTGCTGTCGCTGTTGTTGTTGTTGTTGTTGTTGTTGTTGTTGCTGTTGCTGTTGCTGCTGTTCTTGATCACCATGATCATCAGCCAGACTCCCTTGAAGTCTGGCTGGCAATTCTGCAGAAATTTTCCTTTTTAATCGTGTACCTCACTCATCGTATGTGTCTGTGTGTTTGTTTGTGTATGTTGCAGCTTGTTGCAACCGTCCATTTTCGTACTTTAATTACAACAACTAACACAACGAGCTGCATAAACAAGATCCGCTGCAACCTGAGCAAGCCGCTCGAGCTTCTCTCTAGGCAATTACAAAGCCCCAGCAACAGAGTTAAGATCTGTTTTACTTTTTCTTTTTTTTTCTGCCACTTATTATGTTGCAACTGTTGTTGCAGCCGTTGTTTGTAGTTGCTTTATTAAAAATTTTCTAATCACTTGGAAAGATTTACATGCAGATATGCGCTGAAATTTCATGTTACAGGTCTGGCATTCTCGAGCTCATATATAACACAAGTTTTGACAGCTGAAATTTGGAAATCTATAAAAAATGCTGTTTTACTTGGATAACTCAAACTCAATAAATTCTTTTGTGTATTGTAATTGAATCTGGCGTAAAGTTTTTAGCATACACTACAAATAATTTATAATCAGAATTGTAGAAAATGCGATTGGATTGACAACAGGCTTAACATTTTGATGAAGATACAATCTCTATGGCGATCTGGCAACTGAGGTCGCGGAGAATCTCTTGCCAACTCCCGCTTACATATTTCAGTCAAAGATGTTGGCTTGCTATGCTTTGCATGCCCAGACAACTGCATTGTATGGATATATAATATGTATGCATTACAAATACCCAACTCAAAAGCGAATGTCAGTGAGTGCCTCGCCAGGCCGCTTGCTGCATTGCCAAGTTATGAGTATGCCACCGAACCCTAATCGAGTCCATACAACGGTAATTGCAGTCGCAGATAAATATCACTGTTAGAAAACCCACATGGCTGCAATTGCGAGGCTAATGCAAGACTTGCTCGAGAGGCAGAGTCAGCCACAGAAACAGAGTGAGAGACAGAGAGACAAAGAGAGAGGGAGAGGGTGAGGGTGAGGGTGAGGGTAGCGGCAACAACTTTCTGGCCAAGTTGACGTTGTTTGCGCGCGCGCTGGCTGGAAAAAGTGGTCAACAGCAAATGGTAAGACGAGCCATAGATTGGCAACGTCTTCGTTTCGTTACTTTCAGCTCAGCGCGCTTAGAATCTGACCGAACAGGCGAAAGCAAAGCGAACGAGGCAAACCAAAGATGCTTTATTAATTTTAACCGTTTGCTGCGTGCCCGGACTGGAATCGAAGCTGGACTCGGATATAGAGTTGGTCTTGGCCTCGGTCTTGGTCTTGCGGTCTTGGCGCAGGCAGTTGTCGTGAGACAAGTTTATTTGGCTCAGTGCCGTGTTGACGTTTAATAAATTTACGAATTGTGGCCGTGCGCGGCATGTGGCCAAGACGCAATGGCATTGCCAATGCCAATGGCCAGACCATTGGCAGTTAGACAAAGTACGTGCACTTTAAGCAGCTGCTGTTGCTGCTGCTGCTGCAAAAGCTCCTGCTGCGGTTGCAGCTAACCGATAAGCCCTGGCAACTGGCAACTGGCAACTGGGCTGCCGTGCGGCATCATCAATCTTGCGGCCTTACGAATCGCCAGTTGCCGGCGATTTTAATGTGCCATATCAATCGTTGCATTAAGCCATGCCCGTCGATGACGTGGCTCAGCACAAAGAAGGCAACAAAACTCTTAATTTCTTTTAAATACAAAATAGAATCAAAGTGGATGAAGGGGCGGCTGTAGCTGCACTCAAAGTCTGCGCTAGAGTTTTGAGTGCACTTTGTAAATGCAGACAAACATTTTCTGCAGTAATTAAAATCTTTGACTGCAAAAGGCGTCATCCTTGTCGACGTCTTCCGTTTGTGACTTTGTTTCGCTGCTTCGAGTGCTGCCCAATGCAGCAGAAGAGCAACAGAAGCAGCAGCAGCAATAGCAGCACAAGAAGCAGCCGAAGCAGGCAACAATCAAAAGATAAACTGCCGCCAGTCGCAGGTTGCAAGTCGCTGCAGCAACATTCATTGAAGTCCATTTAGACTGCAATTAAAAAACTCACAACTTATGCAGTAGGAGGCAGGGTGGCGGGTGGTGGGGTGCAGCGGGGGGCTTACGCTCGCAGATAAGGGCAAATGCAGAGCCAGTAGCCGTGGCCAAGACACTGGCTAAAGGCTTCAAGTTCACTTAACTTTGGCATAAATGTGAAGCTTCCAGCGAAGGAATGTGCGGCTGCTATCTAGACTACAAGCATATATACACACACACACAGAGATACTTGTATATAGGTGTGTGTGTGTGTGTGAGTGTGTGTGTGTGTATTGGGTATACCACCTTGACAACCTGTTCTCTCAACTGGCCAAGACTCCAAGTCCAACTCCAACTCCAACTGACAGCAGACAAAAAGTGAATTAAGTGAATAAGAAGAACATGTTTGTGAAAATTGTGCGAATGCTTCAAATAATTAAGTAGGTGGACGCGAGACGTGGTTAATGCTGCCCCAAGGCAAAAAAAAGAAAAATTGGCAAAATGAGTTAAAAGGGCAAACTCTAAATGTCTGCGCATAGCAATCAACAAAGCTCTGGGGTTAACCATATGTAATTTCAATGGCTAATGAGTAGCGCATAGAAGAGCGCGCATAGCAGAAATGCTGGAGTATTACGGATGAAAGACTTGCATATGCTTGGAACTTTAATGAGTTCCTGTGAAGGCAAGGCAGACAGTGCGTGAGAAGTGCATAGAGAAGCGCGATCAGCAGGTGGATAGAAATAATTTTTGAAAGTCTGGCAACACTATTTCAGCTGAGTCTTGACTACTGTGTGAGAGTGAAAGCCGCGATTAGTAAATTAATAGAAAATCTTAGAACTTGACCCCTGTATGAGAGGAAGTATGGCAACGCTGCTGGAACTGCTCTGACAGCTGCAATGTCTTAAGAAGCTGCTGAATATACTTATGCAAATGAAATATATCAGATATGGCAACGTTGTGGTCGCCGTCGCAGTTGGTTTTGCGCCGCGGTCGATCGATCAATGACTGCGATCTGCAATCTCGACGCGTCTCACCCTGCACTCACTCACAACACTCACAAACACTCAACACTCGTTGTCAGCACTCGTTGAAGACAAATGGTCAACGCTTCTGCTGTTGACAGCAGCAGCAGCAGCAACAGCAGCAACAGCAACAGCGGCAGCAGCAGCAACAGCGCGTAGCCATCGCATCCTGGCAACAATATCCACATCTACATCCAGCTGCAGCTCAATGCGCTGTCCCGAACTCAAATGCCAATAAAGCAAAAGAAGAGAGTATTTTTATTTAACAGCTTTTTATTTTGGACACCCTCAAAAAGTTTTTGGCCTCATAAGGTCGTTTGTCGCACATGTTTACTTGCACTTGCAGCGCCATAAATTAGATTGAAAACGAAGCTGTAATGCCTGCCAAAAGGGCCGAATGGGGGACGAAATGGGGGAGCGGGCGGTCGGTCTGCGCAACCAACAGAAATCGACAACAAATCAATTTTTGTGCCATTGCAGCAGAAAATGCTGCCACCCAGCAAAGTTTTGCCTTTTTTCCCTTTTGGCTTGCATAGTTTTCAATTTGGCCCATCAATGAGACTGTGTGGGAGCTGATCCGCCCCTCACACACAGCTGGAGCTGGAGCTGACTGCTTAGATGGCCAGTAAAAATGCCATTTCCGCTTGTTGCCGTAAAAACTTTTTTTGGCCAAAAGTATTTCGCTCGTAAAATTGCGACTGACACATGCGAACAAACTGTTGACTACTGTGCGACCCACGTTCTGGTTCTTATTCTTGTTGTTGTTGTTGTTGCTGTTGTTGAATAACTGAAATCTGGCGGCGAATCGTTATTACTGTTTAATAGAACATGGCTTTTATGACAAACGGCACAGTTGGCCATTTTCATGTTGTCCATTTCACACATTCATCTGTGCGGCGCACAGTGTGCCAAAAGTGTTGGCCATAAAACTTGGCAAAATGCTAAGTAATTTCAATTTCAGATTTCAAAAGCAACCCCTCTATAAAAGGCAACCCTCGGCTCCAGCAGAAAAGTAATGAAATAAATATAAGGAGCTGCCAAGTCGAATCAGGAGCGGTAAATGCAGCTTCAAGTGCCTTTTGGGAACGCACCTTGAACGTATTTATTGCTGCTGCTGTTGTTGCTGCTGCTGTTGCTGTTGCTGTTGTTGTCGTCGTCATTGGCAACATCATCAGGCATTCATTGGCCTTTGCTCGCATCTCCATCTCCCATCCAAGTGTTCAACCTTGCGTAACGCATGCACATTTATAGGAATTGCGCATAACTTTAAGCAAAGCTGTCGAGGCACACGACCCAACTCTCAGACTCCTGCCCAGTCAACGCGAAACTGCGCTAGCCACAAGGCAACTCACTCCTCTTCTCACACACCCAGGACACTTGGCCACTTCACCACCCTCGGTCGCATCATCAGCAGCACCGCATAAGTCGTCCGCATCGTTTCTCTCATACAGTCCAAATCTCAAGGGTGGCATAAATGTTGTCCTTCAACTTGGCCTCGTCCTTTCCGTTCCGTTCCTTTCCTTTCCTTTGCTGCTGCTGCTGCTGCTGTTGCTGCTCTGTTGCTGTGCTGGCTGATAGCTTAAGTGGCTGCATTATTGTCGGGGCTTAACTAACACTAAAACTGATTGATTTTAATTTTCATGCATTTACATTTATTACGTTTTATTGGACCAAGCATTCGCGCTTTAATTGCCATGTAATTTTATGGAGATATATGGATGTCTTTGATTAATTTCCAAAACAAAAAAAATATATATATAAACAGTCAAAGAGATTGGGAATTTTGCAGTTTTATTGAAACTGTAAGTTTATATGTAGACAAGACAGATGAATTCCTGATGAGTTCAATGCTGAGCTATTTTCTATATATTTATATGCACGTATGCATATTTTGCAGGTCATTTTGTCATCAGAGTTTCTGTTTTAGGGTATTTTGCAGTCATACTTTAAGCTTACATAACTTTTTCAAATCTAAAGCAATTCTTGATTTGATCCAAGTCATTTTGTCATCAGAGTTTCTGCTTTAGGCTAATTCTGAATTCTGAATTCTGCTGATTCAAAGTATGTATTTCCATATTCAAAGAGCTTAGAATAGAAAACAAAAGGTTTCTTTGAGATCTAACAGTTGCAAAGCTTTATTTTATATACTAAAACACTAAGAACTTGTTTGGTAAAAATTAAAAAAAAACTGTTTCATATTTAAAAAAAAAAAATGTTAGTAATTATTTTTCAATTTTGAAAACCAAATATATTTATATCACTTTAATAATTTATGAAATAATTTAGAAGTATTTGTACAAAATTCCTTAAAAAATTTCGATTGACTACAAATTTTAAAGAAGATATAAGTTTTTAATATTAAGTAGAATATTTACTTGCAGTTCTTAGGACTGTTTTTAGTTGAAAGTAAATTTTACTCCCTTAACTATATCCAAATTCTCAAACTTCTCTTACAAACTTAATTATAAATTATTTCCAAATTTAATATAAAACATTTTTTTTTTAAATTATCAGACTACTTGATTTATTAGCCAAGAAACTAACACTTATTAGATGTCAAAACAATATTTGCAACACTCAAAACGCAAAATAAAACCAAAAGAGAGACTAACAATCAAATGCTCTCTTAGTACTGGCAAGCGAAGAGTAATTTTCGCATTGCGCCTGTGCGTATGCAACGCGGTTTGAAGCCGGTTGTAAGGCAAACCAAAACAATGGCTTCAAACACCCACGCCAAGGCACACACACACATTCACACACACACACACACACACACACACAGGCAGACAGATTGGTTCGGTTCGGCAGACTTGACGTCTCCGGGCATGTTGTTACTGGCAGACAGCGTGTCCTTGTCTCTGGCTTTTGGCCATGCCAAATCAGTTGCGGTTTGGTAACGCGGCACAACACAACGTGCAAGCGGATTCGCAAGACTTTAGACACTGCGCATCGCATTCATTCAAATCGCGTGCATTTTTTCCATGTTTTGGACACAAATAAATAAATAACAGAAAGAAAAAAATCAAAATTTGTTTGCACTTTGCAACTGGACGCGACTAAATTTCCGCTTCGTTGCACTTTGAATTGGGATTCAAGCGAAAACAAATTATTTCGAGTTCAACGCATCGCCGGGTTAAAGCTAAAGTATCCGGATTTGAGCTGTTGCCTCGCATATCATTACGCGTGCTGATTTCTGAAGTGTGTGTGCGTGCGTGTGTGTGTGTGTCTGTGTGTGTGTGTGCATTTATGCATAATTGAATAACGAAGGTGAAAATTGAAATGTTAACAAATTGAATTTACACTCTTCAACCGAAAACCCAATTGAAATTGTGAAAGAAACTTCGCATTCAAGTAAATTGCTTAACGAGCCAAGTCGCAGCCAAGTCGCAGCCAAGTCTCAGAGACAACTACGTGCTGCCAGTTAATTTTCTAATTGGATTAGAAGTCATCAACCCATCAGCGAGGTAAGCCTCATGAACTTCAACGACCAATTGGACTGCCTTTCACCAAGCGACTGACTGACTAACTGACAACACAGTCAAGTGGACAAAGCTATGTTCAAGGTTGAATGGCAGCTAATTGCAAAAGGGGGCAGCAGCTGCGTTTGCTGTAATGAGTTGGCCAGGTGTCATGTGATATGAATGCCTAATTTCCAGTTTGAGATCCGATTTCAAAAGGCCGACACCAGTCAATTGGCACTTTGTTAAGTTCAGTTTCCTGCAATGATTCAGCGAGGAATTCAACAGAATTTGGCGTTTTGTTTTAGAGGGAATATGAAACAGTTAGCGCACCTTTTTAACATGCATGTTAATGGAAAATAATATTGTTTATAGTTTTTTTTAAGGATTTTAAGGATACCCTCTTATATTGCTGCTTTGAATAATAATAAACTGTTAAAATTAGATCACAGAAGCAGCTATATTATTAAGTTGTATTGGGATTTAAGGATTTTAATTTGTATTAATATTTTTTATTAAATAAATACTGATGCAATTTTAAAATTTAAGTGAAAGAAGTTTAAATTGATTAACATGAAGGTAAAAAAAGAAAAATTAGTAAAAATAATTAAACTACCTATCTTACTTTCCAAATTTTCAAATCTTTCTTAACATGCGTGTTAAGGCATTAACATGAATGTGATATATTCCAAATCAAATTTAAAGATTTCAATTAACAATTTTTCCTTCAGCAAATAATATGAATTATAAATTTCCAACAGTTATTCTGAGAAGTTAGTTGGAAAGCATAATTTTATCTATATCTCCCATTGTAAGAAGATATTAGAGCAAATAGTCAAGGTAGCAGCTTTTCCCTCACCATTCTTTACTAGAATATGTAACAACATGTTAGGTGTGCTGCTTAATGTGTGAAAAGCTTGCTTTCATTTGCTAGAAACAATTAAAAATTAAAATAGATTCTAGTAAAAAAAAGCAGCTACATTACCAACATGCATGTTGAAAACTTAACATGACTGTTAAATTTACAAATTCAAATTCAACTTTCAATAAGGGCTTCCAGCCAAACACTTCTCTGCTCTAGAATGCATGTTACAAAATAATAAAATTCATGTTATATTTCACAAAAACAGTTTTGAAGCAGAAATAAAACTTGCATAGCATTAATATTGCTTTCTATGCCCGCATGCTTATCTATATAGTCTGATCCCTCAAGAATTGTAACACGCAATTCACACAGAACTAGGATAAAAGCATAAATTCCCAGTTAAACATTAACACTTGCTACAACTACAGTCATGGCCATTAAAATGACAATGTTTGCTGTCATTTATATTAATTTACTCACACTGCTTGCAACGGCCACGCCCACACGACGCCCACTTTCAGAGTGGAAAAATAGATAAGGAGACGAGCATTATGCAAATTGCAATGGCAAACGGCAAACGGCAAACGACAAACGGCGACGAGGCCCCGAAGCGAACACCTAATAATGAATACTAATTCGTTCATTAACGTACACCCACACATTATTTCACACTTTTAGTTGGCCAAAAAGTCTTCATGTGTGAAATTTTGTATTTTTTTATGCGACGTATGAATTATTAAAATTAATTAAATGAATTTTTTCCATTTTTTGCTTTTTTTCGGCGGGGGCAAAGTGCAAATGAAGTTGAAATGCGGCTAATCAGGTGCCAGCAGGACTTAACAAGAGTTTACGAGTATGTGCGAGGCATGAGATAATTAAGAATTTAATTATTTACACACACCCAGCACACACTCCCACACACACACACACACACACACATACACACACACGCTAGCACAACAAACAGGCAGAGACATTTATTAGCCTAGACATAGGACACACTTGCTTAGAGGGTCTTTAGAACTGATTTGATGTGCGCTCTGCGTTGGGATGTTGGGCAGAGAGTGAGTTTCTTATGTCATGCAATATTCATAATTCCTCATGCTCGTAAAAGCTCAATGCTATAAGCGGGCGGATGTGGAGAGTGGAGAGTGGAGAGGGGCGTGGGCGTGGGCGTGGGCGTGGGCGTGGCTGGTTGCAGTTTTGTGAGTCGAATGTTGACGTTGTGTGTCCATTTTATTTGTTTGCTGTCAACGTTGCTTAATTGAGGGTGTTGCTCTACTGTGTGTTGAGACTCTTTATTGAACCAGGCAAGAGTCTGACGGTCTGTCCAACTCAGTCCATCTGCCGTCGCGTCGTCACATGCAACAGCATTTAATTATGTACACATCGAGCGTGCGGCAAGGTTTTGCTGCGTTTGACATTTTAGTGAATGCTGCTTTGTGCTTTCACTTGTGGCAGCAACAGCAACAAATGATTTAACTGCCTGTCAACAAGTTGCGGGCAAATGAGCAAAATGAATGAATGCACAGCTCAGCTGTTGATCACGGTCAATTTTGGAAATGTTTTGTTTGTCTCCTTTGTGAGTATAAAACATTTATGAATGTTAGCTTAAAGTTTATTTGTATTTTTAATAATTTTAAATTAAATATTTATTCAAAATTTTTAAAAGAAGGCGTTAAGTTTGTTACATAAAACATGTTTGGTCATAAAATGACTTGTTTTCTAGAAAGATTATTTTTTACAGAGAATAGATGATACTTTTATATGCAAGGCAAAATAATAGCTGACAGTATAAATGCTATATTTAAAAACAAATAATATTTGCATTTATTTATATATATATATATATATATATATATATATATATATATATATATATATATATATATATATATATATATATATATTTTTTTTTTGTTTTGCTTCAGTTATCTTATTCAGAAATCAGAATATTCACATTGGTAATGAGACGCAGCTTGCCAATCACAGACCAATGGGATGTGATGACGTATTCGCCAGTGGTAACGGGCAGCGGCAGGTTAATATTATCAGCAATGCGCAAACCATCCACAATTAAGTCATGCTATGCATTAAAAATATGGCAAAAGTATTATGTAAAAAGTTGGCATTATAGTTAGTTGACTTACGTCGTAGGGACACGTATGATTCATATTCGAGTAGACATTCAGGTGAAAGAAACTGTAAATGGACTCGGCAATGGGATTTCGCTTCTTGCTTACCATAAAGCGACATGCATCAATGTCATAGATGGCGAAGGGTGGCATAAAGCGACGCTTAATTTCGGTATACAGCTGCAGTGGAATCAAGCAGATATATAAAAACACCAACATATTGCCATTGATGGGTCTACCAACCGTTACGTTTCCAAATGGCTTTTGTAGCACCTTTAGGTACACGTTCAAATTTTTCATTTCACGACTGAGCGCTCTCATGATGCACTGCTCAACAGTTACGAACTCTGGATCCATATTTTGGCATTGAAATCCGGTTAGTCTTATCTTTTTCATCCTACTGGGCGTGGCTAGCAAGCAAAGTGCTAGAGAAATGAGTTGAATCTGACAGCCGAAGCGCATTGTGGTACACGTTTAACTGATCCACCCATAAGCTAAATAGCACAATTTTTTTTTAGAGAAGCTTAGAGAAGCCTTTCCTTATAATTTAAATATATTATTTTATATATATATATATATATAATCGTTTTAGCTCATACAGTTTGGATATGAAGCTATTGAGAACTAGGCAAAACTCTGAAAATTGTAGATATTATATAGCTTTTGTGGTGAACAGAAAACAAAATGATTGATATAATTTACGTATTTTATGAACATTTATAAAAATTGACAAAGATAATATTGATATGAATGCATACACAAATATTGATCAATCAACCAGTATATTCACTATTTGTTGTTGTTTAAAGCATTATCTATTGTTCAGATTTTGTATTACTTGGATTCCACCGGAAATTATTATAAATAAATAGACATATTTGATAAAGATCTTTATGGATATAATACATTGATCGCTTGTCCATTTATATTGTCAGCCAATAGCTTAAGTTGTTATCTCTATGTTGACGTGGATGGTAACGCGCAGGACATTGTATGCATACCAATAGGTCATTAGTCTATAATCGCCCAAGGCCATGGGCAGAGGCAAATTGAAATTCTCATCGAGGCGCAGGTGATCGATGATTATTGCGTCCTGCAATATCAAATGAAAATAGCAAGAAAATAAAGTTGATTGTCGAATACGCACACTGAAAGGACACGAATGATTCAAGTTGGTGTAAACGCGTAGGTTTAGAAAGTTGTAAAAAATATTTGCCAGTATATTGCGATTGCTGGCATTCATAAATCGGCAGCCGTCCACGGTGAATGCATATAAAATGGGCTTGTTATAGCCGCGACTCTTCAGTTCCAGGCGCAACTGTGAAGCATATTTAGTTGTATACCATATAGTAATTGTATAATGCTAGTCTAGCCATCTACCGTAGTGTTAGTCACTGGTCCCTGCAACAATTTCATAACAACATAAACATCTTTGACATCGCGTCCTACCGGTTTGATAATACAGTTCGCGATGCGTATAAATTTTGGATCAACTGCACGGCACTCCATTGACCTGGCCTTTGTGTGTCCACAAAAAGTGGGCGTGGCAAAGGCGATGATAACGAACAACCCGAATAAACCCATTATTTTGCACGCTTAAACTGAACAGTTTGACGACACGTCACCGACTAATGGGCCGAGTAAAGCAAGTGTAATCACTTAGTAAATTTTCAATTTTAAATATTTGTAATTATTTATACATTTAGGATGATCGAATTCAAGTAAATATTAATATTATTAAAAAAAAAAAATGTCGAAATTATTTTTTTTTTTTTTTTGCATTTTAATGTATTAAATTGCGTTCATATTATTAGAGTTTGAATTTTATAATATGTCATTATCAAGCGCACAAGTCTAATGAGAGTTTTAGGGCCTTTAGGGCTGAATAAAAAAAATTGCACTTAATTATATATTGCGCAAAAAATAGATTAGCTTAAAATAGAACATTTGTGCATTACAGCCAGCCATATAAATATATATTATGAGCATTGCTTAAATGTTTATTAATGGTTCATTATTATTGATAATAGTTGATAGTATAAAAATCCATTGAAAAGAAGCAGAAGAAACCTTGCCGAAAGAGCCAGCTGTAAGGCATATAAAGAGTTGGCCCACAATCCTTGCAGTCACTTAACTTTTCGATAGATGCAAATGTAGGCTAAAGATCAGCTACTCTACTCATATGTACTTGCTTCTTTCATTTTGCTACTTTGCAATTTAACTACACGTTTGCGCTTCGCTATTTATAACCCCCTTTTTTATGCGGCCATAACTTGTTGCCAAAAAAAAAAAAAAGAAAGAGGCAAATAATATTGTTCAACTGTCGCTGACAGACGTCGCTGACATTATTGTTGTTGCCGGCGTCAAAGTCAAAATTAAAAACGCAATGACAAAAAACAAACTGATGCCGCGCTCACCTTTGCACCAAACTGAAGATTGGCGCGTGAAAAAACGCGCAACGCATCAGCGCAGGGACGCAGGCAAAAGCAACAATAACAACAACAACAACAAGAACAACAACAACAATAGCAACAAGAACAATGCTGCCATAAATAACAAAGGCAAATGTTGCTTGCGACACACTCGTTGCGAAAAAGGGGCGGCTGCTGCCGAGCAGGGGTAAAGGTGCGACTAAGGACGGCGGCGGGACGTAGGGCAGGATTTGTGCCTGGTTGTGCCACTGTCACTGGGGCTGTGTTGAATGTGCCGTTAGAAGCGCAGCAACATGACAAGCAAACACAACAGCTGAACAGCGTAGGGCGGGGCGGGGAGGGCGGTGTGTGAACGCTGGGAGAGGAGCGACAAGAAAATATTTACAATCAAGTCGATTAACAAAAGGAAACCTTGCGACGCGCACTTTGGAGTTCTCTCTGTGTATTACTTTTTCTGTGTGTTTTTTTTTTCTTGCGCTTCTGCGTTGTTGTTGCTTTTTTAATTAAAAATCAGTAAGCACACGCCCACGTCCCCGGCGCTGTCATCAGCGCCATTTTGCAAATCAACGCAATGATTGCGCCGCCTTGTTTTGTCATCGCATTTCATGCAACAAAATATTTTTCATAAATATAACGGGACTTTGGCAGGGAGCACTTGAGACTTTCGCCACATTTCCCCCAGCAACAACAACAGCAACAACAAACAATGCACAGTAACCCGCCGCCGCAGCAGCAGCAGCAGCAGCAGCAGGCGACATCATCATTAGGGCCGCCCACGCAGGAAACTCGAAAGGAAAAAAAAAAGCTGAGAGACACAGAAGCTGGGTCTTTGAGCTGGTTGCAATTGTTACGGCTCCCCGTTGTTATTGCCACAGCTCCAACTCCAACTCCAGCTACAGCTACAGCTACAGCTTCAGCTCTCAGCATCAGCTTCAGCATCAGCTTTAGCATCAGCTCCATCTACATAGTTAACGCTCACTGCTTATTGTCTTAAGAGGAAGTCGCGGTTCTATAGGAGAGACTGGGGATTGGTTGAGGGCTACGCATATGGTACATTGGTGGCATGGCGGCTATGCGGATATAACGGTAGACTCATTGAATATGAATAACTGTGAATGGCGCACCATGGCGTCAACTGCAGCCAACAATGGCAAGCAGCGAACACTCCAAACTTAATAATGTAAACCAATTTGAATATGTAAAAATTGCATGAAATGCAACAAGCAGAAAGCAGATTATCATTATCCAATTATTTAAATTGAATTGTTCACGTCTCCTCAAATATGTTGAATTCCTTTTTATTTCACAAGTAATTCGAAATCATAGATTTATATTTATATTACTTTCTTTGCAATATTTTAACTTAATTGTATTTTAATAAATTCAATTTGCCAACTTTTTTAGCGAATTCTTTTTTATTTCATAAATATTTTGTAAAATTTGCATTTGTATATATATATATGCAAAATATATATATATTTATAGTTATTTTAATTTTTTAAATATTTGTTAAAAATATATATTTATATTTTTAAATATAAAAAAACTAAAATAAAAAATATAATAAATATATATTATATTTATATTTCTGCTAAATATACATAAAGTTATATTTTTGTTCTTTTCTTTTCGATTATTTTATATAACTGAATTTTAACAAATTCAATTTGTAAACTTTGCATACAGATTTGTTATAAATTCTATTTTGTTTTATGGATCATTTTTTAGTATATATTTATATTCTTTTCGTTTCAATCTCTTTACATAATTGTATTCAATTTGTCAATGTTATATATAGACAAGAGAACCGTCAGTTTGAACCACAGTGCCTGCCATTCGCGGCTGCAGCTGGCGCCGCCTTCTCCCTTTTCCACTTCAATTCTCCTCGATTCTTATTAAATTTCTTTCTATATATTTTCATGCAATTTTTCACTTTGTGACTTTCACGTTGCTTATGCAAATAAGCGCCAAATGCTATTTGAAAAAAAGGGAGCGGAATTATGGTAACGCGATTGTCAGCGGCATAGTCGCCATTTCGCAATTCTAAGCTGATAGCACCGTTATGATTATGACAGCTAGCGCGGGCGCCATGTTGTGCACGCAGCCAGCAGCGGCGAGAGAAAAGAAGTCCCCAACCTTAATAACACATCAAGTGCGAGCGAAAGTAGCTGTCTCGCTCACACTTGGGCACGTGCAGGCAACAAGCCACACAACGGCTGTAGCTGCTGCGACTCCTGCTGCTGCTGCTGCTGCTGCTGCTGTTGCTGTTGTTTTTACAAAGTGTAAATTGTTTTAATACTTTTTAGTGCTTTATGACGCCATCTTTGGCAGCGATATGCGCTGGCAGCGCTGCTCTGCCTTTGGCATCAGCTGCGCCCAAGTGCGCCCACTCTGCCACTCTCACTCTCACTCACACTCACACTCACACTCAGACTCACACTCAGGCAGCGAGTACACGTGTATAGCGCACGTTAAAATCTCAACTTTTACGACCTTTGCAGTGACGTCGACGTCGGGGGACGTTCGCCGTGTCGTTGGCTCTGCGAGTTTTATATTTTCTATTTATTTTTTTTGGTCTATTCTGTGTGACGTTGACTCTTACCTGTTGGCCTGCCCCCGCTTTGCCCGCTGCACTTAACACAAATGGCAATTGTCAGAGATTCTGCACGTAATACTACCCCGCTGTCATGCCCCCACCCCCACCCCCTCCCCACTCCCCAATCCCTTTGGCTGCCAACTACATTTGGCTGACAGTTTGAACTGCCAGCTGCGTGTCGCAAGTTTTAATCAAAATTGTTTCGTTTTTGCGCATTTCACTTCATGAATTGTTCAGTTGTAACTGTCAAATAAAGTTTTGACGCACTTCTGCTAACGGTGCGGCGAGTGGGCGAGGGGGCGTGGCATGTTTTTCTGACACTGCAAATGCTGGTAATTAAAATACTTTTGCGTAGAGTTTTGTTTATTTTGTCGCTTGCCATTTTGTTGGCAATTAGTTGTACGTTTTTGTATAATTCAACTCATTTCAACTTTGTTCACTAATTTATTTGCTTATTGGCATATTTTGTTCTCATTACAGTTAGTCAAACAATTTCTACAATTTCTACAGTGCTGGTCGGCAAAATGGAAACGATACTTGGCCAATATTAGACGTAAGTGCATAAACACAAATTGCAAGTGAAATTGTTTTTTTTTTCAGTTTTTTTTTTTTAAGATGAGTTGACGACTTTAAAGTTTAGAAAGTCGGAAAATCATTTGCAGTCGCAGCTAATTTCACTCTTATGCATTTTGTAGCTGTCAATCAAGAGTGAAATTTGAAGCTGCAACCCTTCCGGCTGTGCCACACACATAATAACGATAGCCGCCGTAAGGTTGCTAATGCGACAACAACAACAACAACAGCATCAGCTTAGCCCTGTAGCATTAGCTCATACTTGAGTTAAAGCTCAGCTATGCTGCTTGAAATGGGTCAGTCGCTTAAGTGCCTGAAATGTGTCAAACGTAGCCTGCAGCCAATCAGGCAACCAGTAGCTGGCTGCCTGCCTGCCGCTCACGCCAATAGCCGCTTAATAAGCGTACAGAATGCGGCCACAAATCACAAGCGCTGCAAACAGCAACAAAAAGCGCTCAAAATGCAGCTCTATAACTCAAAAGATGTTTCCACTCGCTCCGTCAGCTAAGCCGGCACCTGTTATGCGCTGAGCTGCACTTGCTTGGCGTATAAGAGCGCAGCCACAGCTCAGAGAGCGGGTGTGTGAGAGTGCGTGCCTGATCGTGTGGTGAGTTTCAGCCGGCTGTGTTGAGTTTGACCTGCATCAACCTGTGTGCGCGCGCTCTCTCCCAAGCTCTCTCTCTCTCTCTCTCTCTCTTTCGCTCTGCCTTTGCTTCTGCTGAGTTGAACTTTCTGCTGTTGGGCAACTTTCTACGCACGCGCAACTGTTTTAGTAGCGAACGCGACTTCAAGGCGCACGGTTCGTAAGTCGCTTGCTGTGAGAATTGCGCGCGCGATACATTTTCGTGTTTGATCGATATCTCGTTCTTTTTATTGATTTCACGCACGTAATTAGCACAAACGGATTGGCTGTTAATTGCAGCGGACAGTAATTGCTGTGCAGTCGACAGTCGACATACCAGTGCAACGGTGTCAATTGATTTGATTTGTGATGCGCTAATTGGCAGCAGCTTCAATTGTGTTCCAAATATGTCCAAGCTGTTGGCCAAGAAGCGCTGGTGGAAAATCTGCTTGCCGCATACACAAAATGATGCCAACAAAAACTATCGCGAAATTATACGACACAGCGAATGCGCTTCTGTTTTGGCCATTACGGATACCAGCAGCAGCAGCAGCAGTGGCAGCGGCAGCGGCAGCGGCTGCGGTAGTGGGAGTGGCAGTGGCAGTGGCAGCGGCAGTGGAAGTGTGCATCAAAGCTGTGATAGTTTATCAAAAATGTCGCAACCGGATGCAGGCAAATTGTTTCCGCGCAATATGCCGAGCATACGACGCAGTCGACGACGTTCCACAGAGCGCAAGGAAAATGTTACGGTTCCTGCTCCAGCTGCAGCTGCAGCTGCCACTCCGGCTGCTGCCTTAACCGTGCATCGCACACATCAATCGCGTCAGTCAACAGTCACCAAGCTGACGCCACGCAAACTCAAGCCGAATTGCTCAAAGCAACGGCATTTGGTCAAGTCTGCTGTGAAGACCAAAACGAAGGTCAAGCTGGCGCCCTATGACATCTCACTCGAGCTGCCAGCGCCTGGCTGCGTAGACAAAGCTACGCCCAGTTTGGCACGCGCTTTGCACTCGCAGCAATCAAGTTTGATAAGCAGCGATCTGTCGAGCGATTGCTTGCCAGCCAAACAGGAGGAACATTTCCATTCATCGGGCATATCCTGCAATGGCGAAACAGATGACGATGTGGAGGTAGCCATGCTAACAGGCTGTCTAAGTCCGCAACAGCTGCAGCGAGTACAAAATCGAAGTCGGCCCAATCAATTGCCACTGAATGAGCTACTTAATTTAAATGTTTGCCGGAATCGAAATGCTGTTTGGCTGCACAATGCGCAAACGGAGCAATTGCTGGCCGGTGGGCGTGGCAAATGCGAAACAACAGCCTTTGCCGATGATATGCAATTAAGCGATATTGAAGAACAATTGGCCAAGTTTGATGGCCAGCAACAGCAAAAGCAACAGCAAAAGCAACAGCAGCAACATCAGCAAAAACAACAACAACATCAACATCAACATCAGCAACTAGCTGCCAAAACGTGAGTTCAAGCACTTAGAAAGCAAAGCCTATCGCATTGCCCATAATTCTCTAGCCCATGTTGAATACCTCAAAAGGAAAGCCCCAACAGGTTGTTAAGATAATCTCGATGAGGAGCTATAGGGGGTAGCTGCCTCTTAATTGGAGCGGCAACAGCAAAACTAATTCGAAATGCGTTTGACGCGTTTTACATTCCGTCCCCTGCCCCTGCCCCTCCCCCTCCCCCCTTCTCTTTTTTCGGCTCTCTTAGCCGAACCTGTGGGAATAGCAAATGGAATTAATGAGCCACAGAGACCCCAGACCCATTGATAGGAGCTTAGTTCATATGGAACATTTTATGGGCTAGTTTAATGGCTGTTTAATAGCTTTATATGGACGGCGCTCTAAAATGCTCGTAAAAAGCTTTCACAGTCGTCGAGTCATTCGAGTGTTTGAACGTTTTGTGATCCGCAACGTTTATGCGATACGACTAGAACTAAGCCAAAGAGTTTGATTGTTTTTTATGGCCATTTGGAAATTTAATTGATGCCTAATTGAGATATTCGCAGTTTTCCTTTCATTGTTATCATAATTTTATAGGCAATGAACAGCTTTTTAAGCAAGGAAATAAATTATTTTAGTATATTCAATAGATATTAGGTATTATCTATGAAGCAATCTAAGCTTCTGAAATTTGTTATCTAAGGTTTAAGGTTTTATCTGTCATTTAGACTCCTAAAAGCAAACTACACCAACTAACACACATTATGTCGCTTACAATTCTCAACTGGTTTAGGTGCGAAGTTGTTAACTACCCTTAAGGCAGTGAAGTCCAGTTAGCGTTCCTGTCGAACTGCTCAAATAGTTGCCATTGGCAATTGGCTCATCTTTTTAAACTTTTTTTGATGCAAGCTTTCCAACACATTTAGTTTGGAACTCTAATAAAAAAAAGTATTACATTTTTTTTGTTTATTTTCTTTTTTTTTTTTCTCCTTGTGTGACTCCTTTTTGGAAACAACGTTTTATACGTTTGCTCGCCCTTTAAAACACTTGTATTTAACATTGTGTTTTGAGAATCTGTTACGTATTGCTAAAAAGATTCTCCAAGGGCGGCCTACACACACGAGCGTTCATTTGTTGTGACGAGTTTGCTCCATTATATCTTGCTGGGAGTGACTCGAATCACGCAGCGAAAACTAAGCTTTTCAGCTGCCACGAATGATATATTTTTTTTTTTTATCGGAGCCATTTTATAAGAGCTCTATACCCCCTTTCTTCCGTGGTTTCACCTTATAACGAAACTCTAGAAGAAGGGATGCAGAAAAGCACTTAACAAGACGATTCAGAAGAGCTGAATTAAATAACAAATTTATTTTAAATTTGTTCTTATATTGCTGAAGACTCGAACTATATACAATTGTGACGTAGACTCTAGCTGTTTACGAGATGAAACTGATGCCATTGCACAGATGTGTAACAATTTTGTATTTGTATTCATACTGGATTAGAGTGCATTGTGTAACGGTTGCTGGCCAGGATTTGGTATCCTGGTGTTTTCTTTGGAGCAACTTTTCTCGTTCCCCCTCATCATTGTCATCACCTTCAGTTGGCAGAATGGGCCTCATTGCTTTATTTTCGAGCCATTAGAGGACGGTCTCGCATCTAATCCAGTGCCGACAGAAGTTCTTTGATCATACTCATTCTTAGTACTGAAAGTGTTTTTTTTTTTTGTAAATCTAAAACCTTGTGATTTGTTCCATGTGAGAAAGTCCGTTAATTGTGTTGTATCATATTCATGTTAAGTGGTGCGGAGGAATACGCATTTGTACTATTCCTCATGTATATACCAATATATCTTTCTAAAAATAAGCACTTACCGAAAATGACTAATTTTTATACATTGTTAAACAATGAATCTGCCATTTTGATAAACAATTTTATATGTTTACACGAGCGAGATGAAGGCTGGCAATGGTCTTTTGTCTTCCTATGTGTATGTGATCCGTTGTTGCGTGTTAGTTTATTGGATTTGAATATGGTCGAGCGTGAGTTAAAACAACTATCTAATACGGAGTTCAAATTCGTTTTTTATGAATTGTCTTTTCTTTTTTTTCGAGTCTTTTTCCTGTTCTATCAGAGTTCCATCCTTATCGTCACATTTTCAAAGCAATATTCGTTATTGTTTTTGTGCTCATTTTTTTTTTTACCTTGGGCTTACATATATTGTATGTCAGTGCGCGATTGCGTATGAAATTCGCTGTAGACTGAACTAACTGCATGCATTGCTATGGGTCTATTGCTCCCAAATCACCATATTGGTTGATTTGTAAAGTGTAACCTTGTGCCAGTCCAGTTTTGTCATAATTGTTTATGCATGCCTTTCTTTATAGTCTTATTGGCATTAGTCTGTGCAATTATGTTTCAGATAAAGTCTGCCAGTTGTTGTTTTAATTACCAAAATATCACTTCTTTTATTAAAGAATAAATTTTTTTCTTTTTGCCACATAGTTGCACATAGGTAGCGATTCGCATGTCCGGAGGAACCAATGCCATTCACGAATCTGATGTAGTAGCGTGCTTCGCCTGCTACTTAATTTAAGCAGGTGTAGAGCGATTTTCATAAATTTACCTGGCTGTTTCGTTAGATTTCGCCTTAATGACTTTTTGCAACATAAAAAGGCGTTGATTTCAGCAACTGCGGCTAGTGGGTCCATCTTGGTAGCATAAATTTGCCAACAGTCGATCAAATCATTGGTGGTGGTAACCTGTGATGCCGCGAATATGGGCACTGTTTCAAGTCCTATTGCTCAGCGTTCACCAACTTCAACTGCGGCTACTTAAAGAACGGCATTGGCAAATAACTGCAGATGAGCATAAATTATTAGCTGTTTTAAAAGCTGATGCCATTGATGACATTGCTTCTATCAAATGGCATCTTTCCTGTAACGAACTTTAAAGCATCTGGAGTGTAATGAAAGCTTTTTTGTTGAGTACCAGTTTAATTTTTTTTTGTGTATTGAGTTACTTCAAGCCCGGTATTTGGGCTAGTATTGAGTAACTATTTGTGAGTGTTATTTTATGTGATATGCCGTTTCAGTGTCAGTCCTTAATATGTTACGTATGTTTGTAAAATGTCTGCAAATGATTGTTGTTTGTATATGCGAGTGTGGGCATGTCAATTTCTATGCACTATTGAAAGTCTAATGAATATGAAGGCAGATTTGATTGAAGTATATTTCCTGGATGACACATGAGCTTCACCCAGCAACGGTCTGTCTCAATGGTTGCGTGGACGACAGTATTTATTATATAACATTCCACGAAGGAGGACGATCTGTGCTCAACATTTTTGGAAAGCGACAGTCTTGTGATGTGTAAATGTGACATACAAATTTGTATACTTATAATATTTATTAAATCAATTTATCAATTTTATGAGCTTGTGTTTTTCTCTTTGGGTCGAGTTCTTCGGCTGGGATCCTCGGCGATGGCGGCAGCGTTGAATGCGGCCAGCTTTTTAGAGATCAGTTGACCAGGTGGTCTCGCAGGCAAAGGCTTATCGTTTTACAATTTGCTTTGATTTCGCAAATGGAGCCGTGCATTTGATTTTAATTGCATTCGATGTGCGCAAAGCTTGCGTCGTCGTCTCTTTCTGCTTTGGCATCATATATGGGATTTTAATTGAAATCGCAAAGGCCAGGGGGCTGCTATGGTGTAGAGAGGGGGGCTGGGCGTGACTGGCTCCTCAGATTTCGCAAAACACCAAATGGAAGAAGCGTAACGCAAATAGTTTTTATTTTGTAATTAATTCTTTTTCTCTTGAAGCAACTTTCCAAAACGGGAGGCGTTTTTGAGCAATTGCTTGAGCTGTCCAAAAAGTATAAGGCTGGTCATGGGCGTGGCTCGGCTCGGCTGCCATTTATCAGCAGTGATTGGCAGCAACTAAAAAGAAAGAATTTAATTACGCGCATTTCATAATAGCGAATGGTTTTGTTTTTCTATCGCAAAATATTTTTTATGGTCTTAAACATAAAACGAAACGTGCTCCAATCAAAAGACGTCGTAAAAAAACAAGAAGAAGCAAAGTCCAGTTCCAAGCATAATGACTAAAACGTTTCATTGTCTCTTGTCATTGCTGTTGGTTTTATCTATCAGTCGGGTGTTGAGGTTGATGTAATGCCCCAAAGCGTCGTGGAATTTATTAGCTAATTCAGTTAGAAGCTAAACAAACAAAAGCTAGAAAGCAGCCGGAGACGCAGCTGTGGCTGATTGATTTTTTTAGATTTTATTTAAAATTTTTTTTTTTTTTTGTGGCTGTCTTGCTTGAGGGAAATTCAATTTGAAATCAAAAAAATCACTCAACCAGCAAGCAACAATAATTGGCCGAGTGAAAAATACAACAAAAAATGTGTTGATAGAGTTAAATCAGAAAACCGCAAATAAAATTAGCGTAAAACCGAAACCAAAAAAAAAAGAAAAAAAAGTGGGGCCTCTTTGCTGCTAACCAGCCAAATTGAAGGGCGTTTGTGTTTCCTGTTCTTTGATTATGGTTATTATATAAGATCTCTCTATAGCCCATGCCTACCTGCTACTCTGGCTCTTGCTTGTCTCACACACTTGCAATTTTGTGGCCATAAGTCAGTCAGAGGTCGTGGCTTGTTTAGTAACAGCGTACCTCTGTTGTAAATGTATCTGCTGTATCTGTGAGATAAACGCTCAGCTTAAATGCTGTCGGCTATTTTTATACGCGCCTGCTCAAACCAGTTTCACAGTCGTCTCGCTTGTTACTTCGTTTTCGTCCCTTGGTAATTTATGTTTAATTGAAAATTGAGTTTAAGCATTTAGCGAAAATTAATTAATTTAATGGCCATCATTTTAAGATACAAAAGCCAAATTGTCAGCAGCACTTGGAATAAATCACAATCAACTAAGCGGCTGCATGGCGACTTATGGAATATTGAATACCCTCACAAACGTATTGGAGCTGTTTTTGCTTCTCTGATTGAAATTGATTGATTTTATTGATTATTAAATTAAAATAAAGCTTATTATATTATACCATAACTTGTGCGTATTCTTATTTATTATTATTTACTTTTCTGTATGCCATGTAAGTTAGCATATGATTTATGAAATGTAAACATTATCTTTGACGGCTCCCAAGACGCTCCTACTGTTTAGACCGAATGTCGAATATAATAAGGAAAATTTTAGTTTGCACCTGCCTCATATATAAATTCAGATGCTCGTTTTTAGGGTATTTTGAGAGTGTTTTGCACCCACACTAAAAGTGGCGCCCATTGCCCACTCAATTTGTTGGCTTAATCCGAATGTTTTTTCTTTTTCGCTTTGATGTTACTCCGTTTGTGCGTTTGGGCCAAAAAGTAGCCAAAAGCAAAGCAAAGCAAAGCAAAGCACAGCGTAGCGTAGCAATTATCACAATTAACCGAAAATGTAATTGCAGAGGTAATGTTTCTGTGCCCGGGAGCTACAAATTGATTTGTCATTGCTTTTAAAGAGAACTTCGTCCATACAATGTATGAATCGATTTATGAAATCTTAAAGCTATAAATAAAAGTAGCTCGATTAGAAATTCATGCTAATTCTTTGCTCTCACCCAACGAAATTGAGCACAAATGTCGCTGTGATAAACTAAATTTCAACATTTGTTGTTTATTTCTTATATATTTTTATTTTTGTGAAAGTGTCCAAGCGAAACCACAACGTCGAATCGCGTCACTTCGCTTGGTAGCCAAATAAAAGAACTCGAGTTGAAAATCGTGATTTTCTTGAAATATTTCTGCCACTTGGCTGAGCTGCACTGAGTTGAGCTGTTTGACTTGGCCAAGATTCGCGCAAATTATTAACAAGCAGCTGCACTCAAGTGTCTTCTCAAAGAGGGCTGCCCCTGCCCCCCCGCCACTCCCACTTGATGCAACTGGAGCTGGAGCTGCTGTTGGCATTTGTTATTCATGTCCGCGTGCTGCATGTGCTTGTGCGCCTCACAATTAAGTTAGAAAAAACATGTGTACATGCGCATTTGGGGCGTGAGTGGCATGCCCAAAAGCCAGGTCAACAGCGTCTTTAGCTTGCGTTTTGTACCTGGCCGGGGGTCGCCCACGCGGTGAGCGCTGCTTGCAAGTGCTGCTGTGGCAAGTGGCGCGTTAATGAGCCGCGCCAGTGCCTTAACAATTGCATTTTGATAAATTGCTGGCCCAGCATGCGAATACGACGAGGGAAGAGGGAGGCGAGGTAAGGCGATCCAAGCCAAGTTATGGAACAACATTAACTGAGCGACTGGGCAACTAACTGGGCAACTGGGCGAGGAAGTTGCAACAACTAACGGCGCTTTCATTCGCTAACAAGATCCTGTTCACTAATCCCAATTCAAGAACTGCTCGAGTTTGCGCTTCAAGCTTCATTAGCCAAACAGTTGCACAGTTCCTCGGTGCTTGATTCTACTTAGTTGGCTGGCTGCGCTAATTGATAGACTGACCAGATGCCCTACAAAATGTGAAGAAGACGAAGAAGAAACTCCGAAGAGAAGCAGAATTTTAATAATAAGAATTTAATTTTTAATAATTTTAATTTAAAATTTAATTTTAAATTTATATATCTCATAAGTGTGGGTGTTTTCTTGTATTTATTTTTTATTTTAGAATTTTTATTTATTTTTATTTTAGATTACAGGCATTTGAGGCGTGTTGAGGGCAAAAAATATATACAAAAATCCTATAAATAAAAAATTTAAATAATAATATTTTTAATGTCTAATAGTATTAAAATCAGGTCTTTCACATATATTCATAAAAACTTTACAGAAGCTTGTTCCTAAAAACTTTTATCTATATAAATAAATATAAATAAATATAAATAAATATAAATAAATATAAATAAATAAACATAAATTAATATAAATAAATACATATAAATATCAACAAATAATAATTAACTTTAACTAACTGTAACATACAGTCTTATAACTTTATCCCACCTCATTTCTAGCACTGTTCTAAGTTACAGGGTATTTGTAGTAAAAGTTAAGTTCTGACTGGCTGGCTGCCTGGCTTCCTGGTTGCCTGACCAAGTGTGCGTTTGGCTAATGCACTTGGCCTCTAATGCTTGGATGATGACTTAATTGCGCATTTTAGCATAGACATAGACCCAGATGCGCAGACAGGGTTCTCAGATACAGATACACAGATACGGATACACAGATACGGATACAAAATGCAGATACAATTTGAGCAGTTACATTGGCAGATACATAAGCGCCGGTCTGGTCAACGAGACAACTGTGTTGTGACAGGCGGCGATTAGACGAAGTACCTCTGCCTAACTCTCTCGTCTACTCTCTCTGCTCCTCTCTCTTTTCTCTTTCTCTCTCTGTTTAGATTCCTTGGCTAGCTTTTGGTTAATTGAAATGTGGCTGTCCGCTTGCCTGATGTTTGAATGTCAGTCTGGCTGCTTACCTGGCTGCTGCAGCTTGTTGCACATTACAGCTAACAGGGAAGTTGCCACAGGCGGCATATCAAAGTGTGCGATTGCGTGTGTGTGTGTGCTTGCCACATGCAAAAGTTAATCCTTTCACGGCTCACTGCACACGCACATTTCCAATTTCCAATTTCCATTTTCCAATTTCCAATTGCGGTGTGTGAGAAAATATTACCAATATTGCCTGCTGTTGGCTGCGAGTGATGCGACTGATGCGTCATGATTCACATGCCACAATTAATTATATGCCATACTTCCGGTACGTTTGACCTTAGTCAAAGTGCAATTGTTGTTTCACTCTGTTGCATGCCCCATTTCGGTCATCGTTGGCTGCCCCCGCTGCCACTTCATGGTCAGCTGCTTGCTTGCAACGCAAAGTGCAGCAACCGCAACAGGGTGGGATTTGAGTGTAAATTTGTGTTCTGTTTGCTGCGCGTCGTCTTATTTTGGTAATTGTCGCTGCAACTAGTTTCCCACGTTAGCAACAGGTCCCACTCTCTCGCACTCACCTGTTTTGTAGACCCAGTTGCAGACACATCCATCAGAGACGTGTTAAACGCTTCGTTGATTTCGTTTCAAGTTTTGTTTCTTCAATTTTGTGTTTTTGTCTGCCTTTTTTGTCATACAATAATTCTGATGTTTGGGCTTCTTGATATCATTTTGTTGTGGCTGTTTCTGTTGTTCATTTTCTTCGACTTAGATTTCTTATTTACCCGCTCGGTTTTTGTCAATTATTTTCGCCTTTGTCTGGCTTTGTGGCTCTCATAAACAATGTTTCTCTATATATCTTCTTCTCTCGTTTCTCTTAATTTAATCAACTTATGGCGTTCTCTCATATATATATATATGTATATATATATATATATTTTTAATTTGGTCATCTTAAGACGTAATCTTTTTGATGTGTACTTCCCTGTGCCTTAATTTGATGTGAAGCTGAACGCAATTACATTTATCTTCAACTCTAACTTTTTAAGCGTCATCTCCCTTCATCTTCGTAGTCTTCGTCGTCTTTTAAATTAATAGTGGAAAAACAGAAATATCTAATTTATGTCTTCTAAGAACTGTGGGAGTTTTATTTTTGTGCACTGCCTCAGTTGCCCGAGTTGCCTCAGTTGCCTGAGTCGCATATCATCGGCATTCAATCTGCAGCAATTACAGCGATCCAGCCTAAGCTGCCTGCCAATTGTTCTCAGTGTGTTTGGGAATGGGAGCATATCAGTACCTGTACCTGTACCTATACCTGTACGTGTAGCTGTGCTTCTAGCTATGCTTGTATTGTAGCTGTGCTTGTGGCTGTGTCTGTACACCAGTTCCATTAGCTTAATAAGAGCCAAAAGAAACTATAACACAAAAACCAGCTAATTGGCCAGCTAATTCGCAGCCTTTGTTGCCAAGTATTTCCGCTTTTGGGCGTTAGCCAAAATATTTACAACAATTTAAAACGCATAAATTTTCGATAGCTTTTAAAAGCCAGTTCATTTTGTTTTCTTATTATAAATTATAAAAAAAAAAATCAATAAACTTGGCCCAAATGAAGGCTAAATGTGAACTTGAAAGCCAACGAATTGGGTAGCGTATTTGATGAACGAAAAGTTGAAAGCCAAAAGAAGCAAGCCAAGGCTTGTGGTAGCAGCTCAGGTTAGGGGTATGAGTTGGGGAGCTGCAAAGGTATTGCATAACAGTAGAACAACAACATTTTGCATAAATTAAAGCGCTGCCGCATGCAACAAGAGGCAAGCGCTGAAACGTGTTCAAAGACGCTGACAGGCAGCAGGCAGTAAGCAGAAAGCAGAAGCAGAGTTGGGGCAGGGGCAAGGCCAGAGCCGCTGCAGGAGCAATAGTTGCTGCTGTGCTGTGGCAGTTGCAAGTCTTAGGTTGCAGTTGCATTTGCATAGCATAAAATTATGCAAAGGCTGTTAATGACAGTCGCTGGCAAAAAAGAAATGAGCTCAAGCGCGAAATACAAAAAACTCAAAAGGCGAAACGACTCAATGCGAGAAATGGGTAGCGTAGATTGCAGTGGTGCGGTGCGGTGCGGTGTGGTGTGGTGTGGTGTGGTGTGGTGTGGTGTCTGTGTGCCACATGTGGCATGCTGCAAAGCACTCGAAACCGTGCACAGTTCGATTAATTATGCATTTTAGACCATGTTTGTTGACTATGCTCTATGTGTGTGTGTGTGAAGATGTGTGGCTAATGCTGCTGTGGCCGCTACGGCTGCTGTTGCTGCTGCTGCTGCTGCTGCTGCTGCTGCTTATCAGCAGGCAGTCAACAGTTTTAGCCTTGCTAGTCTAACGGCATTATTGCACTAAATCACTCGCGGTACTTAAAGAGGCGTTCCACACCACAGACACAAACTTGCGCAACGGGCCAAACCGGCGCTGCCACAGGTTGCGCCCATCAAGCACTCCAAAAGAAATGGTTAAAAGGCGCGCAGACAGCCAACAAACAACACACATTATGGTTGCGTGTACCAGTGTGCGAGCGAGTGTGTTTGTGCTTGTATTTGTTGTGCATGCTCATAAAAAATGCATAAAGTTTTGAGCGACAACAACACGTGTTGCACACTCTCACACACTCACACGTGACTTGTTTGCTTTTTGGCCTTTGTTTCTGTGTGACGCAAGCGCGAGTCAAATGCAGCTCGAACTTTGAAAAAATGTTTATAGATACATTCATATACATTCATATATATGTATATAAAACACAACACGTCTGTTTCCGTTGTTTAAAGGTAGTTTTTTTTTCTTTTCTTTTTCTGTTGCTGCTGCCGCCCCCTTTTGTGAGCCAAGACAAAAGCACGCAACAAGGTCAGGGCAAATTAGAGGCTGAGCCACGCAGATTTCGTAATGGACTGGGAAAAGGCACAGCAGACAGAGAGACTCGCAGTCGCTAGGCAGGCTTTAGTGTGCGGGGGCCTTGACTGTTGTGCGCCACGCCCAAAACGTGGCAACATTTTAATTTAATCGCATTTTCGATTCTGGAGCAACTCTGCCCCCCCCCCCCCCCCCACATTTGAGGCCTAAATGCCAGCTACAAATCAGTAGATCCACAGATCGTGTGCAGATAATCCCAAGTCGCTCTCTCTCTCTCTCTCTCTCTCTCTCTCTCTCTCGCTGATACTCGACTACAGTTTATCTTTTGACCAATTGTGAAAGTAATTTAATGCGGATTCGGTTCAGCTGGTGCTGCTGTTGCTGCTGCCTCTGCTGCTTCTTCTACATTTTTCAATTACCAAGAATTGCATGTTTCGTTTTAATTTCCACGTAGTTCAATTGCCCGCCCGAACCGAACCGAATGTCTGCGTGTCGTAGTGCACTTCTTTTTTCTCTCTCTCTTCAGTTTCTAGGAAACTGGTTGGGGTACATCAGCACAACAGCTAAACAGAGACACAGGTGTGCCTGTGTGTGTGTGTGTGTGTGCCTAAATGATTTTTGAACCAGTTCTGGGGAAACTGCGTGTCTAAAATTTAATGAAATCGCTGGCCATACAGCGCTACTCTATAGGAAAGAAAACAACATTTGAAATGCATTCGTTATACACTGCCGGATAGCCACTGCCAATCAGCTGTGTTGATGCGGATAATTGAGATATTATTAGCCAACGGGCACGGCATTGGCATTTGAATTAAACGTGCCGCAATTGCTGAAATGTTGCCTAATGAGCTGTATATTGCATCTACCAATACACAGAAAAAGAGATTACAAATCAAGCAACTCAGCCAATTGGAGTGCAATCAACGGATTTGTAGCGATTGGATTTAAGTAAATTGCAATTCCGTATATGGTTGGGATAGCAATCAAAGTACGCTATTAAGCCCATAAACTGATGTGAGTGTAAATAAATTGATAAGGATTGAGAGAGGGATAAAATATTATAGATGCACTTAAAATTTTAATTGAGTCTTGGATAGATACGGATAAGTTTTATAATGTGGCAATTGGTGTTAAAATAGGTAAATTTAATTGGAAAAAGTATTGCGATTGTTCAGAAAAGTATTGAAGAGTTATCGAAATTTCCGAATAATTTCGGATAAATTGGATCACAATGTCGCAATTGACATTAGCTCCAACTCAAACTACTACTTTAGCACTAACTGCTAATAACTTATATTGCCATTCAACTGTCACAATGGTTTATAAATGCATTGAATAGTTGTGAATAATTTCGGATTAACTGGATAAAAAACTATTGACGCTGGAATGTCATAATTGACATTTATATGCAGGTCAATCAACCATTTTAGCTATTCACTGTGACAAATTACTTATCTAACCATTCATTCCACTGACACAATGATCCAGAAATGTATTGAAAAGCTGTGGATAATTTCGGATAAACTCGGATCAAAATATATAAAAAGTTATTGACAGCCAAAACATCACAATTGACATTCATCTGCAACACGACCTACTATCTTAGCTATGCGCTGTGGCAATAACTTGTCTAGCCATTCCATTTCCATTTCCATTTGCAATATGTGTCAAGCACTTTACTTTTAATTATACTCATATGCCAGTTGCCAGTTGGTTCATCTGGGCAGTTGTGACATACACACATCAAGGAAATGACAAACATCAAACCAAATAAACTCAAACTCGAAACTCAAAATCTTCTTAACCCAAATTTATGCATGTGTCAGAGATCGCACCATAGTTGGTCAGATGCACGTCAATTCCATGCTAGATTTTAAGCGCAGACCGTTTGCGTATGGCAAATAAAATTGCATGCCTGCTTCGAAATGTACGAAACGAAAGAGTTAACTGGTTTCGAATACTCTGTACATGCAGAAACAGGGGTCTTGAATTAGGCCTTAGACTATTCGATTTTAAATATTTTTCAACTCCTCTGCAATTGATGAATGCTTTTAAAACTAATTTATGAAAATACTTTTATTGGTATTGGCTTCATCTTGGCAGAGTATAGGTCATCTAGCAGTTGCTTATACTCGGCTCGAGCCGTCCTTGTTGCTTATGGCTTTTTAGACGAAAAGAGAAAACCACCGACCCAGCCTGGCCAAGAGCTGAGACTTGCTGGACAGCTGCGAGTATGTCAACAGTCTTGGCCATATTTGGCAATCAATTTATTTATATTTTTTTTTTATATATATGTATATATATTTTGGATTTGGATAGATTTGAATTGGGCTGACGCTGGTGTTGGCTATCAAAGTCAATCAACAGGCGCACAATTCATTTGTGACAGATTATGCCTTGACTTTGTTTGGGCAACAGTTGACAATCGCAATGAATGGATCGAATAGATCGACTGCCGTTTAGAAAGCAACGCTCTAGTCTTCGCCCCCTTTGATTGATCGCACGCAGATGTGGATAAGGTGTATATTTTTCTGTATATGTGTTTCTCTCTCTCTTTTTTTTTTGGCACTGTCCAACAAAGCAAATGGAATTTGCATTGGAAAACCACAAAACGTAGCACATAAAACTTTCACTAGCTGCGGTTCGGAATCGTATTTTCTTTGGCTTTGGCTTTTTTTTTTCTTTAACGATCTGTCTAATATTATCGCAGCTGATCTTCCGGCTGAACTACAACATGGTGTTAATGCTAATAGCAAATGCCCATCAGTTAGTGTTTCACATGCAACATGCTGCAAGCCATTCACTTTTGCATGCAGTCGGCAGTAGGCAGTCGGTAGACAGGGGGCCCCCATTAAATCGCGCTTTGGCGAAAGGGTCTGCAGTCAAGGCTTTATACTCGTATAGCTACTAAAGAGTCTCATACAAATTTCTGTGCATTTCAAAGCTCAACTTGACGCTGATCAAGCGGCTGTGGCGGAGTCAGAGGCTCTCTTGTTATCATTCATTTGCATAAATTTACAAGTTATTCAAATAAATTGCTTGGCGTGCTGGCAAATTGCTTTTAGCTGCCGCTTCTCACATTGATTAGGCTACAGCTTGGACATTAGGCAGCTGGTTTTTGTTCATTTGTTAGTTTGTTTGTTTGTTGTTGTTCATGCTCTAAATGTTGTGCAACGTGATACAAATCGAGAGATGCTTATGAATGAGAATGTAAAGCTCAAAGCAGCCCATCACGCAACTGCAACGATATGAAGAGCTAAACGCATAAAGCACTTGGCGTTAAGTCACACAAATGACTTTAATTACTAAAATTAAAAAACAGAAACAGAAAATATAAACAGAAAAATACCAAAACACCAAATTATAGCCAGCGGGCAAGTTTAAATTAACAGAGAAAACATGTAAACATGTAAGAATGCAAGAGTTGAACAATGCTTGACTAGCAAATGCCCTGTAGAAATTTGGACTAGAAATGGAGATTGTGTTCCTGAGAAAATGTTGCTGCATGATATGTTTGATCAACATATTTTATCCAAGAGTCCATAAATCAAACTTTTGGTCTCTGCTCTTATATTTAGTTTTCTGAGGTTCGACAAAAAAACATATAGATTTACCTTTAAATCTACTTGTTAAGCTCTACTTAAATCATTGACAACTTAAAATCAGGTTTATTGAAATATGCTGCAGTTACATTCATGCTTTCTACAAACTCCCTTTCATAGTATACGTTTATTAGCAGGGTATTTAAAGGCAAATTAAAACTGAAACATGACCAGGCTGGGTGCCATATGAAAACCAAGTTTAAAGTGGAAGCCGCTGGAATTTCTAAAGCAATATCAAATTGTTGCCGTTGTTGCTGCTGGTTGGCTGCATAATCGGCTGAGTGTGTGCCACAGTGTGTCGAGTGAAAGTACACAGTCAGAAAGAAGCAGCCAGCTAGCTGGCTGGCCAGTCAGCAGGCAACGAAGGCAGATTCAACATCGGTCAGAGACGGAGCTTAAAGTTTATGACTCTATGGCTATGGTGATGGCCACATGCTGATGGCCCGACATGCGCTGGCAATTTCGAAATTTCATAAATTGGACAGCAACACGCATGCGCCAGCAGCTGCAACATGTTGGCTGCTGCTGCTGCGGCTGCAGCAGCTGCAATTCGGCCACAATTGCAGTCAGAACAGATTAGAAATGTCCGGCGCGTTGAATTTAAATGAGTTTTCGCTATATCTCAGCTGGCTAATTGCAAATTGGGCTTGTCAGCATTCATCATGCGCATATGAATATGAATATTCAGTTGAATGTCCATGCGCATATTGGTCTAATAATATACCTCTCTGCATAGCGTTCGGCAAATGGAGCAGCAGCATTACGTATGCGCAATTTTCAAACCGAATCAGCATGCAACAGGATTTGTAAATGTGACTGGGCGGAGCTGTGGCGCAGATTAGTCCGAGTTGCGTACAAATTTAACATAAGCCATAAAATCAAGTGGATATTTTGTAGCAGCTCTATTAATTATTATATAGCATATTATGTAATAATGGGTGGGTTCCTTCCAGATGCGAGAGAGCTCAATGATTTATGATAAATTACGAAATTTTAATTTAACTTGATTAGTTTTTGGCTTAGGATTGCTTAAGGTAGATAATGGCTTGATGAAATCATAAAAATAACTACAAAGTATTTTTTATGAATTACACATCGTTCTATCTTAACTGATGTTGAAGCTTAACCAAGTTTTTCAAACAAAAATCATTTCACTTACACATGTACTTGGCTTTCTCCAAGCTCAATCGCTATATTCTCTGTCTTGATTATACAGCGAAAATTGCATTAAAGTGTACATTTCTGTTTACAACTTAATTCTAATGAAATGTTATAGTAAACTAATCTTTGTCCAATATATCTATGTGCTTGCAGCAACCAGTTGAGCCACAAATACAAACCCACACCCGCACCGCGCATCAGCAGCTGCAGTAGCAGACAACAGCACAAGATGCAGCAGCCCGGCAGCAGTTACTATACGCAAACGGAAAGCGAATTGCTGCAACTGGAGGCTGGAGGTGCAGCGCCCTATCCACAGCAACAGCACCAACATCAGCATCAACAACAACAGCATCAACAACAACAGCAACAACAGCCGCAGCAGCAGCAGCATCAGCTAGTTGCTGGCGGCAGCATTAGCAACCACTCAACCACTTCGACGGTCAACAATTTGGATGCCCCATCGACGGCTAGCAGCAGCGGGACGCCTTCGCATTTTGTGTCGCCGTTGCAGCGACGCCACTGCCAGCCGCCCAATCATTTGCCACTGAACTCGGTAGTTGCCACGCCGCTGCGCACCGCTAGCTACAAAACGGCTGCAACTGCCAGTGTCTATCATCATAGCCACCATCAGCAGCTGGACTTTCAGCGCAATTCACAGTCGGACGATGACAGTGGCTGTGCTCTGGAGGAGTACACCTGGGTGCCGCCGGGTCTGCGACCCGATCAGGTAACCAATGGGCAAAGGGGCGTGGTCCGAAAACACAACACATGCGGCAATTTGTCGCAGCTAATTAGGTGAAATCAAAAAGCCAACGGCTGGCTGCATTGATTTCCATGTGGTTTCCATATGGTTTATTTATTATTATTTTTGTTTCTATTTCTGTTTTCTTTTTTGACCACCTGCTGTGGGCGATTGACTTTTGATTTCGTTTTGCCTTGGCCACGGCCCAATCAAAATCAAAGCCAGAGCCAGTTCGATGGCCGCGCTTAAGGAAATTCGAGCAGTTTAATTGCCGCTGTAAAGCTGCTTTTCCATTTTTTGGTTGGAAAATTATCGCCCCAATCTGGCGGCTGGCAATCGATCCGAAAAGCGAAAGCACTTTGTAATTAAATCGCTTGTGCCCGCATTTCGCAGTCGTAGCTTACATAACGGGCGCGGGAAAAACTAAACGAAAAGAAAAATCGAACTGTAATCGTTTGGGCAGTTTGTTTGTTTCTGTTTTTCCTGCCATTCTGCTGGCTCATGACTTTTTCGCGACATTTTTCCACTTTCGCACGTTTTGCAGCGTGGCTTTTACTTTTCTTTTTTTTTTTTTTTTGTAATGTTTTTTCCTTGTCGATATTTGTGCTGTGGGCGTGCATTGTTGTTATTGGCTTTTAGCCAAGTCGGTGAAAGCGTTTTGTCACTGGACTTTGATTAATTCGTTATGGCTTGTCCCTAATGAAACGCTTCCCACGGAATTTGTCGCCAAATCGTTAAAACTAAAGTTTATGGCTAATATATATATAAGTGCAGTGCTTAAGTTTTTTTTTATATCTGATTATGTGCAGTCTCTAACTCACTCTGTCTCTGTCTCTGTTTTATCTGCTCGTTAACAGGTTCGTTTGTACTTCAGCCAACTGCCGGACGACAAAGTGCCCTACGTCAACAGTCCGGGCGAAAAGTATCGCGTGAAACAATTGCTGCACCAGCTGCCGCCCCAAGATAACGAAGTGAGTATTAGCCAAAAAAGACAGCCAAAAAGGACTCAACTCATCAGATTGCTGTAGCACAAGGGAGCACTCAATGCAAAAAGAACTCAAGCGTCATAAAAATGCAGTTAATGTAGAGGAAAGCGCTCGTCCAGCTTTTTAAGAATATCGAAAAGCAACCAAAGTGACACTAAATGGAAGCAAGTGAAGTTTAGCATGATCGAATACTGAATACCCTAACAGACTGTTTATATTAGGACGATGAAATATAGTAGTTTCTGAGTTGCCTAGACTTTGTGCTGGGCTCGAGCAGCTAATTCTAGCTGTAAGTGATACGACAGCTTATAGTTATTTAGGTTAGAGGAAAGTTGAACTCTATAAGATTATTATGTCATATGGCCAAACAAGTATATCAAGAATTGAAATTTGCTGGTTTTTTTTTAAGGGAATATTTAGAATTTTGATTAGCATATCTGCAAAATGAATATATGAAATGCATCACATGAAAGCATAGGTTATTTATAGAAGACTTAAGAAGTATGATTTATAGATTATATGTACCTTAACAATATATCTATAATCATATGAAATATATTAGGTCAGATCTATCTTAGAGTATATGAAATATTAAAAATATTTCTACAAAGAAAAACATTTTCAGTGGAGAAGCTGAAGAAGGTTTAACTTGTATCGCTCTACTTTAAGCATTTATTTCAAGTTTCAATCACATATTCTACACCTCATCAAATCATTAGCATAAAAGCCAAATAGATCGCATTGTGTTAAATTCCAATGATTTGCAAGTCGCTTAACACAGTCCTTGATACTCCCTTGCAAGGGTATTTCAGAAGAAAAGAAAGGCAAAATAAATTTGTATACAAACTCAAGCCACGCCCCCTGCTGCAGTGCGAGATTAAAAAAGTTGGCGTTGGCTTTTTTGAGCTACTGTAAAAGAGATTTTAATTAATATTTACAATACAAGAAAAGTTTGCTTCAGCGCCAGCCAGCTCGATCTGCAGCTACCATTAAACATGCTGTCCCTTGCTTTACCTTTACCTTTGCCATTGCAGGTGCGCTATTGCCACTCGCTGAGCGACGAGGAGCGCAAGGAGCTGCGCATATTTTCGGCGCAGCGTAAGCGTGAGGCACTCGGACGTGGAGCGGTGCGGCTGTTGTCCGATGAAAGGCCCTGCAAGGGGGTAAGTACATTGCAAACTCACAGTCTACACTCCGTCCTCTGCCACTCTCTCTCTCCATCTCTCTCTCTCTCTCTCTCTCTCTCTGTTCTCCTTCAACTTAATTGTGAGCCAAGAAATTTGCATTTTATTATGAGCAACAAAGGCGGCCGCCCGAAGAAAAGGCGAGTTTCGATTTCATTTTTCGCCAGCGCCCGGGCAAAGTTTTGCGCAAACTTTGACAGGACTCGCTGGATGTTTATAAATAGTGGGTGGGACGGCAGCTAGCACAAAACGAACAAAAAAAAATTGACAATGGCGCCTGCCAGAAACAATAAGGTAGTCTTTCGATGGTGCGCGGATGGGTGGTGGGTGCAAACGGTTAACTTTCAAACGTCGCGTCGCGTCGCATCGCATCGTATCGCAAGTTGGCAGCGTCTCAAATAAAAGATGACAAAAAGATTTCATTAAGTACACTTTTAGCAAACGGCAAAGTGCTGCAACAAGGCGAAAAACTGCAAATGAAAAACGTTGTTGCAAAAACAATTGCAGCAACTGCCATTGCAAACAGCAATACAAAAGGCCACTCCACGCTCCACACACTGCGAACTGCGGTACTCGACAGCGTGGACTCTGGAGTGCGGAAAGTTGATTTCGAATACCCTGTAAAGTGGCTATCGAAAGCGGTTTCCAAACTATGAAAATAGCCGATCATAGAAGCTATGTATATAGATTTTTAAATATGACTGAAAGTTGTATCATTTATGTCACTTATGAAATGTAGTCGACATTACTTTCTTAACAGCTCTCGAAGACTTGAAATACAATAGGGCAAAAGTGTAATTCATAAGTGTTTCTGTGCTCTAGTTATTATTATTGAGGAAAAACTCAATTAGTTCTAATAGAAATCTAGAACTAGAAGTGTTGTAAACAGAAAATTTGATATGAAGTCTCGAATGTTCTCTCTATAGTTCGAAATAATTAAAGTTACTTATAATCTATATATAATATATGTAAACAAGATATGAATAGTAAGTAGTATCAACTGCTAGATATTCTTCCCAGATATTTTATAGATTTTACAGCTAACTTACATCCACAGGTCAGCGACTAGTCGAGTACTTACGAGTCCAAGCTTCTTGTGGGTTTTTTTTGTGTGTGCAGCATATAGCGAAAAGTGAATGTATATATATTCTACATATATATATATATATATATATATATATTTGTATGTATGTATGTATATAAAGAAACTGTGCAACGCAGTGAAATGGCACTAAAGCACAATGCTTGTAGCATAAAATAGTAGTAGCAGTAGCTGCAACAGTAGGTAGCGCTGCCCTTTCAGTAGAAGGTAGTGAAATATTTTCCCCTTATGCAAAAATTTGCATTGTTATTAGCTTGGCAGTCTCTGGAGCGAGTGCGTGCTGGCTAACCAACTCCGCTTCAACTTTCAACTTGGCCTGTCTGCTGCTGCTGCATAGCATATTCCATATCCCTGATCCCGAATCCCGATGCCGTTGTCGCTGCCGTTGCCGTTGCCGTTGCAGTGGCCGATCCATAGCTCCCACTGTCTGCCGCAGATAGTTGTGGAGCTTGATTTTATTGTGTTCACATTCGCCACTCGTAAAACTTATTAAAAAGTTTATGCCGCATGCTGCCACGCAGTGCTGCGTGTCTGTGTCTGGGCAACGGGTTGGACATGCAGCAGCAGCAACAGCATCCATTTGTCCGATCCCCGCCCCACCCGTTGTCCATCTGCCACTCTGTCTGCTACGTGCGTGGGCGTTGCGGCTCGTCGGAGGTGTTGCCTGGCATTAAAGTTGTGCCCAAGTTTTTCCAGTGATTTTCTTTGGTTTTGGCTTTTTGGTCGGTGGGAGACGACGACCAAATTGGCAGCCAAGTTGCATTTATTACGCTTTGCCACAACGACTTATATGGCAGCCAGGACCAGCACTAGCACCAGCACCGTGGCAGGCCAACACCAGGTTCAGAGTTCATTAGAGAGACAAGACGCACCAACAGCGTGCGAAGTTTTCAATTCAACTCTGTCCTCCACTCATATTTAATGCCAAAGTGCAGTCACATATTTGATTTCATATGTTTTGATCAATGATTCAAGGGCTTACCTTATAAGATACTTCAGTTATTTATGATGCGACTTTTGGCACAGTAAATTATACAGTTGAAAGTTTACCTGCTGTTAGTGTGGGCAGCAACTGTATATTAAAAGTTGGGAATTACTTAAAGTGAAGAGGAAGTTTCTACTATGAGCGTAGATTTTAGTACTTAAAGGAATATATGTTTGTATACTTGGTCGATAAATAAGTGAAAATATTATGAAACTCAGTTAAGTATGAGCAATTAAATATATATGCTTAGATTGATAATATAATGAGTTGAAACTTGCAACAAAAATTAAACACAAATTATAAATTTTTCTAAAATTCATTTTAGAAATTATTTATGTAGCTATTATTGCGGTATTTATATAATTATTTGGCTTGCGTTCAGCAATAAATAAAGAGAAAAGGAAAATAGAAAAGAAATAAAGAAATACAGTTAGATAGTCATAGGTATGTTGTTATATAGCCGTTGCTTAATGACTGTGGTTAATCTTAAACTACCGTAACATATGGTTAAATTATTATTGCATAACTTGAACTAACGCAAGATGTAACTTTTGCGATTTATTTAGATGCTAACCGATACTGAGCAGTAAAAAATATATACTGAAATTATTAAAAATTATTGGACACATTTTAGAAACTGAGAGTTGGCATTGGTTATCGGCTCACTCTAAGATACATAGATTCAATTAGCAGATTCAGCTGACGATCTAGAAACATTCCTGCCTTTTATTCAACTATAGAAGAGTATTTATTCAGGTCAAAGCATTGGAGTTCAACTGCAGATGAGTGCCATATTAATGAAATCTGATAAGCTAAGTCAGATTAAATGTGATGAGCAGAAACTGACGAGCCAGACCCAGAGCAGCCAGTGCACACTTCGCTCTGCTCTGCTACTTAAAATTCACAAACCATAACTGCGACTTGCTAAACGAAGGTTAAAATGTGAACAAAGCAAATGCCGCCCACTGAATCAGGCGGCAGGGCCAGGGCAAAGCGTGGACAGCCAAGCAGAAATTATACTTAAAGGAAATTTATGAAAACGCTCAATGAGCCTGAATGATGTCTTCTCCCTTGCTGCTGCTGCTGCTGTTGCTGCTGATGCTGCTGCCAAAAAGCACTCATATTCAGTCAAGCGTAAATGAGTCGCAGCACAAGGCCAGAAACGTGCGTCAAACTTGGAATCAGAGTCGGGGTCAGGGACACAGCGTCAGAGTCAGAGCCAGAGCCAACGACAGAGACAGCGACAGATCCAGAGTTGGCAAATGATTTGGCCAGCTCCGATTTTCCACACGAACAACAATGGAGTCAACTGTAGAGAGCTGAGCGGATGTGACAGCCGAGCTTGACAAGGATGTGACACTAAAGGTCGTCCCCGGCAACGATGAAATACAAAATAATTATTAAGAAAATGTCATGAAATATATTTTTCACAAAACTGTAGCCGGGCAAAAGGGGGGCTGTCCAAATAAAAGGTAGCTGGAAAATTCTGTTGCCTCTCTCGCCTGTTAAGCAAAAAGTTTATGTACTGAAAAGGGCACGATAACGAGCGTCATTAATAATTTGAAGGCACTGTGCAATGAGCGAGAGAGATAGAGTGAATAAATGAAAAATACAAAGAGAGAAAGGGAGAGAATCGGGCAGGAAATTGTCTTGCTTGTTTGTGCTTCGAAGTTTGTCGGGCACAACGCCAAAGTTCGGATTAGGACAGACACACGAAATGGGTTACGAACAGGAGCGGCAAGCGCTGTTTGTCAGGTGGCGCCTCCGTGTGGCAGCCGGTTGCCAGCTACAATTTGTCAATAGCATAATTGTCTGCAGTGCAGTTGGAGGATTCCACGGTTCAGGGTTCATCAATTGCATGCGACTGGCGAATGGGAAACTGGCGACTAGCGACCGGGATTAATTGGATTGATAAGATAGATGAGCAGCGATTGCTGTTAAACACATGACATTTGGCAGCAGCAGCGCAAATCCTGAAAAATGTCCTTTTAAGTGGACACATGGCAACGCGTGGGGTAAAAGAAGGACTAGAAAAACTTTTGCACTTGCCATTTAGTTGAGCCACAGAGAAACTTAGTTACTTCGGGCGCTTGTTCCGGCCAAAAGTTCTCTAAACCACAACAAAGTGCTGTCTCGAAAAAAAAGTAACTAGAAGAAGTAAGCCTCAACCGCAACAGGATGCGCAGAAATACATCATTAGCGACTGAGCCTGGTATGGAGCCTAATTAAAGTGCGTGGTGGCTGCTTTTTGGTGTGAAGAGGAGAGAGAGAGAGAGAGAAGAGATTGGGGGCAAAGAAGTTGGTAACAATTAACGACGCATGCAGTGGGCCAAGTTGTCAGGCCAAGGAAATTATCAGCCCTGTAACCAGGAGTTTGAGCTGGCGCTTGGGAGGTACTGGCTGTCAATGTTTAATGGCTTGCAAAAGTAAATGTTGATTGCGGGTGTGGGGAGGCCAACCGACTGGCATCCGACTGAGGTTTAATAGCCTGGAAAGTTAAGAAGCTGCAAGCAGCATAGTCAACAGTTCTGCCACTCCAGCATTGTCCTTGCAACGTCTTGTGGCTTTTGCGGCCCGGCTGGGGTAATTTGCGTGCGCGAATTGTGGAGCCAACGAGTAGCGGGAGCGATGATGGGGGCTAGCAAACCAGGAAACGCTAGCTGAAACGAAAATGGCGCAAATTGGCGTCGGCTTTTGTCGTAGCTAAAAGCTGAGCGAACAAAAGGGTTTGAGGCCCAAGGGCTGGCTAGCCACAAAATGGCAGCACTTCGCATGTGCCACAACTTTTTTGGCGTGGGCCACCGAAATAGCATTCATAAATCAGGGCAATTGCGTTAATTGCTTTGCATGCTCATAAAATGTAACAAAGTTGGGGGACTTCCTTCATAAAGGCTCAAGCAAGTTGCAAATAGATTTGCTCCAAAATGTCGGTATATTGGGCTACAAAGACATTAACTTTGCAAGAACTTATTACAGCCTGTACAATATATCCATTGGGATTTCCCTTGATATTTGTCAGATATGTAAGCTATAACTAAATTGCTTTGTGTATTCGAAGGATGGGCCGCTGAAGAGTCTTTTAATTATAGCCAGACTGTCTGTTATGTGTTTAGGATAGAAGGAATAGTATCTCTGGAAGATCAGCAATAACAATTATTTGTTTCAATTATGGACCTTATTCAGAAGCTTTTATTGGTTAATATTATTTTAGATATCCTAGAAGCTTTTGTCATGAATTCAGGAGCTCCTTTACTGTATAATAAGTATAATTGAATTTCAAAATATCTTCTGTCTTCAAATATATCCTTAGCTTCTAATATGTGGAGCAATCTGAGTTAAGAAGTTTCTTTCTATACATCCAGCTGTATATACTGCAAGCGGATGTATTTAATGTTCCAGATTTTTGGGTATTGGTTTGTTGACTTAACCAAAAATCTGAACTAAATTCTATTTCTTTTAATATGCTGCTGGGCCTATCTGAATCCATTCAATATTCTAAGTTTAGCACCGCATTAGCCTGATTACCGCATTTCCTGCAGGTACCTCTACATAGCTGCGCTTAAGGAAGTTTTCTTATGCGAAACCAAACATATTCCATAAGCAGTGTACGAAGACATTAGCTCTCCTGACCCTATTACGTTGCTTGCTCTCTGTAAATGAGTTCATTATGCGAATTGCTTCAACTTTAACGAGTTGAGGTTGAGTCATTAAAACTGCGCTTCCGTTTGGGCTCCGCGACAGCAGCAACAGCAATAGCAGCAGCAACTCCTACTCCAAGTCTGACTCCTACTCGGATTGCGACTGCGACACCGACACCAGCATTTTGCTTGCGGCCTTTTCTCGTGTTTCGTGTTTTATCCAAACAGTTTAAAGTCTCTGGTTTTTCCACTCTCTAGGGAGCACTTTTGAGACGAGGCCGGGCACATGGCCGGCAGCTATTTTTGCATTATTTCCGTTGTGAAAAAGCAAAACCACAAAGTAATCGAGGGAGTGTAGATGGTCGAGCGGGTGTTGCGGGGGGAGGCGTTCTGTTCTCGTGCTGGTTCTGTGCCATGTCCTCGCTTGGGGGGCTTAAGCGTTTTATTACCGTTATTTAGCATTTATAGTCGCTTAAATATTTCGCCCAGCCAAAGCAGACGCTGCAGATTTCTATCGCCACGTTGTCTCCCCGTGCAGAACTTTAGCATATTTTTGTTATTTATACGATATACCTAATGCCTCGTTCTGTTCTCTCCTCTCTTTGCAGTGCGATGAACAGCTCTCCGGCGGTGACATTGTGGTCTTTGCCCAGCGTTTGGGTGCCCAATTGTGCTGGCATCCCGGCTGCTTTGTGTGCAGTGTATGCAAGGAGCTGCTCATGGACTTGATATACTTTCAGCGCGATGGCAATCTCTACTGTGGCCGACATCATGCCGAAACACAGAAGCCGCGCTGCTCCGCTTGCGATGAGGTGAGCAAAAAATCTTAATATCTGATTGATGAAACTGGTTCAATTTGAAATTAGAAAAGTTGTGTTGTTTTTTTTTTAATTAAAATCTCTGATCTAAATATATATCTAACTATATATCTTTGTAAACTAATCGAGTTGATGGATAAACCGTTGCTTATTTTCCTTGACTTTCCGTTTCCACTTTTATTCATTCGCTACCATCTCGCATGCTCTTCTCATCCACACAGATCATCTTCTCGGATGAGTGCACGGAGGCCGAGGGTCGCACCTGGCACATGAAACACTTCGCCTGCCAGGAGTGCGAGCATCAGCTGGGCGGCCAGCGTTATATAATGCGTGAAGGCAAGCCATATTGCTTGGGCTGCTTTGACACCATGTTCGCCGAGTACTGTGACTATTGCGGCGAGGTCATTGGTGTAGATCAGGGCCAGATGAGCCACGATGGCCAGCATTGGCATGCGACGGATCAGTGTTTCTCGTGTTGCACGTGTCGTTGCTCACTGCTGGGTCGTCCGTTTCTGCCACGCCGTGGCACCATTTACTGCTCGATAGCGTGCAGCAAAGGTGAGCCGCCAACGCCATCGGATACGAGCTCCGGTCCTCAGCTACGACCCACGCATCGCGCTTCCACTTCCAGTCAAATTGCGCGCTCGCCGCGACGTACAGCCGACTCGGCGGGACGTGGCAAGATTGGCATGGGCAATGGACATGGACACAGTGGCAAGAGTGCGGGTAGCGCAGGAGATTTGCTAGAGCGGCAGGAGCGCAAGCGTATGGAGGCAGCAGGCGTAGCCGATCTGCTGCTGGGTGGCTGTGTGCCTGGCATGCCACGACCCGCCCATCCGCCGCCCATAGATCTTACGGAACTGGGCATCAGCCTGGACAATATCTGCGCCGGTGACAAGTCGATTTTTGGGGACACTCAGCTGACATCGTCCATGCCAGACATGCTAATGTCCAAGGCAGAGGACTCGCATAGTTATCAAAGCATAGACAAGATCAATTTGAACTCGCCCAGCAACTCGGATATGACGCAAAGTACCCAGGAGCTGGGCAACGAGCTAGAGCTGGACAACGAATCAGTACGCGAGCTGGAGCTGCCACACGATGGCTACGAACAGCTCTTTGCGGCCAAACAGAACGAGAAGGAGGAGCACGGCCAACAGCAGCTGGACAATCGGCCGCCGCTAAAGGAAGTGCGCTTCCATAGCGTGCAGGACACAATGTCCCGGTCGAAGAGCTACACGGATAACTCGAATGCGAGACGACGCCGCCGGCGACGCAATCAATCGCGCAGCTCCTCAGAGATGCAGATCAATCAGACAAATCTACGACTGCACAATGCCCAAACACAAGCTGGCGGTGGTGCATTGAATCTGCTTAACAATCTGGACAATTGCGATGTGGCCAGCATTTGTTCGACGTGCTCCTCGAGCTCCTCCAGCGATATGGATGACTATGTGTATCGGCTGCCGGCACGCAAGCATTATGGTGGTGTGCGTGTTGCCTATGTGCCCAATGATGCGCTGGCCTACGAGCGCAAGAAGAAGCTTGCCCAGGCGGGCGACAACAATGGACAGCTGGGTGGCAGCTCGGCCGGCAGCTGCTTGGGCGCTCAGTCAACAATGCCAGCAATTATGCACGAGAGCAAGAATTGCACAATATCATGACCACCTCCAATGCTGCCGCCGCCGCCGCTGAATCTCAGCAGCTATTACATCCTGGACACCATACTCGAGGAGCAAAGCCTCAGTCTGTTGCCCGAAAAGAAACCGGGCTGCCTAAGGCGTGTCTGGAACTTCTTCGGGCTGGGCAAATCGCGTCCAGGCAATGCACAGCGTCTATATAGCGTTTAAAACTGGATTGGCAATTGTGTAAATAGACATATCGATAAATACTACTCACATACATACATATATACATATAAACATATACCAGAAAATACTATACACTAAGGATTGTGGGCATTTAAATTAACTGTAAAGTGAGCTGGTAAGACAACACTTTATTCTTTATTCTTTTTTATCTTTTTTTTGTACATGACATTTATCTCTATTATCCGTAAATCTTCATTATTTCATACACCCTACATTCTCCAGCTCACAAGTATTCCAAGTATCTATATATACATAAGATATCACTGATTTTATCAACAACTTTGTACAAATCTAAAAGGTATAGCAAGCATTTACACATATATATATATATATATATATATATATATATATATATATATATATATATATATATATATATATATATATATATATATATATATATATATATATAAAATATATTCTTTACTATATATATATGGTATAAATATAAATTAGTTTATAGCTAAGAATCTGCCAGCCACAAAACAAATTAAAAATAAAAAACAGCAACAAATGCAACGAACAATAAATTATGAAGTAAAGCAACTGCCAACAAAAGAATTTGTGTATAAAACAATAAGAAAATAGCGAAAGTTTTCGCATAGCAAATGTGCAATAATTTATAAAGAAAATTCCCCCTCCAGTCTGATACTAATTTAAATAGTTACAGAAATACATATACATACATACGTATATATTTTAATATATGCGATTCTTTATATACAGTTTTGTCTCTTTTTTTTTTTTTTTTTGTTGGCAAAAGATTCTTTTGTTTTCTTGTAGGTATTTTTAGGTTTTTATGTAATGTTTTGGCTTTCGCCTGCTCGGCGTGAAAGTGAAAGAGTTATATAAAAGCGGAATGTGTCCAGAATGTTTGAGAAAGTTTTTTGTGTTTTATAATACAAGAAAAAAAGCAAAATTTGAAAAAACTGCAAAATTTATTGCGTCTATAAAACGTGAAAGAATTTGAAAGTTATGCCAGGCCTATATATGTGGAACGCATACATATGACGAGTCTTAAGTATTACCAATTGTCTATAAATGGAGTTAAGTCTTAAGTCTATCATTAGTATTAAAGTCAGAGTATATGGAAACATAATCAAAAATAACAATATAAATATAAATATATACAATATGCATTTGTGTATTTTAACGAAAATTCAACGAAAAACAAAATGTGTTTTAATCGATTTATTTGCGAGGCACCAAATGCACCCAATAGCCGCTTTGAGGTGTTAGCTGGAAGCCACGCGAATCGCTCAAAAGATCTTTGACAGTCTTGGGGGATCGTTCGATTTTATACTTGAGCACGAGATTGTACAACATGGCCTTGGCCTGCATCAGAGCATAACGATTACCTGGAATATACAGAAATGCGTTAATTTATTTAGCAGGAGCTTATGATAAGTGTGTGAGTAAAGTCGAAACTGCCAGACTTGGGAATCGCAGTGTAATATGCTTATCCACTTTCGACATTTAGTATATCAATTTTTAAATTTCAACTCCATTTACCTATGCAATTGCGTGGACCCACACCGAAGGGCAGGTACGTGTAGGGCACTATCTCATCCTTGTTCTCGTCGCTGAAGCGTTCCGGTATAAACTTGTGCGGTTCGGGGAAAAATTTATCGTCCAAATGCAGACCAACAATGGGTATGTTGATGCGATCACCCGCCTTAAAATCGAACAGCTTCGAACCATCGTCATCATATAGCGTATAGTCCTTAGCACATTCGCGATCCGTCGAAGCCGCCAGTGTCCATTTTCTCAATGATTCAGATACAACCATGTCCATGTATTTCATCTTAGTGACCGCGTCGTAGGTGAGCATCTCACCCTTCAGCGCATCATGTGTTTCCTGGACCTCTTCGTAAAGGCGTTGCTGCACATCTGGATTATTGAGTAGCTCGTAAGCGGTGGTGCATATTAAGCTGGCGTTGTTCTCGAATGCCGCAAAGAAGAAGATGAAACACTGAGCCACCAGCTCATCATCGCTCCAGTGTTCCGTGGCGTCCTTCTTGGCTTCCATGAGCAACTGGATCATATCGGGTCGCACGATATTATTCTCCTCACGATACTTCATAGCATCGACAACAAGACGTATGAAGAATTCTGTTTTCTGCGAGTCAAAGATCTTGAAACCGAGGAGCTGCCAAAGAAATTGGATACATTTACAGTATAAGCAAATGTTTTATATGAGAGGCAAACCTACCTTAAACAATGCAGGCAAAGTTGAGGAGAGCATTAATTTGTATAGGGCCTTGCCTCGGAAGAAGGCTACCGACCTGCCAATTTCATAGAAATCATTATCGGGCGTCTTGTAGGAGCTGACCTTTAGACCAAAGGCTGTGGTTGCAATCAAATCGTTGGACAATCTATTGCACACCTCCTTCAGCTCCAGTTCGAAGCCCTCGCCGGGCTTGACAGTTGTCTTGGACATCTGATCCAAATGATCCATGCATTCGGCGAAACTCTCGTTCATCAGACCAAACATGCTGCGCATCTTAGCTGACGTAAAGACAGGTGTGAGGGTATTACGCATATGCTTCCAGCGTTGATCTTTCATTACGCTCAACATATCGTTTATCAATCGCTCTTCGGTGGAAAAGAAGGTTTGATGATTTGGAAAGTACTCAAAGTCCTTGACTGTGATCTTCTTAATTATCTCAGGATCGTTCACTTGTATCATAGGTGTGCGAAAGTTGAAGAAGCCCACTAGTTTACTGGAATTCAATCAAAACAAAATGTTAATATTTAAGATAAGTCGAATGTACAATTGTTGACTTACTGTTGGCGCGTGCGCGCATAAAACTCAGCAAGGACTTTTTGGAATGAGGCCTTGTTCATGATAACATCGGCATTGTTACCGAAAATGGGTAAAGGTTTCTCAAAAGGCAAGCCACGCACCACAAACTCATTATGTCGCGCCGTTACCCATTTGTAGAGGAAGTAGAATAGGCCCGTTAGAGACAGCAGCAAAATAAGATCCATGTTTCCAGTATTAACGTATAACAGTCACTAGATAACCTTGATCTTAATAATAACAAATGCGAACAGAACGCTTCTAAGCACCCACAAGTCGCAGCTGGAACTAAATATGTGCTACTGAGCGAACAAGTATTTATATGACGGCTCTCTCTCTCTATCTCCATGAATCCAGATATGGTGAGCACTCAATATAAAATACTTGATAGATAAAAGTTGTTTGGACATGCGAAATAAACCCGTTCAGAATTTTGTATTTCGTGAGCAATGCTTCCAATTGCGCGCTCTCTACCTATGTTATCTCTATCTACGAGTAAGTACTACAATAGAAAAGCAAGTTGCTGCGATTGCATTCGCTGTATATATATAATATAATATATATTAAATAATCTGTGCAATATAACAAATTGTATTTACTGTGGGAATCTTCAAACGGAGTATTCCCTTTATACATTACATTGATGAATCATTTACAAATTTGCGCATGATTAGAATTTACGTTTTAATAAGATTACATGTAAACATGCAGCTGATTAGGCAGCACATCAGAGAACTTCAGAGAGAGAGAGAGAGAGAGAGACAGAGAGAGAGAGAGAGAGAGAGAGAAAGAGTATTCAAAGTACTTATACTCTAATGATAAATATAGACCTATAATAGATAAGAACATTGTGACTTGGAAACATTTATCGCCACAAGGTACTTATAATATAAATATTTATAAATATATTTTGTGTGAATCACATACCGAATAAACAGTAGATTATCTAAAGAGAAAGCCGTAAGAGTGCTATGAGAGACAGATCAATTGAGAAGTCGCAAGGGAATCGAAGGAAAGTTGAGATTATATTAGTGTTATCGATCAATTGATATGCTTGCGGCTGATGCAATGCAAAAACGACTTTTTTCAATATGCTCGACAACATTTTGATAACGAAAATGTTTTTATTTTTATTTATATTAGTTGTCGATTAGCGTTTGATAAGGTTGAAATGCAAAAAGAGTTCTGTGTTGAGTAAGTACAACCAGCGACAAGGTAATTTACTAGAACGCTGCGTGCATACGGATGGATAGACGCATAGTCAGACAGACGGACAGTCGGTCATGGCTAGATTGACGTTGCCTGCTAGAGAATATATATATACTTAACAACAAGCATTTGTTTATGCTAGACTTTAAATTGCCTAATAATATGTAAGCCTAATGCTCTTGTTGAGTTGGGAAGTTTGTTTTTGGCTGGCAACTTGATAAATTGATATAATACGTATCGCAGATTTTGATCGAATATGGATAGCTGTTAACTTTGCCTGGAACTTATATAATCGATTAGAACTGCAAAGTTAGGGAAGCAAATACAAAAACTATGACATAAACAAAACCGCTTTGTTTACGGTTTGAATATTTTATCATATTGACCTATAGTTGGCCCAACTTCTCTAACTCAGAGTGGGAAATAGACTTGAGTTGAATACCTTAAGCAAAATGCTCTATACAAACTTGGAGCTAAACAGTTAAACAGCAAATTAGCCGCAAGCGCCATAACAAAATGCCAGTAATTAAATATTTAGTCAGTTTGTTTAGTCTGCTAGATGGATGGATGGATGGTTGGTTAGATGGACATGAGTTGTCTTGACTTGGGTTGACTTGGCTTGACTTGATTGCTAGACTGTGACTGGCACATTTCGAGCTTGGAAATTTGCAGAATGTTTGTCATATGTTGTTTGTTAAAGAGAAAGGCAAAGGTAAAGAGAAAGAAATAAGAGAACTGACTTTCCGCTAATAGACGAGTAAATTGAATGTCAAAGCAGAGGTCGAATGATCAAGTTGAGATGTCAATTGTGATTAATATGATGAATTAAGATAATTTTAGTAAATATAACTTATAGTAATCGATCCACGCGCCGTTTATATGTTGCAATTTAATTGGTTCTTCAATTGGAGGCCACAATTTATTACAAACATAAATTAAGCCTTTAAAGCGATTTTATAAAAATAAATAGACTATATTATATTTATTTATATACAAAAATTACATATTTCAGCCTATTTTAATAATTATGGTTTTCCAAATAATGCGTTTATTTGATGTATTCAAGCAGAACCACGTCGCCAGGGCTGAAGGTTGAGTTTATTTTGAAATCAATTAAGCTTTAAAGGAAAGTATCAATATTTAAATTTATTCTAATAAAGTTATCTAGCTTTTAAAGTAAATAAGTTAGACATCAATAACCACCTAAAATTGTCGATTATTGTTGATATTAAGGAAATGGGATGACTTTTGCAAAAATATTATAGAAATTTTTTTTTGACCGTCCAACGCCGGGTTTTTTTTAGATATTAGCAGCTTAGTGAAGCGAAAATTTCTCATAAAATAAACTCATATAAAAGTTCACCGATTTTTTTTATTAGTTGAGTGTCATTTGAAAAACATCGCTATGCGGACTATTCTCATTGCTTGCGCTATTATTCAGTTCTGGGTAATTCTCAGGCTGAGCTACGATGTAAGTTGGCCCCAGGATAAAGTTCAAATACTTCACGCATTTGATATATTTCTTAAAAGGAAGCCGATGCTATTGAGTTCAAGATGACGAATCTGGCTTGCGATACTTTCAACGAGTCGTGGTTTCTTATCCATACATGCAGACTGAGAGCCATCAGCCGTAATAAGACATGTATGTATTTCAATGGAACTGTCCTACATCCTGCGAACAACATTCATCTTCGACTCGAGCTCTATCAGAAGGCCAATGGCTACAAGCCATCATGGCTTGTGAATTCTACTTTTAATAGTTGCCGTTTTATGAAGAAACCATTTAGTCCAGTCGCAATAATGATCTTTAAACTTTTTCGAGATTTCACGAATTTTAACCATTCGTGTCCATATAATGCAAGTAGTGAACTATCCTGTATTATCTTTATATATTTGTTATATTTTTACTCATCTACTTTCATATTAGGGCACACAAATTGTAGATGGCTTTTATCTAAGATATAGTCACCTTCCGCAGGCTATACCAAATGGCGAATATATGTTGGGAATGACTTGGTTATTTGATAGGAGACCACAATTTGTGACAAATGTTTACTTCATCTTTACTGATGATTTAAAGCAAAAGACTTAAATCTAACCAATCATTAGGCATCTGTAACAAACATGTCAAGTATATTTAGTCAAGATTAATAAAGGCTTGCTATATTTCCAAAATCGTCGAGTTAAATTTTTTTTTAAATCCCATTATGATAAAAAATACAGTTTCACACAATATGCTTTACTGACATATTCGACTAAAAACGCATATGATAAAATATTTATATATTTGAAATCAGTTTGTGAAGTTTAGCTTTGAGCTTCGAAACTATTTTTGTTTAATTGCATCTACAAAATCAATCAAAACTGTGAATTAAAAATTTATTGCAAATGATTCATTCATGTTCTTGAAATATTTAACGATATTGCTTCAGAATACATTTATTCATTCAAAAATTGATATTTTGATAAGTCGGGTAATACTTGCTGTTAGTACTTCCCTGATGTGCAAGTATCGCAAAATATAGATGCGTTCTCTACATCCTTGTTATCAATATTTTAAAATTTGTATAACTTTAAAACTGCAATGTTGCAATGTAAGTTTTCATATAAATTTAAAGCAAACTAAAGTAATTTAATTTAAGATGACGAATCTGGGTTGCGCGAGCTCTGAGCTATAATAAGACAACATTCAATTTTAATGGAACTGTCATACATTAACGAACGTTTAGCAATTCTCTTGTTTCCCTGTATGGCTTGTCTTGAGTGTTTAATTGTGAAAACTATCCAAAGTCAGATATGTTTACAATCTGCATCACAGGCATCCCCACACAGTAAATTTTAAATCTCCAGCTTTATACTATTCAACTGTCACTTGAATTTTGTCGATCAGAACGAAGAAAGCTGAGTTACACAGCTGAGTTACCACGACTACTTCTGACTGTTAAGTGTATTTTCCCAAAAATATTATACCCAGAGGACCCATTTTCAATGGGCTCGGGGTACTATTAAAATATACTTTTAAAATATTTATAGCCCATCGGCAAACTTCATTTGAAATTAGCATTATGTGAAGCGGAAAAATGACTTAAAATAAATATATATATAGACGTTCACAGAATTTTTCATTAGTTGGGTGTCAGCTGAATACCATGCGGACTATTCTCATTGCTTGCGCTATTATTCAGTTCTGGGTAATTCTCTGGCTGAGCTACAATGTAAGTTGGCCCCAGGATAAAGTTCAAATATTTCACGCATTTGATATATTTCTTGAAAGGAAGCCGATGCTATTGAGTTCAAAATGACGAATCTGGTTTGCGAGTCTTTTAACAAGTCATGGTTTCTGTTCCATAAATGTAGGCTTCGAGCCATAAACCGTAATAGGACATGTATGTATTTGAATGGAACTGTATTACATCCAGCATACAATATTCATACTCGAGTCGAGCTCTTCCAGAAGGCTAATGGCTACAAGCCATGGCTCATAAATACGACCGTCGATATATGCCGTTTCCTTAAAAAACCTTTTAATCCAGTTGCAGTGCTTATAGGTAAACTGTTTCTAGAATTCTCCAATTTTAATCACACGTGCCCTTATATGGTAAGCATTATCAACTTAAATAGTTGAACACTACTAAGGTTTCTTCAATAGGGCGCACAAATCGTAGATGGATTTTATCTCAGATGGAAGTCCTTACCGCATGCCATGCCAACAGGAGATTATCTATTGAGCTTGACTTGGTTTTTTGATAGAAGACCACAGTTTCTAACAAACGTTTACTTCATCTTCAAAGAAGATTTGACGGCGAATCATTCAAGATTTTAAATCTTACCAACCAATTAATATCCGTATATCTCAGCAATTAAAGTCAGTTGAAGTGTAAGAATGAATGAAATAATTTTGTGTTTTTGTAAGAATCGTTCAGTATATGTATTCAATCTATTAACATTTATTCAATACATTTATAATTATTCTACATTGGGCTTAGCTGGTGATTTCAAGCAGAAGCATGTCTGATTGGATATTCATTTACTTAAATTTAAATATAACAGCAAGGAAGAAGGTTTGTTTTATACAATACTCGCCTATAACTATATTTGCTCCAATTGAAATATAAAATGTTCTTTGATAAAAAAAAAAAAATTTCATCTGAGTTGATGACATAGCACATATGCTGATGCTTCAGATCCTTTTAATACGTGTGCTGCTGAAATTTCACTGAGTCAAATAAATACATTGCGTAACAGGTAGGTGAGTTCCAATACATACGTCAAGCATCTGGGATTGACATTAGACAGACGGCTCAGTCGACAAAGATTAGCTAACGCACAATGGTATGTTCATAATCATGTCATACAAAACGACTTAACTATATCAACAGTTCTCAAAGAAATCTTATCTAATATATGATAAAAATCAAAATTGAAACCACATGCAAAACTTGAAAATGTACGAGATATAATTTAATAACGAAAGTTCGATGCGACTTTTAATCGATTACATTCAAGTAGGAATTTTTATCGATTATTTGAAACAAATTGATCTATGCGGTCTCTAAAAACAAATAAATAAAAATAAGTGTATAAATTAGAAATCTGCAACTTTGTAGAAAGGAAATCCGATGAATTCTTTAAAGTAAATAAAAGGCTGATAATTTTTAAGGAACACAGGAATATAGATTTTAGATTTGAAGTATCTAGCCTTTAAAGCTTACAGGATCGTAGCGTTTATATGCACCGACAGACGCACAGATATATAGACACAAAATGACAGACAGGCATGCCTAGAACGACGAAGCTCATCATCCTGGTCCAGAATATATACACTTTAAAGACTCTACCACGAAAATTTCACAAAACCATGTACTATATATTCCCATTTTTAATGCTTTCAGAGTACTATTTATAGATATATGTATATAGATACAAAATGTAAAATTATAATCAGATGCAATTCCGCTTGACAGCAAAATACATTTTTGGAAAAATATTGAAGTACCGAAGCCAGCTTAAGCTTATCCTAAATTTTAATCGATTCAAAAAAATTTATGTAATGAACGATTTTAATAAAAAGCCGATTATAATAATTAAAAACTTTTAAATAATGTACTTGGTTTATGTATTCAAGCAGAAAGATTTGTGAGTTTGTTGGAAATACCCTGAACCTCGACCGATCTGTGCCGAAACTAGGAGTTGCGTTCAAAGCCCCCTGGCAACACGCACCGTCTCTACCAACAGCGCCAAATTGCTGCTCGATGATGCGTAGCAAATTTAAACTATAGAAGCAGTTAATAAAGCAATTAAAATTCAATCACAATTGAAATTTTTAAATTCAAAAGAATGCACATATTTGAATTTATGTTCGAACATGTATACAGAACTAACGTATGATTGGCGGTTCTGAGATCGATGCACTCATACATCCCGACGAAGGGACAGAGAGACTGAGACGGCTAGATCGACTCACCTCGTCATCTTGATCAAGAAAATATATACTTTATTTGCTTATTGCACCCAATTTTTTTATTTGTGTTCTTAATAATGTGAATTAAAAAATTCATTTAATATTAAACAGCTTTTTGAAAGGATGGGATATTCTAATTTAATATTGGAGACAGTGAACGACTTGACTGACGATACGCTGCACCTTGTAAAGATATGTTTTTTTTTATTTATTGTTATTTTATTTTCTCTTTCGGGTGTTTTCTGCGCAGTTAGCGCTGCGATTCTGATTGGGCAGCACTATTAAAGAATATGTTTTCTAATAGACTTTTTAATGACATTTTCAGAGCGTAATTATGGCATTTAAATTTATGTATATGCAGAAGCGGTCGGCTCTACAACTATATATGTACATGCATACGTATACATTACATAACATATATTTGAAGTTCTTAGTGTCTAGCTTTTGTAGTTTAGATGAATATCCTGCGTTCATATGCGGACATACGCACATGACTTTGCCATAGCACGTTGTACTGGTTTATAGCAAATATAGTTTGAGGACTCTGCAACTTCACAATCTGACTGTTACATACATTTGCAGAGAAATATAATGCCATGAATTTCCATTGTCAATGAGTTGAGGGTACTATTAAAATAACTCGGTATTATTAAAATATTTATTGACCAATTCATGCCAAACAATGATTGATTTTAGCATTATGTGAAGTGGAAAAATCGCGTAAAATAAATCTATATACACGTTCACAGAAATATTCAATTGCCAGTTGTCAGTCAAATATCATCGCTATGCGGACTATTCTCATTGCTGGCGCTATTATTCAGTTCTGGGTAATTCTCTGGCTGAGCTACAATGTAAGTTGGCCCCAGGATAAAGTTCAAATATTTCACGCATTTGATATATTTCTTGAAAGGAAGCCGATGCTATTGAGTTCAAAATGACGAATCTGGTTTGCGAGTCTTTCAACAAGTCATGGTTTCTGTTCCATAAATGTAGGCTTCGAGCCATAAACCGTAATAGGACATGTATGTATTTGAATGGAACTGTATTACATCCAGCATACAATATTCATACTCGAGGCGAACTCTTCCAGAAGGCTAATGGCTACAAGCCATGGCTCATAAATACGACCGTCGATATATGCCGTTTCCTTAAAAAACCTTTTAATCCAGTTGCAGTGCTTATAGGTAAACTGTTTCTAGAATTCTCCAATTTTAATCACACGTGCCCTTATATGGTAAGCTTTATCAACTTAAATATTTGAACACTACTTAGTTTTTTTCAATAGGGCGCACAAATCATAGATGGATTTTATCTCAGATGGAAGTCCTTACCGCATGCCATGCCAACAGGCGATTATCTATTGAGCTTGACTTGGTTTTTTGATAGAAGACCACAGTTTCTAACAAACGTTTACTTCACCTTCATAGAAGATTTGAAGGCGAATTCTTAAATATTTTTAAGGTAACTTTTTTCTTGTTTAAGTATTAATTTTAAATATATTTATGCAAAATTAAGAACTTCAAATTGTAGCAGTTCAGTAAACATTCAAGAATGAACTTACCTTCCCATAGTACGTAGAGTCGAATACCTCAATTTAAGCAACCATTTAATATTTGCATATGTCAGCAATTAAAATAAGTGAAAGTGTATGAATAAATGAAATAATTTTCTGTTTTTATTATTAAAGTCGTTCATTACATAAAATTTATTGAGTCGATTAAAATTTAGGATACGTTTAAGTTTTCTTCAGTACTTCCAAAAATGTATATATTTTGATAATGTACTCAAGCGGAAGAACATATATATATATATATATATATATATATATATATATATATATATATATATATATATATATATATATATATATATATATATATATATATATATATATATATATATATATATATATATATATATATATATGAATCCTGAATCCTGTTATATATTTATTAAGTGCAAATTATGGGTGTGTCATTGATACAGTTGGTTTCAATTGGCTAGAAACCTAATCCGTCCTTGTCCTAATCATTTATAAATTGACATACATGTCATGCCCGTATTATATAATAATATTTGCGATTATTACTGTGGGAACTGAGCCGAAAATTGCTTGAATTATGTATATATATTATTGATATCTTGTATGTTGACACATTGGATACTATAACATCATTCGAGAATCATCGCGATGCGCACTTTTCTCATCGTTTGTGGCATTTTTCAGCTTTGGCTTACTCTTCAGCTGAATTACAATGTAAGTTGGTATCAGGTGAAGAAAGCTTCTATTTAATCTAGAGTTTTGTAACAGACGATATTTCAATTTGTTGTTAATAGGAAGCTGTTGTGTTTAAGATGACAAGTGCTGTTTGTAAGAGCTATAACGAATCGTGGGTGGTTATCCATAAATGCAGAGTTCGAGCCATCAGCCGGAATAAGACAACGTTCAATTTTAATGGAACTTTCTTGCATCCTGCCAAACATTTCCAAAATGCCAATGGCTACAAGCCATGACTGATAAACGCGACCGTCGATGTCTGCCGTTACCTCAAACGGCCATTCAATCCATTTGCTATACTTTTGGGTAAACTCTTTCTCGAATTCTCCAATTTTAACCACACCTGCCCCTACGTTGCAAGTACCAAAATCAAGTCTCGAAATTTCTGTGTAATATAACTGATTTTCTTTGAATAGGGAACACAAATTCTTGATGGGTTTTATCTCAAATGGACGGCGCTACCGCATTCAATACCAACCGGAGAATATATGTTGGCCATGACTTGGATATTAAATGGGAGTCCAACGTTCATGACAAATGTTTACTTCATCTTCACGGAGGACTTAATAGCGCATCACTAATTCTTTTTATGATATATTCTCAAATACTTTTTCCAAGACACACAACTATGGGCTACAGAGTTTGTTTTTCCGATTTTCCATGCACTCATTCAAAATGAAATAATAAGAAAGTAATAATATGAGAAAGCTATATGTTACCATAAAAGTGTCAGCTAATTTGTTATGATGACGAATGCCAAACCCAACAAATATATCATTTGCAAATAAACTTTACAAAATATTAAATAGTAAGTAGTTTTTAATGAGAGCAGTTACTCGACGTTCTCAAGCGAAAAAAAAAACAATTATTTCGCTATATGTAATTGTTTTCAGGACTTAAACATCAATTTGAGTTTTGTTTTCGAAGTTCGAAGATCATGAGTTCAAAAATTTTAATATATTTTTGTTTATTAGAAATATGGATAACTCTTTATCAAAGCTATAATGTAAGTTGCCTTAAAGTATGAGCTTTATATTAACAATACTAATATTAACTTATAGGAAGCTATTGAATTTAAGATGACGAACGCGGTTTGCAAAAGTCGCAACGAATCGTGGTTTAATATTCATCAATGTAGACTTCGAGCGATCAGCCGTAATAAGACAACACTCAATATTAATGCAACTGTCCTGCATCCGGCGAATATTATTCACGTTCGAATGGAGGTCTTTCAGAAGGCCAACACCTATATGCCATGGCTCATAAATGAGACCGTTGATGTCTGCCGTTTCATAAAAAAACCTTTTAATGTAGCTGCGATAGCAATCTTTAAGCTGTTCAGAGAGTACTCCAATTTCAATCACACCTGCCCCTATGTGGTAAGTCTCAAAGTGTTGTGGCTCCCATTAAATGACAGTCTTATTCCATCCATTCTTTAGGGATCACAAATTGTTAAGGGGTTTTATCCCAGATGGGATATTTTACCACACACAATACCAACTGGCGATTATCTATTAACTTCAACATGGTCATTTGATAGGAGACCGCAATTTGATGTAAATGTTTACTTTACTTTTATAGAGAACTTATAAATTCATTGTTGTCTCTGTGCTGTTGGGTGTATTGCAATTATAAAATATATTCATGTAATAAATATAACATGGCAAGAAAGTGTTTTTGTTGTCTTTAATGAATTAATATGATCAACTGAACGATGCCAATAAAAATCATATGTATTCTCTATTAAATATATTTTATACAATACGAATATTAAAAAATGATGTCAATATTCGAGATATCTGTGCATAGAAGGTATTAACTTCAGTTACCATTCACTGATCAAATCGGAATGTGGTCCAATTGAAATGCTTAGCCTGTTAACAGCGGGTATTCTGTTAACATTAACAGAACATGGATCAATGAGCTTTCAAGTGTGCGTAATTATAATAAGTGCGTAATTATAATAAGTGTGTATACTGAACTATTAAAAAAGAATTGTTCAAAATACATAAAATTTTAGTGTAATTAGATAACTGTGATAAATGTATAAAGCGTGCGTGCATAAATTGAAAAAGAATAGATCGGTCTATGACTGCGTATATGAAACACAAAACGGTGTCTTTGTATAAAAAAAGTAAACGAGTAAGTATGCGAGATCATTGCGTTCTTATCTCTTCTTTAGATCTAGTCTGTAAAGATCGAGCAGCGCAACAGTTCTCGATTGACTAATTGGGCGCTGCCAAAAAAAAGAGAGAAAGAGATAGCAAATTTTGCATTTGCTTTCGTCTGCTGTTCGTTTCGCATTCGGGCTGTTTGTTTCTTTGACTTGAACAGTAGATGAAGTGTGTAAATGGAATTTGATTTTTTTTTTCATTTTGTCTTACGCTCCTGTTATCTCACTCTCTATTAAGCTAATGTTATGCGCGCTCGCACTCAGCTATTTGACTTCGCGCTAACATATTCTGTTAGTTGGCAGTGCTGTAAATTCACATAATTAAGCATATTTTAACATTTTTATGTGAACACAGTCCTGCAACTGTCGACTATGGCAATAAAACCCACGAAATTATGGCGTTGCTTTATTTTTCTGAGTGTATTTGTATCTATATGAACTTCGGGTTATTCACCCTTTCTCGCTTAACTTTCATTTTGACACGCAGTTGCTCTGTTGCCAGAGTCTTTCACGTAGGAGTGAGCATGTAAGCGTATGTGTATGTGAGTGCAGTTTATCAAAGCAGGGCAGCGACCAGTTGCCAATGGCTGTCAGTTTCTATCTCAGAGTCTTTCGTCCTGTGTGCTGTCTATGCCATTCTCTCTCTTTCTCTCTCTGTATACATATACTTTATATATATCTTCTTTTTTTATGTGCAAATCATGCTGCATCATTAAATCTGTTCGCTGTCTGAGGGATGCGGTTGCTGCCGCCTCCGCTGCTGCTGCTGCTTTTTCCGTTTCGCTTTTACGATTTGCTTTCGGTTTTCCTGGCCCTCGTCCTGTTTCTGCTACTGGTCGTGGCTCAAACTTCGCTTCACTGGCTTTTCATTTCTATGCACAAGAATTTATGGCTTTCAACGTTGATTTTGTTTGGCATTTTTTATGTGTTTTTAAGTAGTCGTAAAGCGTAACACTTGATGAGATATTAAACGTTGTTTATGCTAACACATATATAGATGTATATAACAAAAGGGATGCTAAGCGTGAGCTTCAACTTATTTATTTGACCCACACACACACACACGCACTCACACATTGTTGCACTTTGTTTGATTTGATGGCCTTTTAAATATTGGTTTTGCATTTTTCATGATTGCCGCGAAAAGCGGCTCTTTTTATGAGCGTTTAATAGAATTGATGTCGGAGACATAAAAGAAAACAACAACAACAACAACAACAACAACACAGGAATAACAGCTTATATTCTGTTATCCTGGCAGCATGTAAATGATTAGCTAAGCGAGTGAATGACACCTGCCACAAATGTCAGACACGAGCATAAAGAGACCACAAAGCCACTGCCAAGTTAAAGAGGAAGAAGGACCTTGTCAGTGTCTGCAAACTTGTCAATGAGCACCAACTAAATATTTTATTAGGCTGTCAGCAAACACACAGACCATACAAGACTGTGTGTGTGTGTATGTGTGAGTGTGTGTATGTGGAGTCGTGATTGCGTGAAATTTAGTAGTACTTGGCGCCATGTGCGAGTGTGTGTGTGCAGGGAGGCAGAGCAAAGCCTCAGACATGTAGCTCCTGATGAAACTCATCATTATCATCATGATGAAGCTTCGCAATGATAATGATGATGATGATAATGCTGATGATGACAAGGAGGAAGCTGGAGCTCGGTGCCTGATGAAGTTGCCTTCAGTTCGGCTCTGGGGAATTTGGCGACGTTGTCGGCAAAGTTGTTGACTCTCAGCGTGTGTGTGTATATGTGTGTGCGTGTGTGTGTGTGTGTGTGCGCGCGCGCTGTCTTGGCCAGCTCACAATTGGCTGTACGTGTGCAACATTTTTAAGTAGCTTTTCTTTCCGTGTTTGCCAGCTGCTCTGCCTCAAGTCTGTTTGTTTTATGGCAGCGTTTGTTTTAACTTTGTATGAGGAAAAAGCTTTCTTTATATGTGGATGTGTGGAAACATATGTTTTCAATCTGCCAGCCAAATGGAAAAACTTGATTGAATTCCATGAAAATGAAGATCGATGCCGTCCGTCGAGGCCGACGACTGGCTTTAACTTTCCGCTTTAATCTAGAACTATGCAAAGTTTGTCATCAGTCAAAGTCGGCGACAGCTCCCCAAAGAGTCGCACAAATTACATTTGCGGCGTCTGCAGCACAAGAGGCACTCACACACATATAGACATACACATACACATACACACACACACTGATACGCACACACCCACCATCAATCATACGCACCGTGTTGCGCCTGGGACGCGACTCTTGCATTTGCCACCATGATGCATGCATCGCTAGGGAATTGTCCTCGAGCGTAAGCCACTTGCTCGCATCCAGTTTCAGTTGCCATTTTGCTGAATGCGTTGCCTAATTGCATGCTACATTATTTTGCAACAGTCTTCACGCTTCTCGCTAATTGAAGGACGGCAGCAGCGTGGCACGAACCATTTGGCATGTGGCATAAGGCAGTCACTCACTTGCTGCAAATTAAAATAAATTGTGAAATTAAATGCCAAAACTTTTACTTTTGCCAGACAAACAGAGCGAAAGGCTGTGTGCGTGGGGCAAAGAGGTGCCAGGCAGAACGCGCACTTGGCTGTTCGTGTGGGTGTGGCCGTCTTCCTTGCTTGCTTGTTTGTCTCATATCCAGAGTGGAGCAGCCAACGGCTCGTGCTTGTGCTCCACTTGAATTGTTATCGAATAAATTAACAAAGACGAGTAGGTGGAATGTAAAAACTATCGAATATGACTATGAATATAAAAATAATGCAAATAAAATGATCAGCTATCACACAAAACTATTAAGCTGACTGTGCATGACTTAAGCATACATCTTCAACCGTTTGATTTAAAGTGATAAAAAAAGTGACTTATGTGCAACTTAACTAAACGCAACACGATTACACAACACTCAAGCTGAGTTATTTCGATTAAATACGGCTGCCAGAAGAAGAAACAAGGTAACTTTAAAACTTAGGCTTCGAGCTATTTCTTCGCGTAGAGGTTATAAGCTTGCTATCACTATCCAGCTCTATTCATACCAATGCCAATAAATAGCTCAATCCCTTATAGTTATAGTCGAACTGAACTGCTACATAAGATAGATCGTGTCACGCGCTCATCTCTGGCCTGTTTAGGAATTCAAATGCTGTCGCCTACATGACAGTCATACTCCACGCTATTTGCCTTGTCTCACAAGCATTGTACATGTCGTGCGAAAGTTGACTGTGTGTGTGTGTGTGCGTGTGTCTGTGTGTGGGTGTCCTTTGGCTGACATTCATTTGAAATTCGCAGAGCGTAATGACGACTTGAAGCTGCTGCTGTTGCTGCTGTTGCTGCTTTGAAGCTGAAGCTGAAGCTGCTGTTTGTAGCTGCTCAACTTTTTGCATATTACGCACTTGGTCACGTACATTTCGCATATTTATTTGCATAAGCTTGGAAAATTCGCAGCTTTCGCTAAAGCTGAACCTAAAGTTTGCCAAGCGAATTAGCTCAATTAGTATGTCGCTGTCTGCCATATGCAGGCAATATATACATATATACATATATATGTATACATATACTTGTATATATATACATTAGATTTACTCTATAATTTATATGAAGCTTTGATAAATGCTCGCTCTGATAACAGTTTAGAGTCGAACAAAGGCAATTTGGTTGGACACGGTAAATTGTAAATTGGGCGTGGATGGTGGCGGGGTGGGGGCCGGCAGGTTGTGAGTTATGGCCAGCACTTATGAATTTTAAGCATTTTTTTCATTATTTATGCGACATTTCATTTCAGCTTTTTTTTTTGTTTGTGTGTTTGCTGTTGCTTGCCCCAAGTTCAATGGCTGCGTTGCCCCCAAAAAGCAGGCAACACAATTTTTCATTTCGCATGTTGCGACGCTAAGTGCTTCCTGGCCCCCGTCTCTAGTAAATCTGAACTTCGGCTTCAGTCGGGCAGGTGGAGCTTGTGGCACATCAACTTTTGCTGCCACGCCATAATATTAATTGCGCCTTGCTACTTGCTGTGAGGAGGGCCAAATAAAAAGGCGACGCCGCCGGCCACTTAAATGCCATTACATTTTTATATGTTGCCAGTGGGAATGTGTGCGTATGTGTGCTTATGTATGAGTGTGCCTGTCCTGAAATTTTATAATTATGCTGCGCGCGCCTTGGTCGCTTCGGTCGTTGTGCGTTATGCATAATCGCCTTTTGTGGCCATCCATTGTGCAGTCAGCCTGCAGCTATTTGGGCAGCTATTAAAGCCGCTTTAAAGAGACCTCGTAGCTATTTGCATGAGCTTTATTGTTGTTGCTGTTGTTGCTGTTGCTGTTGCTGTTATTACTTTTTTGCAACAGCTGTGCCCAGCTTTGCCAATCAACACATGAGTCCCAGACTAGTTGTTTGCCATTGTCAGCAACTGCCACAACCCCTGTTGCTCAGCGTTTTCTTGCCACGCAAGTCGTGTCGCTTCTGCATCGAATGACAAATTGTCTTATTTGTCAGAATGCGCACAGCCAAATGTTAGACTAACAGTTAGACGAGCGCTACTTTTTTCCGCTCTCACTCTCTCGCTCTCGACAATCATTATCATTGTCTACTTTGAAGAGGGCTTTTACCCCACACCTATTGACAGCTATGCCAGAACGAAAGCGAGAGCTGTGTGCACCTCAGATGTTTATGACAGGCAGCCGCATGTTCTACCTCGTCTCGTCCTGTGACATCATTCGTTATATTTCATTGCTGCAGACGCACCACGCACCACACTTGGGCGAATGCAAACATCAACGCACTTGGCAGCCCTAAGGAGCTGCCGGAGCTCGTCTCGCAGCGTCGGATGAGTAATGGAGCCACAGCTTCTGTCTGCTGTCAAAAATAATAAATATGTTGTGCCCAGACGTATGTGCAGCCGGCTTAAGTGGCTGCAAAATATGCAAAGTAGCTGCAAATAGAGGAAATCGATATGTTTGATAGAAAATGATAGTTGCTCTATTACAAATATATACTTCATATCTATAGAATGTTCAATGTATTTATTATTTAGCTCTTCTTTAGGAAAGTGTACTAAACAGGCGTTTCGGTTTTTTTTTCTTTTCTTTTCTCTGAAAACCATCGATGTTGTTGTCGCTATCTGTCGATAGTGTCTATTCTATATTAGCCATTCTATATTATTTAGTCTGTACTCCAACGATAATTACTTTATCACTCTTAGTCTCTCCTTCTTTAGTTTGCCATTTAACTACAGAATTTAACTACTCTCAAACTTAATTTAAACACACACATAAATATATATGGATATAAACATATTCTATACAGATCCACTTCTAGCCTCTTCTAACCTTTTTGGTTCACTTTACAATTTCAATTTTCATCAGAGATTTAATGAGTAAAGTTTCAATTATATCGAAGCTTTGCACTTGCCTTAGTCTAAGCCGCTGCCGAAACAAATCGAAGCAATACAAATACAAACAAAGCCCCAGTTGCCCTTTCCACCCTTTCAGCTCTCCCACGGAACGCCAATAAAACTGAAAGCAAGGAGGCAAAAAGTTTATGCGCTTTCCAACGATTGCTGGCTAAATCACAGCTAAATCTCTGCGAGCATTTCGCAAAAAAAAAACTCCATCAAGACTTTTATTTGTTTGTCGTATTTTGTTTTTTTTTATTTTTCTTTTTTTTTTTTGGTTTGTTTTTAAATGTAAACTGATAAAAACAATTGAACGCAAACAGTAAAGCACGGAGGGAGCGCAAAGCTTTTCGCTCAGCAGCAACAGCAGCAGCAGCAGCAGCAGAGGAGGAAAAAAGTAATCTTTAAATTAAAGAGAGGTTGGTGGAGCAGCAGGAAATGGGCGGGGCTGGAGGCAAGAGCTGGCTGGGGTCTTGCTACCCTCGTATGAGGGTCACATAAGTAGATCTAAGTAAAGTCATTTCATTTCGATTTGAATTCAAATTGCGGCTGTTTGGGGTTTTCGTAATAATAGCAGCGGGTAGCTTTGTTTTGATACCGAAGATGTTACAGCTGCTCAAATGTTTCTTAAAGGTTGCAGGAGTTCCAGCTGAACTGGACACTAGGATGAGTTATAAAGCTGATTTCTAAAGTTATATAAAAGATATTTTAAGCATCGATTGGATATAAAGCTGAAATCTGCTATAGTTATGTTCAAAGATATCTCATTGAGTAGCTTCATTACTGTTGTATAGTAGAGTTTATATGAGATAGTTATCTGGACTTTTCGATAAGATATAAAACTGAACTGTTTGGCATGATTATACATACATACATAAGTGCTTTATATGTCATATAGACGCGATATGATGAAAAAGAGTACCAAATCTTCGTCTATTCACAGTGTTTTATTGGCTTCATACGTTAAAGCATTTGCTGCTAAGAGTCGTATAGAGTTTGAGCTACTTTTTATGACAGCACGCACACAGAGCGATCATAGATACACACACACACTCAAACCTTCGCTCTGTTAGCTATGCTTTAATTGATTTTTAGGCTGCCATGCTAAATGCTCATTATGTTTTAATTAACTGCGCACTATTTTCTCGGTAATTCATATTTAGCCCACATTTACGCCACTTGCGTGTGTGTATGTGAGTTAGTATTTGCGTGTGTGTGCGTGTGTTGGTTTTTGCTTTGCTGTTTGTTTTATAAATTAGGCGCAGGTCGTGCATAATTTTCACATTTTCCTTTATCTAAATGCGAAATTTAGTTTTTCATTATTTAACACAATTTTGTGGCGTGTTTTTTGGAAATTTTTCTTAGTTCGCATTGGGTGCGGTCGACCTTGACAATAGGAAGATAGCTAACTTTGCTGCCGAATAGAGCAGAAACCTAACAAGTATCCTAGAGCTAATTATATATCATTAAAATTAAATTTTAATTTTCTGTAATCTTAAAAGTTTTTCTCATATAGGAAGTACATTTGCTATAGCTTAGAGTGCATCAATTATTTTATGTTTTTTTCTTTGTCCGTTTCTTTATATTCCCCTTTAGCGTGGCATGACTGTACGAGCAGCCCACAGGCTCCTCCTCCGATTCGTAGTTTCTTTCAAGTTGCCAGCACCTTTCACCTGAGCCATGATTAAGCTATAAAATGGCTTTCTGACAGCCACCCACTTAGCCAACTCTAACACACACTTATGTTTGTGTATGTGAGCGGGGTCGAGCCTGGAGTTTGGGCGAACCTCTGTCCATTTATGGCATTCTACATTGGCAGCTTTGTCAGCGACTCCATTTTGAAGAGCTGCGCACTAAGCAGCAGCACTTAGCTGCGTATTTTACAGTTCATTGCATTGTTATATAATTTAACAGGCAAACACCTTGCTTGAGTGCGCAAACCCCGATCCCCGGCGCCTCCTCATGCCCTCCTTACCGCCATCGCATCAAAAAGCCAGCGGGGTGGCCAACGTATGAAAGGGCAACAATGTGCCAAGTTTATTTGTGCTTAAAAGAGTTTTCAAGCCACCCTCGCCTGCACCCATATCAATACACATACACACGAACCCACACACATGTGTGTGTGTGTGCACTTATGAAATGGGTTTGGGGGCTTTGGCTGTGGCATAAAAAATAGCTACAAAAGATGCCATTAAAAAATCTTTGTGTTGCCACAAATAAATCCAACAAGAAAACACAGCCACACACACGAAAACTCGCACACTCGCACACACACGCACACAATGGGGCTTTACATCCATCAAAGCAAAACTAAGTCGCAGGGCAGCAACAAAAGTTGCTAAGCTTCAAGTGGAGGTTGGAGGCAGCTGGCAGAGGCGCTCAAGTTCTTGTTTTTTATCCCATTTCAGTTGGCTTAACACATTTTACACTTTGCAATTGTTGGCCCGGCGTGTGAGTGAGTGTGTGTATGTGTATGTGTGAGTGGACTAGGCAGCTGCTAACAAAGCGAGGCAACATATTTTTCGCCGCATACTTTCTGCCAACAACTTGCTGCGTGTGACGTCAGGCACAAAAAGTCGCCAAGCGAATCTCGCACATTAACACATTTTCGCGGGCCGACAGCAACAACAACAACAACAGCAACATCAACAGCGAGGCTATAAAACGCACTCTCTAAAACTATTTTCGCGGGCGTGTCGCACAATAAATTTCCGGCTGCCCCCGCACTCGTTTTCCCTTCCACAAACTAAGCTCGTAAAAAACAACTTTTGGAAATCCGCTTTTAAAACGCACACATGTGCGCATCGTAGAACGGCTTTTGTTTCATTCCATTTGCATATATATCCTTAGTGGGAGGTTGTCTGCCCTCTCCTTGCCTGCTTGCCTGCTTGCCTATCGTCTGCCTGCTGCTGACGTTCACACGCCTAAAAAATCCTTCTAAATTCGCGTCCAAAGCACTGCCTATTGGCAAACATCAATAAATTTATCTGCGAGTGTTGAAAAAAATTGGAATTGACAGTTCAATTTTAGGCGCAGGTTGAGCGCTTGACAAATTGCCTGTCTCGATGCTGCAGGACATGCGACAGGATAAAGGCAGATTCAGCTGCAGTTGTGGCTTTAATGCTTGGCTTGTTAGAAATTGTGCTACAAAGCATTCGTTATCAGCTTGTTGCCATAATACTATTTTCGACACTATTCTTGATATACAGACAAGCAATTTGAGATAGCTAAAGCATATTTGACTCGTTGCTTTAGCTTTTTAAGTGAATGCAATATGATTATTTATATATTCATATTTAGTCAAATACAAAGGACAATCAGATTAATAATTTTATACAACAGTCCATTAATACTAGAGATACCTTAAGATCTTTCCATATTTTCACATGTTTTACCATGCCAGTCTCTATTTCATTGTGCTACTGTGCCATTTAAAAGAGATTGCCCATCACCATGTCGTTGGAAAATCTACCAAAATTGAATTAAATCTACAAAAACATAGTAGATTGACAAGTCGTATCTCTTGCAAAGGTTTATACTTGCTTCAGCTGTATAATATAATATTTACCATACATATATTTAATTTGCTTGAAAACTATTGCGTACTTTTAAGTGCTTGTAGTTTCTACCGTACTCCCATTGATTAAAAACCGTTGCATACTTTTGAGCGCACGATTTAATTATAAAAAATACTGCAGTCCACCTTAAATAATTATTTAATTTAATTATTTTATATTTGCTTAAATTTAAGCAAATATAAGAATACTGTAGTGTTAACAAATGTTGTCTAACTTAAAGCGCGCAGCTTAAATGAAGACATTGTGGTCTCCAGCTAGTAATCGAACTACCCTCTCTCTCTCTCTCTGTTGCTCTTGCTGATCTATGTTATGACATGGAAATTAGCATACGCAGCAATGAAATTCCAGTCAGATGCAGCATAAGCCAGGATAGTCATAGAGTGTGTGTGTGTGTGAGAGAGAGAGAGAGAGAGAGCAAGAGAGCGGGAGGAGTCATTGGAGCTTCACTGAAGCAAACAGCATCATTTGTTTAGGCCAGGCAGCCAGCATTTCAGCTGATCGCGTGTGCCATTGTTGTTGCGGCCTGGCAAACATTTCCATTTGCAATGCAAAGCGGGATACGTTTTAAGAAAGGCTGATCGTTACATAAACCACAGCAGAAAGTAGGCGCAGCAGCAGGAACAGCAGCATCTTGATCTTCTCATGGCTTTTGCTTTTCCTTTATATATGTTTTTTTTTTTTTTTTTTTTTTTTTTTGCTGCTGCAACGGTTCTGGCTGCGAAATTTTTCCATTGGCCATAAATTGAAATAATAGCGCTTGACGCTGATTTCAATCAGCTAATTGACATTTTATGATGGACAGTTTAGTGTTGTGTCTGTGAGCGTGTGTGTTGTGACATCAATCAAACGATGTTACACTTGGAGAAAAACTTAGTTTGAATGCTGTCAATAAAATATATACATATAAGCAAAAAACGTCCGATAGATATTTCAATTTAAAAAGTTTCATAAGATGTTTGAAGTATTGATTTGGAATCCAAAAATCTTGCCTAAACTATTTTTAACTGTCAATAGGTCTATTCAAATAAACTGAAGATAGACGATCGATTTTTATGATTAATTTTTTTTATGTATATATGTTGTGCAAGAATGGAGTGAACTTTTAACTTTATGACTTATAAACAATGATCTATACTGATGATCATAAAAGATGGTTACTTAAGTTGATCAACTGGAAAAAAAAAAAAATTTTTATAGTGAATATTTTGAAATTTACTGAAGATCCTCAATTGATTTTATAGATACAAAATAAGAGTATAAAATCCTGAAGTAAAAAAAAATAAAAAAAAGAAATATAAAATTGTATAAATTGAAAATATTTTCTTTCGAACTTTTCCCTCTCAGTGCATTAATGATCGCAACGATCTAGCGATCACTTCAAAGACAAATCTAAATGCTGTGCTGTTCGAGTTCTTTGCCAAAAAGCCAATCAAATTGATTCGCTTTGGGCAGTGGATACGCTCGAATTGGGAAGCGTGTCTAGTTCGATGCGAAGATCGATACTTGCGCCCACTTGGCATGTTGATCGCAGCAGCTATATCAATCGACATCCGTCTGGGGCGTCTGTCATGTCTGTCCCAACGGACATAAACAACATGTTGCTGCGCCTTATTTGATGCCAAAAAAAAAAACAAGAAGAAGAAGAAGAAGATGTTGGCGATTTCGTAGAAACTGAAAGGCGCAGCAAATAGATCCTGTTTAAGGGTTTCTCGATCTCACTTATTTTAGTGCTAATTAATGAGAGCTGCGACAAGTTCTAGAAACGCATCAAGGTAGTTGTTGTTGCTGTATCGGTTGTACTTGCATTTTTCCAGCTTAATTTGTCGCAGCAACATCTCGAATTGGAAAATCCTGTTTCAATGTTGCATGCCACATGTGGGCAGCGGCTAGATTGACGTGTCGTTTGTGTCATCCGCGTTGTCGTGTAGTTGTTGTTGTAGTTGTTGCTCGGTTGTTGGTTGTTTGCGCTTGTCAGCGTCCACTCTAACTCTGGTCAAGTGGCTGAGTGTTTGTCTCGAGCTTCGTGTTTGTCGCCCAGCCATGAAGCGTGGCTAGTTTTTTTTTCTTTATTTTTGGTTTTGCATAAACTACATTTACTGCAGTTGTTGTAGCTGCTGTCAATATTGCTGTTGAAATTGAATGAAAGTTCGGTTCGTTTTCACTGCCCAAGTGCTGGCCAAACTGCCGATTAGATTGCCGCACATCCATTGGCAATTGGCTAATTATTGAGAGCTTGTATAACAAGCTCTAAGAAAGTTGTCTTTAAATAAATTGCAGCAATATGCATATAAATTTCTTAGCTATAGCCAAGTCTCTAATTGGCATAATAATATGATAAGGCCAGCTTAGCCAATTATCGACAATCAGTAAGACTTGTGGAACAGTTTGAATAATAAAATACAATTATTATTGTATATACATCTTATGCATTTTCTATGTTTTCCTAGATGTGTGGAGCGTGAGTGTGTGTGAAGTCCAATCAAAATTGTAATTAGCAAAATTTAATTGCGGTAGCTGCTCTAACAAGAAAGTTTAGCTGAAATAAGATTTTAGCTCAGGATAAAACTTATTTAAGCAACTGAGATAAGCATAAGGTATAAGACATTGATTGATATAATGCAGTTATGAAATTTGTTAAATTTATTAATTTTTTTGTTAGATATAAATGCTGTGATTTGGGTAGTTGGGTATCAATTGCTTAAATTTCAGAAGACAAAAAGATGTGTGAAACTGATTTATTTAAATTAATTGGTATTGAGCTTGAGGAGTTTCATTACACTTACACTATATTTCTAATAGTTTGTCAACTATTTGTGCCCAACTTTATGTTGGAGTCAAACCAATGTTTTCACATTTTGGATCTTCTTCTTACTTTCTCAAGGCTATCTCTGTGATCTGCAACAGTTTGTAGTCAAAAGCTGACCCGCTGCTTAAGTAGGACAACTCACATTTCTGAGTACCCCGCTGAAAGCAGTTCCCATTGAGTGCGCACGCAATAGATGATCTGTTAGAGATGATCATAGTATCTCTGCTTCATCTTGTACTTGTTGCTATGCAAATTGCAATTATTTTGTACATAGTTATGTGAAAATTTTTATTGTTTATGCTTAGAACAAAAAAGGTTTTTTGTTTATTTGCGAGCAGTCATTGTTTATTTTTTTTTTACTGTCTCCAACTCTTTCACTTTGGCTGCTCTTTGCTTATTCTTTCTCTTTCTTTCTTTCGCCTTATTTGTTTTTTTTTTGCTCTATCATCAACTGGTTTTGGGTTACGTGCACGCAGAGCTGGAGATACGAAACCCACACAGCGAGAGAGATGCTGCAACGATCACATAATTCGTGTTGCTCTTCTGCAGCTGCTGCTTCTTCTTCTGCTTTTTATTGTTGTTGTTGTTATTGCTGGCTCATCATTCTTGTGCTTTTCCGCACGGCTCAAAGAGCGTTGTTTTTTCCCTTTTTTTTTTTTTTGTTTGTGGCGAGTTATTTTTATCAGCAGCATTTTGCTGCCGTTGCATGCAGCCAATGCACCGCCCTCTTGTTCATTGCCTGACGCCTGTCGCCTGTCGACCTGCCGCGCATCAGACTTTGCTGTCCAAGCCCCAAGACGCTTTTTTTTATCGGCATTCCTTTTTTTGTGTTTGCTTGGCTGCCGTGTTGTGTATCTATAAAGACAACAACAGACTCCTTAGCTGGACCAACAACAACAACGGCAACAACAACATCACGATCTTTAACATGTTTTGTCTCGATCAGTGAAATCATTCAATCAGAACGGTCAGCAGCTTTGGCAGCATCGGTCGTTGCCAGGACGCGCAAACACACAATCAACCACACACAAACACATACACATACACACGCATGCACACTCATCTGTTAATATATAAGCCTAAGTCAAAAGCTGCTTAAACAACTCTTTAGCTGAAAGTGTTTCTTTAACTCTCAGCCTATGCCCATAATTAAAAAGCTATATGAAATAAATAAACTATCTCAAACAGTAGTCGAAAGAAAACAAAATTTATGATACTTAATCATAAATATAAAGATGAACTGCTTTTTGCTTATATTTGTGTTAAAGTATCATAAATTGTTCGCCTTTTTGCCTTTATATTTATGCACCTCCTTCAGTCCGGCCATAAAGCATGTTTTTAAAATTCCATTAAAATTTATTAGCATTTCACACAAACTGTGCATAAATAACAAATTTCGGTACTTTGATACCTGCCCAAAAACGAACAAGAACAGCAGCAGTGGCTCCCCTTTTAATGATAAAAAATTGGATAAGGCCAAGCCAAGAGCCGCCGAGCAGAGTTGCCTTTCCCACTTGCAAGCATAAATTTTATGTGTGCGTGTTGCGTTTAATTGGAACGCTGTTAAGCAAGCCTTCGCATGTGTGTGTGCGTGTGTGTGTGCGTGTGTGTGTGCGTGTGTGTGTGCGTGTGTGTGTGCGTGTGTGTATGTGTGTGTGTGTGTGTGTGTGTTTGTACATTAGTCGATAAACAATTTACGCAATGCACTGTTTGGTTTAGCTGCGTTTTGTTTATATTCGCATTATCTAAACAAATACGAAAATAAACAATTTGAATGCAACGCATAAAACATGCATTTTCAGTTAATGCACCTTTAGCAGGCACTGTGAACGCGCGCGCTTTAATTTGACAGCAAAGCTGAAGCGCAGAGTTAAGAGCAAAGCGCGTTTATCCGCTCGCCAAAAAAAGACAAAAAACATGCCAAACAAAAGAAAAGGGCAACAAGTGTAAAGTGGGCGCGCACTCTCAACTAGACAGATCTGTAGAGAGAGAGAAAGAGAGAGAGAGAGAGAATGAGAAAGAAAGAGATGGAGAGTTTGTGAGAGCGCGAATGTGTTCCCAGTATTTCTGAACAGGCAGAAGTCACCAGAAGCAGTTATTCCTGCGCCACTTACCTTTCTTTTTGTTCATGTTCCCTCATGCTTTATCTTTTGTTTGCTTTGGCTGCTTGGCATGCGCAGCACATACGCCGCTGTCGCTACCAGCGTCGCTGCCCGCGTCGCTGCTTTGGTTATTCTTGGTGATGGTGATTCCTGGCGCAGGTATAAATGACAGCTTCTATGGCCATTTCACTTTTAGTCTTGAGTTGTCAACGCAAGCGCAATGAACCAATGTAAGTTGTTACCCCACCATTTCGCCAGCGTTGCTTGAAGTTGTTTGTTTTGTAGTAATACTGCTGCTGCTGCCGCTGCTGGCTGCAGCGAACACCATCAAAGAACGCAACTTGTTTGCCACCGAACTCTTTCAGACCTTGGCCACTGATCGCCAAGATGAGAATGTCATAATCTCACCCGTATCCGTGCAGCTGGCTCTGGGTTTGGCCTATTATGGTGCAGAGGGTCGAACTGCGACGGAGCTGCAACGCACGTTGCATGTCTCCGCCAAAGAGAGCAAAGATGGCCTCGCCGAGAGCTATCATCGTCTGCTGCACTCGTACATAAAGTCAAAGACGGTGCTCGAGATTGCCAACAAAGTTTATACACGCGAGAATCTGAAGGTAACGCCACATTTCCGTGAGATAGCTGAGAACTATTTCGATTCTGGTGTCGAGGGTCTGAATTTCGACAACGAAGTGGAGGCAAAGAGGCGCATCAATGATTGGGTCAAGGAGAAGACTCAAGGCAAAATTGAGCATGTGGTGGATGCACTAGAGCCGGATACGAATGTGGCACTGATCAATGCCATTTACTTCAAGGCACGCTGGGCGCGTCCTTTCAATGATGAGGACACCAAGGAGCGTGATTTCTGGTTGAGCGAAAAGCAGGCTATTCAGGTGCCCACTATGTTTGCTGACAATTGGTATTACTATGCAGACTATCCTGAATTCGATGCCAAGGCAATTGAGCTGTTCTTCGAGAACATCAATATGACGATGTGGTTTATATTGCCCAACAAGCGTACAGGTTTGCAGCAGCTGGAGCAGCAGCTGAAGGGCGTGGACTTTAAGCTACTGGAGGATCGCTGGCAATGGCAAAGTGTATCTGTCTACTTGCCCAAGTTTAAGTTTGAGTTTGACACCGATCTAAAACCCACCTTGAATAAGGTTCGTTAACCAATCTTTAAAGCGGATCAGATCTTTATAAATATATATATTTATATATAATACCGTCCATAGATGGGCATCAACGCTATGTTCTCGGATGCGGCCGACTTTAGCAACATCTTTGATGAATCGCCCATTGGCACCCGGATCACCCAGGTGCAGCATAAGACCTTCATAGATGTCAATGAGATTGGCTGCGAGGCTGCTGGCATTAGCTGTACGTGTTACCTTGACTAACTGAGCCTGTGTCTTTTATAGATCAGCTACTATAAATCTTTTTTCTTATAGATGCTGCTGGTGTGCCCATGTCGTTGCCTCTGGATCCGAAGACCTTTGTGGCCGATCATCCTTTTGTGTTTATCATACGCGATCAGCATGCGGTTTACTTCACCGGACATATTGTCAAGTTCTAAAGTAGTCTTATAAGACACTTTACATGCAATATTATTTTATATCATTTCATCATTTAAGCGAACATCATCTTGAATAAATTTCAAAGTTAATTTCTGTTCAACTTTTTATTTAGTACTCAAAAGTTTTGCATTTGGGTACCTGTAATGGGCCACATGCACCCTCCGAAAAAAACTGGAAAGCTAAAATCGAATTATGAAAATAATAACCTATCAGTTTTCTTTAAAACTTACGTGGCATTCCTCTTAGCTTGCGTTCACAGTTGAATACAATGAAATCCGTTAGACCAATATTCAAAAAACAGCCCGTATAGACGCAAAGGTGCACCTCCCTTGCAATATTAGGAAACTCACATCTGCTGGGCATTGACAAGTCTCCAGCTAAAAAAAAGAGAAATAATCTTAGCTTTAAGGCACATTAATATATATAAGCAGTATAAACCATACCACCCATGTTAAAAAGTACTAGTGTACAGAGTAGCAATAAAATGATCTTCATCTTTGAAATGCTCTTGATCTATTGAGACTTCTAATAGAAAGCCATTCCACTTAACTAAACCATGCTTAATTGTTTAATAAAACTGATTATCCACGCTTGGTAAGGGCATTTTAAAAGAGGCCTCGAATAGTTATTGGCCTTTATACACACGTTTCGACATGTTAAAAATAAATACAAACAGAAATAATTTTTGATTTTTAAGTATGCCTCGTCCACTTTACGTGTGACCCAAAAACCAAAAAACAAGGCGCAACAAAATGATAAAACAAAAGAAAAAGCACGAAATAAATGTAAATATAAGAAGAAATTAAGGTAAGCCATAAGATATTTCTTATTACTTGCTCTCTTTCATATTATGCATACAACATATTTAAAAACGTTTAATTTATTCCAAAATATGTTTGAGAGTTAAAAACTCATTTTGAATTCAGACACGAAAGAACGGGGTGTAAAGTGCAATTTCAAAGAATTCAAAAAATAAATATTATGTTGATAGGCCTAACGATACAATTTATATGCTTATATGAAAGATCTTATATATTTTATAAGCAAGTAATAGTGTTTAATCAAGGAGTCTTCGATAGTATTAAGTGCTTAACTTCTATTCGAAATATATTTAATTTTTTTTTTAATATAAAATTTAAAAAAAAGTAAACTAGTTTATTGGGTTATTATATATTTGTTTTATTTATATTAATAAGATTATAATTATATAATTAACTTCACTTATATCTCACATATATTTTCTTTTCATTTGCAGGTGATACAGTGTTGAGAAGTGCAAGCCAAATGGTTAAAGGGTATTGAAACGAGCTAGGCTAAGCGGTCGGTTGCCGTAGCCCGGGTTACCTCTTCAAGATCAGATCGATCAGATAATACGGAGAGGGGAGTCTTCAGACATTTGTGGCATTTGTTTTAAAAGCGCCTGCATCTGCACCTGTTGCGCTGGTGGGAAAGCTAAGAATGAAGAGGGATAGGTATAGATATAGGAATAGGGTGCTGGACTCTACCCACTTGAAATTCCAGTCGCAAAGCCAACATGAAACAAAGAAAAACTTGTCAAGCAGTACAAACAAATCTAACAAAGGGACAGCAGGAAGAGAGCAGAGAGCAGAGAGACAAGGAAAAAGGTAGGGAAGACAGACGCCGCTGCTCACGTTGCTGCTGCTGCCGGCGTTGCTGCTGCTCCCGCAGCTGCAGCTGCAGCTGCTGACCACAAGCGATGAAGCGAGGGCGCGCTACAAGAATTACAATTACAACGACAATTACATGGAGCCGAGGCAGAACGAACAATAGCGGCAGCACAAGCGTGCCCAGTATTTTACTAACCAGTATTTTTGCTCAACGGAACGAGAGCGAGCCGAAGAGAGTGCGCGTGTGTGAGAGCGCTCGCACACGCTATCCAACGGAACAGTTGAAGTTGCATTTGAAGTTGGAGCCACCAGAACAGCAGAGAGTGTGACTGAACGAGAGAGAGAGAGAGGGAGAGATAGATCGCTTTAGCTTTGTGAACGCGTAAGGTGCACAATTGTGCGCAGTCGAGGATCGTGCAGTCTGTGTATTGGTGTCAAGCAAGACAGACGTATTTCGGCATGCGCTGCCTAAACACGTCTTTTTCAATTTCACGTCTTTTGTTGTTGTGCGTACTTAGTTTACGCGAATAAAACACTGCAGCGAGCAGCTGCCCGCGCCGCGGTTTCCAATCCCCTCCTTCTCTACCCACCTTCACCGCCCACGCGTGTCTGCGCTGGGCTTATCTGGCCGCCAGAATCGGTAGCTTGTTTGTTTTTTTGGCGCAGGCTACATTAAAAAAAAAGGAAATAATATAAAAACGGCAGCCTTCCAGGCTGTCAGGCATTAAGCGCTGCATGCGCAAAATAAATAATAGTTGACCAGTTTTCCCGTCTCTTTCGGCCTGAGTGTGTGTGTATGTGTGCATGCGCGGCACAAGTAAAAGTGGAAAATGCGCATCAATTATTTTAAATGCTCCTAAAATATCTGCACGATTCGCCCCACAGTGCGACAATTTCGCATTGGCAAAAAATGCTGCAATTAATGTGACGCGTTAAATTTCCCACTTGGCCAACTCTCATTGAGCTTTTCCAAATAACAAATATCGAGTGTAATGCCAACCAGTTTCCAGTTGCCAGGCAGCCATTGAACCAAATTAACTGCATATAAAGATTTGTACTAGAAGCTGTCACAACAACAACAACAACAACAATAATAACAACGACAAAGAAGTAGCAATAGAAGTAGAAGAGAGAAAAAAAAACAAGAATTTGCTTGATTTATGGGTGATTAGAAAAACGCGACACAAAATCCAATAAATTATAGCAATAATAACAAAAAAAGAGTAGAAATAAAATAAATAAAAGGTTGCGCCTGCGCTTGGCTTCACTTGAAGGCACCTTCATCGCCCTTTTTGTTGGCAAATTAATAAGAAATATGTTGAAATCCTAATTTATGCGTGTGCACAAATACATATACAAATGCATATATAGATATACGTAGATATACATAAGTGTGTGAGTGTATGTGTTAAATATATTAGTGAATGCAAAGCAAGCGAAATAACAAAGCCGATAAACGTCTCAGAAAGGATTTCATTATGGATACCACAAATCAAATGCATTTGGAGCTCGAAAGGTGAGTCCGGAGCAAAAGATCTCCAATGCTGATAATAAAAACATTATTTTATTTGCCCGCATTTCATATTTTGAAATATTCTGTTGTCAATTTTGCATAGCTGCTTAGGTTATTTAATCTAAAATGTTATCTCGAGATTCAATCTCTTTTCTCTATTGTTTTTTTAAGGCCCTCTAAATGAGCAAAATTCCAATCGAGTTTCTTGATTAGAATCAAATGTCAAAAGCAAAGCTTAAAACTGATCATATTAGTGAGCACTGTGGACCTTCTATATATGTATACACAAAAAGTGGTTGATCAGTGCATACCCTGTAGCCCAAGTAGTTTCTCTCTTCATTTTGCCATACCCTGTAATACAAGATTTAAGGAAATCAAATAAAAATTTAGCTGCGTTTGCTATACGAGACTCATTTATACTAAGAATTTGATACGAACAGCCTATGGAATATAGGGTATACAAAACTCTTTCAATTTAAAGTTGTTTTATTCATTCGTCTAATAGCTGCTCTGTTCTACTATAGCTGTAAAAATAATACATTTTCGATTTGTTTTAGCTTGCGACATTCAAAATTTATTTGTTTTAATTTAATTGTTGATCAAATTTGCGTTCATTAACTAAAACCATATAAAATACAAACAAATTTGATAATTAATTTGCACCTCAAATTAGCTTGAGGGTAAAATTTAAGCTCACACATAAGCATAATTAGCAATGTGTCCCATAAAGACAATCGAATCTTTGTATTTGATGGCAAAGGCAAATGGATGATCCGCTTCAAATTTCTTAGAGCGCGAGAACAAGCCCTTCAAAACTAAAGAAACAGAGAGATGGAAAAAGATGGAAAAGAGATTGTTTATTAATAGTAATCCAAGAGAGATATAGATTTGAGAGATATTGCTTACCACCCGTCTCCAAAGGTTGCTCGACGCCAGCTTCAGAGACCTCCACGTGCGCCTTGTGCTCAACGCTGTTGATAAAGTGGCTCACGAACATGCGGTACATATTGCCAAAGTCTCCAGCACGCGAGAACATGGTCGTAACACCCAGCTAGAAAATAGAGTAAAAGAGTTCAGATACAAATTTCTTATTCTATTTTAATTGTCTTTCGAACCTGCTTGAAGGGTTTCTCCAGGCTTAGACCAAAAGTTACTTTAAACTTGGGCAGCTCCACCTCCACTTTCTGCATGCTCATCGAGCCCAGTTCGTTGAGCAAATTCTTGCCCACCAGGCTCTGTTGAAGGGAACGTAAGCCATCCTTGCGATTGGGCAACAGCAAAATCATTGAGTACTCCTGATTCTGATAGGGCAACTCCACGACCTTGGCATCCAGGCTGCTAACCTCAGCGTAGTTAAAGTTCTGCAACGTCCACATAGTCTCCACATTGACGTTTTGGCCATCGCCCGTGCGGAAGCTGCGGTTCTTTGTCTTTTCCAACTTGAAGGCCTTCTGCCAGGGTGCTGCAAATGTAACGCCATTCACAATGACTCCTTCGGTGCGATCGTTGAGCAGCTCCGCCTTGAGTATGTCCTTAATCTGATTATTTGTCTTGGTCGCTATAGCCTGATTAATGCCCTCCGCTGTGCGCTTGTTGTACGGCGGATGAAAGTCGAGTTTATCAATATTCGAGTCGAACTGACGCTGAGCCACATCACGAAAAGAGTTCTTGAACTCCAGATTCTCATTGATGTAGATGTTGTTGGCCAGTCGTAGATTGTTGTCACGCGTCATCGCTTGTTGGAAGCTGCCATGACGTTGCGACACCTGATCCCCATCACCAATGCCCAAGCGCATGCCCTCCTTCAGCTCAATAGCCGTCTGGCCCTTGGCCCCGAAAAAGGCCAGCGCCATCGAGGTCTGTATGGCTGCAGTGCCAATCACCACATTCTCATTGAGGCGCTCTGATCCCACCGCATTATAGAGATCGGCAGCAAGCAGATTACGATCCCGGGCAGCATCCAAGCCGGTAGAGGTTCTCGCTTGGCAACAGCCGAGAATTGCCAAGGAAACTGGGCAAACGTTTAAAAAATAACACAACATTTGCGTATAAATAAATAAATAAAAACAAATAATTTATTTTTCTACCGAAATTAAGTAATATTTACTATGTGTAGTAAATATTGCAAAACAGAACTTCTTTCGGGAATGTTAAATATTTCTATGTCACAGACTGTTATTATATATCTTGCCATTAAAATGAACGGACAGACAACGATAGCCGCAATTATTTTTAGATATTATGATATATTTCATTATCTGATATTAAATCTGAGAAATATGAGAGTTCTTATCAAAACAACAGTAATAACAGAAGCTCATACTTTCAAAAAAAAAAAGAAAACGATGTCTTAAATTCGCTAAGAGCTCTATAAAATACAATTTAGAAATTTCAATCGCTTTGTTCATATCTTAAAGTTTGGTTCTTCTTTACTCAGGCAGACAGCTATTGCCATCATCAACATCAGTCACATACAAGATATATGCATACGAAACCAATAATGTGGAATAAAATTCCAATTAAATTATGTGTCGCGTTGTCTTGAAGAACCTTGATGTTGTTATGACAGACTATAAACAACACATGAATTCTGTGTGCTATTCGTATTGAATAGTGATGGAGTATTCTAACTGTGGCACACAATGTGTAACGTAGTTATTTATTTATATATATATATATATATATATATATATATATATATATATATATATATATATATATATATATATATATATATATATATATATATATATATATATATATATATATATATATTTATATGTGTAAATTTATAAGAAAAACCTAATCTTACCTAAACAAACTCTTATCTAATCTCACTTGACTTTCACCCGAATTATTTTGCTCAAATTCGCTAGAGATGCTGAGTTTAGCCTATGGCAGTAATGCTACTATATCTTATATATAACTACCATTAAAATATAATGAAGTTAACATTGATACATTCCAATTGGAGCTGATAAGCTTTATGTGATCAGCCAAGTTCATCTTCTAAAAGACCTACCTATATTTAAGATATAAGAGTATTAAGGGTACAAAGGGTATTCAAACGTTGTTCATATTTAGTTCGGTTTGCTTTTTTCTGGTTTATTGTAATTTTGATCAATAAATCGGGCCATAAATATTGTCACTTTGCTTTTTCGTAGACCATTGAGACTGGTTTTTGTTTATGCATGCTCGAGTACAAGTTTATAAAGATCTTATAGGCAATAATTGAGGCTTACGTAATAGGCACTGCATTGCGCTGAGCGTCATGATTGTTTCAATTTAAAATTTGTACATGTATATATAAATATATTTAAATATATTTGTGTGTGTACGTTTAGAGAAACTGTTTTCGCTTGATTGATAATTTGCGTCGTCGAGCGTTGAGCGTCTGAATGTGAACTGAATTTGTGGCTGACTGCGAGAGACTTCTGGAGCTGCGATTACGTCTTAGATTCTCGGAAATTAGTCGATCAGCTGGGTGTTTTTTTTTGTAGTTTTGTTTACAGATCGTTTATCACCTTGACGAGGCGCTGATAAGCAGATAACCTTTGCGCTCGAATATGGTCCTCGATTTTAGATGTCGACTACATGGCCCGCTAGTAGCAGGGTCTTCTCATTGCCGACGGCATAGAAGAACGGATGATTGATCACCAGGGATAATGTGCTGCGAAATAGATCGGTGAAGGCAGCCACTGAAGGTGGGGAAGAACAACAAAATGCAGCTGTTTGAAAAGAAATTTCAAAGCGTTAAACTAACTTTGAGCTTACCAAACGTTTGCCCTGCCTCACCGCCCGCCTCATTCAGTTCGAGGAGTACGGTATGCGGCACTGCGGTCAAATGTGGGGCCGAGCTGAATAAAATTGAGTTAAACACATTGTTTAGCTGAGCGTCGGATGTAAATAACTTAGACAGACCCAGCTGCAAGCAGAGAGAAACTTGATTGTTATATGGATTTTAAAACTCAGCATTTACGCTCCTATGAATCAAAAATTCACACTTTAAATTTAAAATCCTGATCTTTTGTTCAGAACTTCACAGAATATATTCCATGCTTGTCTAACTTACTTGCTCCAGGACGGCGCGCAGCTCGGTGTGGGCCAACAAACTGAATTTGGGCAGGGTTAAAGCCATTTTGCGTTCGCTGAGCATTCGACGTAGCTGATGCAGATCGATGCGTTGCAGCTGGCGTTCCAGTTGGGCCAAGCCTTGCGGCTGATTGGGATAAATTATGAGCAGACTGAGTCCCGCTGCGGCATAGGGCACTTCAATGGCACAGGCATCCAGCGAGGGTAGCTCCGCATATCGGAAGCGATGCTGCAGGAACATGGCATCCACTAGCTTGGAGTTGCGGCTGCCCTCGGTAAAAAAATTGATGCATTGCGTCTCGTGTATATCGAAGGCCTGGGCCCAAGGTGCGCGAAATGTCAGCGCCGAGACATGTAAAAAGGGAGTGTCTGAGGCGCTGCTGGACTCCAGCAAATGGCTGCTAACCAGCTCACCCACGCTGTAGTTGCTGCGCTTAAGGAAATCAAAGTTAATCTCCTGCGCTGTACTTGCCCAGTTGTTGAAGTCTAGTCGTTGCACGCCTATGCCCAAAGTACCGGCACGCGCCTCAAACTCATCACGAAAGCTGAAAGTGTAACGCTGTTGAGTGTAGAACTCGCTGAGCAGTCGCAGCTGGCAGCCGATGGCTACCTCCTGCTTAAGATCCGCCAGCAGCTGCCTAAATTGCTGTATAGCCTGCTCCGGCGTACCCAAATATTGCAGCTCCAAAGCCACGCGCAGCTGCTGAGCTGTTGGCGCCGAACTGGGCATGATGCCAGCATAGAGCAGCGTGAAAGCCGTTTGCAGGAGTAGTGGAGAGACAGCAACATTGTTGTGGGGCTGTGCAAGGCCCAGACTCGTGGCCAAACGCAGGCCAAAGCGCTCGGTGGAACCGCTTAGAGCAGCTGCCGGATTGCCGTTCGCGCAGCTACTGAAAAGCAACAGCAGCAGCTGAAGCACGACGGCTGTAACGACTAGAAGTCGTCTCCAGTTAACGTAACTCATCGGGGGTATTTGCAAGCTTTAAGTTAAGCAAAGATGTTAAGATTTAAGCTGTTTCTGTTGCTGTTACTGTGGCTGCTGTTGCCACCAGAGCTCACACTCAATTAAATAAACACGCGAGCCGGAAAATCAAAACAGAATGTGACGGCGACATAGAGCCGGTTTTAAGATCTACACACAAGAAAACACTCAAAGTTGCTTTTAATTGAAATTCTGATAAGAGAGAGACAGAGAAGGCGAGAGAGAGCGAGCGGAGAGGAAGAAGGTGACTCCGCATGACAGCTGAATGAAATAGTCTCTCAGATTATCTAGTAAGTGACCTAATTGCCAGGCATGTCAAGATTCGAACAGATTCCACAGATCCATTAATGCTATTATAAATGTATTTGTAATCAATTTACTTAAAGAGAGCACAAATACCCTAGTAAAAATTGTATATTAACTATGGGATGTACAAGACCATAAAGAAGATTTCTCAACGTCCATGATACTATATAGTCAATATGCCAAGATGCGAATAGATTCCATAAAATAATGAAAAGATATGTACACATATATATAAAAAGAAAGTCTTTATGAAACAATTTCCCTATGAATTAGGTTCATAATATAATTTTTTCTTTGAGTATTTACAGCTTGAACTTGAAGAATAATCAAATCGGAAATCAGATAACTTAAATTATATTATAATCATTTCATATGAGAAAATTTCAGAGTATTCCAGTTTCGATTTGAATCTCTTTAGAATCTCAGATCTTTAAGCGTTTAATCAGAAAAACCTGTGTTTTTTTTGTTATCAGCAACATATTTGCGTAAACAAACATCTACAATTGATGGTTCAAGTTCGTAATCCCTCATTTTTTCCCATTAAAGAACTTTGCCAATATATATTGACGAGAAACATGATGCAATGTTAAAGATAGATGCTTCATTAATCTAACTCTTAGTATTTCTTTCAACGGGATTTTTGGCCTTAGTCATCGGGAATCCAACCTGTACGTGGACTTTCCAAAGACGCGTTGAATTGAGGAAGCTACGATTGATGAAATTTGCATTTGTTTATATGACAGCTCTTGGCATTGGCGTATGTTAAAAATTGTTATAGCTCCCAGCTACCAGCTACCAGTTACCATTAACAGCCAGCCTGAGGGGTCTCTCTGGAGAGCGAAACGGGTTTGCCAAGCTTTTTGCGGGCAAAAACCAAAAGGCTACACATGCAACTGGAAAAGGCACAAATGCTGAGCAATAGGCGCAGCGCAAAGGTTATCTCAGAGAATAAAAACACGATGTGTGTATATATGTTTGTGTGTATATGTATTACAATAAAAGTAAAAATTACGAGTATGTATTACAAATAGCAAATGCGTACAGTTAACTTAGAAGCTAGGGACGGCTCTACTGTCTAGCATTGATCTGCGGCGGCTGGACCACATGTCCAATAAAGAGTACCGACTCAGGTGTGCGTATGGCAAACAGGAACGGATGATCGGCAGTAAATTCACGTGATTTCATTGGCAGCAACAGGGGCACAAATTTGGCAACTATATAAGAATATAGAAAGGAACGAATAGTTATCTAAATGAAAAATTTCATTTTGAAAGTCTTAATACTCACAGGTAGCGGCAGCTGCCTCAGAACCTGCCTCGTTGACATCGATGAAAGCCTTTTGCAGTATTTTGGACACTTTCACGGGACGCATTAACATGGCATCCACCTGCGAGTCTGCGGTGAACATGCGACGCACGCCCAACTCCTGCAACGGACGCGTCATATCCTGTTCGAATTCAATGCGGAATTTAGGTAGTCGCACTGCGACCATATCTCGACGTAGCCGTGCGGCAATCTGATTTAGATCTACACGTTCCAGTTGTCGTTCCAGCTGTGAGAGACCGTCCACCTGATTGGGTAATACGAATAGCATTGACACTTGAGTGCCGGCATAGGGCATCTCGAGAGCTACGGCATCTAGTTCTGGTAGTTCGGCATAGGCAAACAAATCATCGTTATACATCATGGGCACTGTGATGGCCTTGTTGCTATTCACACGGAATTTCTCTGGCGTTGTATCCATGGCTGAAAACTCGTTTGCCCAGCGTGCTTTGAAGTAAATGGCATTGACCAGCAATGCTTGGGTCTGATCATCAACATCGTTGGGGCTGACCAGGTTGCGTATAATATTGCGTGTGGCATCCGCTGCCCAAGCATTTATTCTGGCTGCTGTATTGGTTGAACGCTTCATGTTGACCCCTTCAATCTCCGAGTTAAAGAACTCACGAGCGTAGCGTGCATAATCGGGATTAACCACAGCGAGTTCATGATGGTAGAACAGCTTATTGGCCACAATCAGTTGAGCATTTTCCAGTTCTCGCTCCAGATTGTTTACTCGTTGAAAGTCCTTAGCCGTTGTCAATTGATTTTGGTCAAACTGGCCAGCTGATCGTAGTTCGGTGGCCGTTTCGCCACTAGAGACGCCGTAGAGCATGGCCAACATAGCGTGGACTGAGGAAGGCGAGTAGACGACATTACGGTTTACATTGTTACGCGAGATTGGCTGAAAGAGTGTAGAGCTGAAGCGTTCACGGTAATTGAACTGTGCCGGCGGACGTGCTGGACCCGACGGACCTCTCGACTGACCGGCTGTTGATTTGACGGTTGACCCATCGATGCCAAGAACTGTTAGGCCAGGATTTAGAGATGCATCTGGAGCGTCAACTGGCACTGGCGATTGGGCGAGATGTTGTTGTGATGGTGCAACAACAGGCGATTCTGCTGCGACAGCCGTGCGTTGACCGATTCGATTCTGGACTGGTGGCACCACACGAGATCTGATCTGTATCTGGTTCTCAAAGCCAGAACGACTACCAAAGACGACATTGCCATAGTCTACAATACGCTGTCCGCTCGAGGCAGCTGGTGTGAGGAACAGACAAAGGCTGAGGCAGCTGCCCAGTAGAAGCAGCATTTCTGATGCTGTAAAAAGATGAGACAGAGAGCACTGGTTAGAGCTCTGCTCGTTGGATACTGCCACAATTGTTCTTAGCTTACAATATTTGCACGACATGGCGACCAATTACTGCGGAGAGGGAAACTCGTTTAGCTGCTGCTTTTATATATACATATATATATATAACTATATATATAGATGTATATATTTATAAATATAATTCTTTTCCTTTGTTTTTTTGCGTCTCGATGCGCTGCGATCGTCTGTTGGGCAGTTCAGCTCGACTGCAGCTTTAAAAACAAACTGAGCTTGGCAAAAAATTTGAGCAGCGAGAATATGCGAGCACCTAGAAGCGAGCTGATAACCGGTCCGTAATACTGAGCACTCCCTACCCCGCTCCCTGCAGCACAGTGGGTGCTTCAAGACGAGCACTGAGCAAATATTTTCAGAATAAAAAAAGAAACAGAAACAGAACAAGTAAGAGAAACGAAACCTGTTGAGCGAAATCTCGCTCTTCAAGCTCTTTCTCTCTCGCTCTCTCTCGCTCTCTCTCTCTCTCTCTCCCTCTCTGTCCCGTTCTTCATCCATCTATCTTTAACTCACTTACTATCTCTCCTTCTCTGTGGCTCTGCTTCTGTATTGGAAAAACCCCGCGTATATTTAATTCTAATTACATAAAGGAAAATATGCGCTACTGCAAGTCGATCCAGGTTTTTCAATTGTGCATTGGGGCGTGGCCGCTTGAACTGTGAAATGTACGTGCAATCTTTATATGCGATTAACAGCAGCTAACCAAACACTGACTCAAGCGGAGAATGTTCAATTCATCGACTCAGACAAATAGGCTCTTAGAAGTGAAATAAGAAGCTTGAACGAAAAAAAAACCAACTGAGTCTTGTTTATTTTTAGCATTCCCATCGGATAACTGAGTGCGAGCCATAACTTCTCGTTTTCCTGCTCTTAATGACGTCAAATTCTAATGCCTGCCGACATTTTTATGCGTCCATAGTAAAATATTAGTCAAGACATTCCCCATTTAACCAGTTAGTAAATGCATTTCCTAACCATTTCGTAAGAGCTACACATAAATCGTAGCGCGAGAACTAATTAAGTATTCCAAAATCTAAATGCGAGATAAAACTGGGTAGCAGAGACCTCACACGACCCGCGTCTCTACTCTGTTCTTAATTATGTAAAAGCGAGTCTCAGTATGCATTTTATATCATATCAGACACACACACACTCACACGCACACACAAGCAGGCACTCAGTGCCTGACCTAATTGCACGACTAAATGTGTAAACATAATTTACTCCAATTAGAGCCGATGACGCTCCATGCCTCAATATCTTCTCTACATAAGTGAGCAATGCCACGCCCCGCAACGTAACGCCCTCTCTGTGTGGCGCATGCCGCCGCTGTTGCCTCGGAAATTGGGGCATGGGTATACAGAGTAAAGATATGAGCTCCATAAAATGCAATCAATAAATTTTTGTAAAGTTCTAGAGCTGTAGATAGAGCTCGGCAACAGGTTGTTGTATTAATTACCCCAGCGTCAGGTGCAACGGGGCTAACTGCCAAACAAGTAGAAAAGAAGAAAATTTAACGTGAAAAAATAAAAAAAGACAGTTTGCTGCCTGCTGGTTGAAGGGTTGTTGCATTGCGAAAAAACAACACAAGTTGAAGTTTTGCGAGACAATTTTTTACTTATTTTTTCGCTTTACTCTTTTGTCATCTTTGACATATTTGGACAGCTGTCCTGCAGGCACTTGAAAAACTTATTTCATGCACTGCAAAAAATTAATTTCAACTTGCCGCAGACAGACAAGGCATTTGAGTTAATGCTTCGGTTTGATTCTACAACATTGTCATTTAAATATTTAAATGGGAAGTTTTTTTTATAAATTGATGGAATAGATTGACTATTTAATTAATTATAAATTATTTCAATGCGATGGGCATTATAATCAAACGACAGATCTTATTATTTATTTCAACAGCTAGCTGTTATTGATAGCCTTAATGGCTGCTGGATTCTAGTTCTCGGAAATATTATTATTATTGATTGAACATCTCATAGAGTCATAAAGATTGATCAAGCAGTGAAAGCATTACTCTATCTTCTCGATCATATTCACTCTATGTATGTTCCTTTTTTCTGATAAAGACAGTATACCCTTTTCAAATGAGCCACAAATGCCATTGATACCTCATCAATCGGAGCATCTATTTCCCAAGCAACATCTGTTTTATGTTGCCATCAAATGGGTCACATTAATTGAGCATAAATTATACATATTATTAAATAAGCTCACAAATATTTATCTGTATTAACTTTATAGCCACAAGGCATGTGCATAATGGTAAATAACCAATTTCGATTTAATAAAATGGTCATTAACATTATTGCTTCTAAAGACGGTTATTGGGCATTAAGCAAATGATAGTGTAAACTAAATGTAAATTGACTTAACTGAATGGTGATTGCGATGTGCGCTACACAAGTTCGACCTATGTTTAAACATATGTGTGAGTATATCTTTTGCTGGCACTGTTCAAGCTAAAAAGCGAATATGCGCATGCGAATGCAATTCGGCAGCTGCATAGATAACATCTTAATAGTCAGGGTCAGGGCCAAGGTCAAGCTGTGGGTTCATGGCGCAGATACACAGATATGTGCATGTTGCCACAATTTGTATGCAACATGCTGCCACTGTTGTTGTTGTTGCTCCTGCTGTTGCTGCTGATCAACCACAAAGCAATTTGTTGGCAACACAAGCAAAAGCCGCAGTCGCAGTCGCACTTAATTAATTTGCGTGTTAAGTCAGTCGAGCATTAAACTGATAGCCGTACAGACCAGACTGAAGGACTGACTGGCAGGCTGTGACAGTGGGCACGAAGAGCTGGCCCAGTGGTTACAGTGGGTGCTATGCCATTCAGCTGGCTGGTAAAAAGCTTTGCGCTTGCGCGACGGACAACTTTGTCAATTGTGCCCCGTCAGCTGCAGCTGCAGCTCTGCTGCTCACTCTGCCTCTCTCCTTCCTCTCCCTCGCTCTCTCTCTCTCTCAGTTTATTTCTGAATCTCTGTTGTTGGCGTTGCTTACAACAAAATCGCATTAAATTACACGTTTGCCGCACGATTTCATTTTGCATATGACTGTTCGTACGTCTGTATCTATATATATATATATATATATATATATATATATATATATATATATATATATATATATGTATTGCGCATGTTTCTCTGTATGCATATAATTACGGTCATAAATCAGAAAGCGAATTTGCAATCACAATATTTACACTTGTCCCTCAAATGTGCAATTGCCAATTTGCCAGTGCCAATGCTGGCTGCGCGGGCGGACAAGTTGCAACAAATTGCGTTGAGTTGTCGTCCATTTGAGAGGGGGAAAATGTACAGTTAAGTAAAGGAGAGGCATACCTTACCTTAGGTAAAGGTGTGAAGAGTTCTTTCAAAACTCTACAACTATAGGCATAACTCTGATAGAGCATAAACAACTGCCAGAGTTGTTGCTTCTTTAAGCAGAAATCACTTCTAATATGTGCAGCTGAAAGTTGTTGCAGAGGCATGCGGCTTGAGCTGAGAAAGGAAGCAGTTTTTGCATATGTGACTTCTTTGTTTCCTATGGCAAGCCATCTTTGTAAACAAATATGTCATGGACTGCAGCTTTTTGGCCTGCTGCAGCATCAATGACAGAACGAGCTATTGGCCATTTAAAAAGAAATTACTTGCAAGTGAAATGTTGTATGTCCAGAATTCATTTTACTACTCAGCTCCCCAAATGTTGCCTACTTAGAGAATAGAACTGCATCAACAGAGAATATTCGTTAGTCTTGCCTACTTCCAGTGTTGCCTTTTTAAATAGAATCGACTTTTTAAATATGCTGTCAAAGCACCTGAAAAAAAGCATATAGTTAACTCTATAATAGCAAAAAATATGTTTGCATGTCTCGTTATTATTGGCTAATGGCATGTGCAAATCCTGAATAAAGCAGCGAATGTTTCATGAACTGCAGCTAATTGGCCTTCTAATATAATTGTAAAATGAACGTGTTGTTATTTTTTCAAGCGTATTTAGCCTGTTTGTCAGGCAGCAAATTATGTATGTGTGTGTGTGTAGTCATGTTTGTGCTGCAGCCCAGACGTTCCAGAGGAATTGCGTGCCTTAGCCGGCACATAAATACATACATAAGTATAAATATTATATTTTATATCTACATACTCCCTTTTGCTAGCAATGTTTTGCGTCTTGCGTTTTTTTTAACGAGCTTGTTGAAAGTTGTTGCAACTGGCCGCAACTTGTCGGCTGCTTGCCGCATGCTGCGAGCTCATCTGTCAACTTGCCTCAAAGATCATAACTGCCTCTCAGCCCGGCTGGACCGCATCCGGAGTTGCATCAATTCAAGCGACATAAAAGTTCTAGGGAAACTATAATTTTCATGCAACTTAATCACAGCGGCATTTTGTGAAAGCCCATAAATTCAAGCAACCGAAGCATCGACTCAGACTTTGACTTGGACTCTGACTACGACTCATAGTCTGACTTGTTGTTGCTTTTACTGATGTTACTGTTGCTGTTGTTGTTATTGTTGTGCTTATGCGTTTAGTTGCATTTATAGAAATTGCCTGTACCCCAAAAAGTGGACACGGATAGCAGCCAAAGCCAAAAGAGGAGGCGGACTAGGTCCGGCAGGGGGGTGGCTGGGCGGTAATCGCCGTTTAAATTTGTTCTTCGTGATGCAATCATTTTGATGAGCATCCGATGCAGCAGCAGCAGCATCCACAACTGCAACTGGTCCTAGGCTTCGTCCGTCTCTCACTGTCTCTCTGTCTCTTTCTCTGCTTTTCTGTTGCCTGCAACGCTTCGTACGTTAGGCGCCATAATGGGCTAAGCTTAGCACACAATCACACACACTTGCACACACTTACACACATACACACAAGCACAGACACCCACACAATTGGCCAAATGCTCGCACTGAGGTCAGCTACGCTTTTGGCCATTGTTCTGTGCGCTTTTTGGGTTGGTCTCTGTGTGCCAACTGCGCCGCCAGCTAACAAAGTGGTTTTTGTATTGTTCAATGCCACTGCGAATAGGGTATATGCAGCTGGCTGGAGCATTGGCGAGTTAAGTTAAACAGAGATTTAGAATGGAGTGAAAGCCCAAATAAGTAGAAGAGAGTTAGGAAAAGGATAGAAATATGTTCAACGGTGAGCTTAATGTTGCTATGAAAGTTGATGCCAGCTGAGATTTTAGAGGCTTACAATGTTGTTAGGTTTTTACCTATTAAGTAAATAATTTATTCAAATTTGATTTCATTATCAATTTAAAATCGGAAAGATAAAGTACTTGAAATATACTATAAGTTCATGCCATAGAAATGATTTCAAAAGAGTATTTCAAAGTTCCATTTGGGAAAAATTTCCTCTAAATTTTGGTTGCTTATATTTTTGGTGGTCTCTTTTGCTGCGTGTTGTTGCTATTGCTGTTGTTGTTGCTTTTTTTATTGATCCAAATTTGAGGTTGCAAATTCGTTAGGTTAGCGTTTCCTTATCGCCCAGCATTCCATGGGCAGCCAAATGGTAAGCATAGGCTTAAGCGTAAGCCTAATGATTGCGCAGCCTGGCCTCTTTAGCTAGTTTGTTGTTTCAAGCTCCAGTCGAGCCTGCAGCGTGGCCAATTGCTATAATTTGGCTAGCTGCGACTGTAAGTTCGGGACAAATGTTGGTGCTTAGATTTAAATAAACAAGCTGGCAGCCAAGTTTGTTAGGCCGCCGACTAATGAGCACAAAGATTTGCGGCAATCATGTGGAATGGCCGTTAGAATTCCAATCAGTTAACGCCTAATTGAGGCGTTGCCCAGCCACGCCCCAAGCAGCATGCAACGCATGTGCGCACATATACATATACATATACATACATGTATATAGATATTTAAGACACGATTAGCCGGCAAAAAAGTGGATGTACTTTGTATGATTTTATGCTTTTTATGCTGTTTCGCTTTTTGTTTTCGTGTCAATATATCAAAATGCGGAACCCGTTCATTAGACCGACCGCCAGCTGACGTGCCAACATGGCCCAACAACAAAAACAATGTTGCAGACACAATATAATAATGATGAATTGCGGTATTATCGCACGGTAATACCCTAACCTAGGCACCACTAACAAAAACAAAAGCTAAAACAGAAAAAAAAACTGGAGCAGCCGCACGAACATGAAAAAGTGCATGACAGAGACCCAGGCCTAGGCCCAGGCCCAGGCCCAGGCCCAAGACTTAAGACCCAAGACCCAAGAGCAAATACTAAATTGGCAGACGGAAGACACGAAGGTCTTGCCACAACAGTCTCGAGACATGCGGCACGTACTCAAAATGCATCGACAGCACATAGAACAGAGCACACGGAAAATGGAACTAGACCGAAACTAGAATTTTATGCCCTGACTTCACAAGCGCTGATGATTTATTTAAATTGCGAAAGCCAGAAGAAGAATATGGGCGACACGTAGTGCTGGCCAATTTCCGCGACAACTTAATTGAATTAGGCCCTGGGAAGTTTTCGTGCACACAGACAACAAGGCGTATACGCAATGCGAACAGGCACAGACACTGCGCCAATTGCAAATCTCATTTGCAGTTGCAACTGCGGAGGCACACCCAAAAAAAAAAAACAAGGCGTTGCACTTTAACATTTGTTGCCACATTTCGCCGAAGACTTTGCGCAATTAAAGCTGGAGCTGTTTTTGTTTGTCGCCCAAGAGCAAGGCAAAGCACCTCTTTGGCTGGGGGCAACAACCGAGAGAGGCGGCTCGCCAATGTGCATCCAAGCGCATTGCAATCGCATTTGACATTTAGACAAACAGCAAAGGCAGCTGGCAAGCTGGCAAGCCGGCAAACTGACTAACTGGCAAGCTGGCAAACTGGCAAGCTGGCTAACTGGCAGAGAGCAAAAGCAATTTAAAAGCTGCAGGGATTTGGCCATAACTGTATTAAGGCCGCCGAGATTGAGGCCTGACTCGCTGCCGCACCTTTGGCGGCCTGTCAAACTGGCCGCTCAGCCTCAACTAGAGATGGTCGATATAGTTTTGTGAGATGACAAGAAACTAGCCATAAGCATACGAATCACGAAACAAGATAGCGGTTGAAAACTTTTCCAATAAGAAATGTGTTGTTCAGAAAATGATATTAGCCAAATAATGTCAAGAGGTATTTTCTTGAGATCTACATGCTCGGGTCAAAGCTAATGTCAAACAGAAATATGTAAGATTTTACATAATCTTTTTTTGAGATCATTTCTTTTGGATCGTCATATCAAACACGATGTCAGAATATGCTTTTAGATATAACTTTTCAAATACTTATTATTCAAACTCATGTCAAAGCTCGTGGCATCAAATGTCCATTCCTTTCTTTCTTTTCTATGTATTATCACATTTGTTGCTGAGACTCTTGCTTTTCATGCTGTTTCACAACTTACTCCAAATAAAGTTTGAGTCACGAACATGTTTTCCTATTCGTGTCACGCAGCCAGCTCTTGAATCTAAAAGAAAACCAGCAACAGTTGCTGCTGCAGCGGCTGCTGTTGCTGCTGCTGCAACCCGGCAAACAGTTTTGACAATTTAGCAGCAACTTCTGACTATTTGTATAATTGGCATTTCTAATTTATCAAATCTTCAAAATGCGCCGACGTCAACGAAGCGCATTGGGAATCGCCCCAATAGACCAGACCATTATGTTAGCTCGCAGTTGGTAGCAGAAGTAAAATTCACGATCAGCAGCGAGCTCTTGTATTTTGTGGGCAGTTGAGCGTGAGTAATCAGAAAGCCAAGCGCGTTGCATAAATATATATATAGATATATAATGAAACTGGTTTGGGCGGTCAGAATAGACATAGATACACAGATACACAGCCGCAACGAGAGCCAGAGTTACACAGATACAATTGCAGCTCCAATGAAACCAGTGTTGCCATAATGCTTGTCATAAATTCTCCAAATTACCCAACACGTCGCGCAATGTCGCGCAGCTCATATATATATATATATATACAGATATATATATACACAGATATATATATATATACACAGATATATCGGTGTGTGTCAGAGTCTTGGAGTATCTGCGCTGATTGCGAGTTGTGTGACAGCGTGCGCTAAATTGAGTTTATGTACTTCACTTGCTTAAAGGATTAATTGTGCTCGGGCTTAGGCGCCTGATTGAATGCGCAGTCGCAGCGCAGCTTTATGTCAGTTCATCAAAGCCGCTTCGATGTCTGATACCCTGTAAATTGACTGACAGCTGCAACATGTTGTGAAAGTTAATTCGAGTTCAACTCAATTGAAGTTCGACTTTAATTAATGGCAACTTGAGTAAAAGCTCACTCCCCTCCTATTTTACAGCGTCAATTGAACTTGTATCATAAAATTGTGGAATATAATGAATTCTAACGAACTAATGTAGCATGTTTTACACACATGACCATAATTAGTTTTTATACTTTTTGAAAACATGTTGCGCTGTTTGCTACACGTTGCTAACTTGGCCTAAAGCATGGCCTTAACAAATTGCTTGAGTTTATGGGCTAACATTTTCGAAACATTTGCGTTGCGGCCACTTCAAGGCACTTACTTCGCCGGCAGTCCCAAATGTCGGAGACCTTTTTCTCTTTGTAGGCAGTAGCTCAAGTTCCTAGCCAAGGCCCACGCGCCTAGCCAAAACGGCTGAGCCGCTGAAGGCCTGCCTAGCGGAACGCTTTACCGTTGCTGTGTGCTTGTTGTTACCTTCTTATTGTTGTCGTTGTTGTTGCTGCTGGCTTTTTGCATGTGGGCAACATAAGCACACATACATCGCTCTCGCGATCGTATTCGCTTTAGAGTTGGCTACCATGTATCCATCCATATTCATGCGCATTACGCATTTGCGTAACAGTTTCAAGTGCACGAAACTGTGTGTAGTTGAGAGTTGAGAGTCTCAAGTGCGAGGCGAGCACATCCGAGCAAGCAGTCATCAACAAACTGTTTATACCCTGTTCAATACTGAGCTTTGAGATATGAGCAGTTGTGGTCAGTTCTGTTATATATAGAAAGAGTGGGAGATATTGAGATAACAATAGAGAGAGAGAGAGAGAGAGAGAGAAAGAGAGAAGGAAACGGGGTATACAGACAGAGAGGGAGATGGAGAGCCAAAGAAACAGGGATAAAAAGATAAAATAAAAATTGGAATTTAGTACACTAAATAGAAATAGAAAAAGAGATATATAGTGAGAGAAACAAAATGATATATAGAGTAAATAGAGATATCAAGCGAGAGCAAAAGAAGAAGTGAGAGATAACGAGAGTAATTGCAGTTATAAAGCTATTTATGTCTCTATCTGTTTAGAAATATTAATACATATATCTATATTAGATTCGATTAGATATTAACCGGGCATATTAAGCTTTTGCTAGTTCATTCTACAGGGTAACTGCTAGTCTAGCATGCCCAGCACGCACACTTAGCTTGTTTTTTTCCTCTTTTTTTCTCGAAAAACTCATGTTGTTGCTGGTTCTCATGTTGGTAATACACATTTATATTGTTGCTGTTGTTGTTGTTGTTGTTGTCAGCATTACGCAGCAATTCCAAGTTTTTCAAGTGCTTACAAAACTTTGAAACTCTGAAATTGTGTGTTTCATTTTTCAACGCAGCAGCTTGAGCAGCGCGAAGCCGAGCAGGTAATGAGAGAGTATAGTACTCCCATTGGCTCGAACCGGTTCTCATTGTGCTAAAGCACTTTTATCCAATTTAAAATTAACTGTGTTTTGATTAATACACTATTATTGAGCGCTGCATGTGACTATAAATTAGTGTTATATGTATGTGTGAGTGTGAGTGTGTGTGTATGCGTTAAACTTCTAATGAATATGTTAAATGATGGTTGCATGCAACAGAGAACAATCGATGGCAGCTGCGGCTAGAGCAATTGCAACGCTTTAAGCTAAAATTCGAGTTATTTATGAGCAGTTTGCAGAGCTAATTGGCCTAATTATGGTTGCGGCCTAAACGTTGCGGCAGCAGCCCATAAATTGCAACCAGCAACTGCAATTCACACTTCCGCAATTGCAGCAGCATCAACTGCAACTGAGTTTATTTTATTTTCTTTTTTCTTTTACTGTTTCTTTTTTTTTTGCCTTGTACCTTCAGCGATTGGCCTTAACGGCAAACAACAAAGGCTAAGACACCAGCAGGCAGCCAGATACAGAATCGCGGCTCAGCTCTTCAACCGATGGCCTGCTGTATGTCTGCCAACATCGTGACTAATTACATGCGACATAAAAGCCAAAAGGAAAGGAGTCGAGTCAAGCGACAGGCTCTCCCATACGTAATTGTTGATACAATAAAAAAAAAGAAAACAAAAAAAAATAAAGTCTGAGCTGCAATCGCCAAACAACAGCAAAGGCTGCAAAGTCTACAAAGTCTGGTCTGTAATTGGCAGACAGCCTAGTCGAACTCTTGGCCATATATATACGTATATATAAGAGCCGCTTGACAATTCAATAAAACTGCGACAGTTGAGCTGAGCTGAGCTGCAGCTAGTTGGCAGCTCAGGTTGCACAGTTGCAAGTTGTTTGGGACTATCCTAATTATGCCGTTGTGTTTATGTGATGGGGCATTGTCAAATTTAAGAGAGAGAAGGAAAAGTAGAGAAGGAGAAAGAGGCAAGTACATGACTAGCTAATGAAACAGCGCGTTTTATTGGCGAAAGCTGTCAGCAGTTGCTGTTGCAGAGCTAGTTGTTGCAGTTGCTGCTGCATTTACGGTTAACCCCAAGAAAGTTGAAAACTAATTGAATTCCACTTGGGCAACAAATTTGCATGACCCCGCCCATAAGGCGACTCATTACGTTTGCACTTGGTAGCCATCGACAGATCTCAGTGCAGAGTTTAAGACAATTTATGTATTTTTAGCAGCAATACAAGAGCTGCTGGCATTTTGTTAGCTGGCTTTCTGGTTCTCTTCACGAACGCCCACCATCTGGCTGGCACACGAAAATAGCGCAAAGTAGTGCATCAATAAACAATAACAATGCCCGGCTGCACAAGACAGGAAAAAATGCCGAGATACACAGAGCACAGAGAGACCTGGCCTGGCCGGGCCGTGCCACATGTGCGGATGCTGCGGATGTTGCAACTGCCGCTGGCTGCCGACAACAACAGTTGCCACAGTCCAGGAGCAGCACTCCATAGCTGTTCCATGTAACCGAACGCTGCTTGTCAATAAACTAAAACGATATAGAAAAAGAAAAAAGAAAATGAAAGAAAAACTAAACTCGAGCAAGGCGCAACATGTGCAACAGTTGCAAGTTGCAAGTCGCAAGTTGCAGTGGCCCGCAGCAAAGTGAAAGAAATCGCCGCCAATAGCGGAAATATTAGCCTTCTGCTTGACTGCCAAGCTGCGGCTAACTGCAATAGAAAAGAAGGTCCATAAAATATATACACCTACCCAGCATCCGAACTGAATAAGAAGAAGAAGATGCATATGTAGCAGTAGCAGTAGCAGCAGCAGCAGCAGCTGCTGCTGAACTAGAAACCATGCAGACAATGTGTTTATTATTGTATTTGTGGCAAAGGCGCGTGAGATGCGCTTCACAGATTGCACGCTATTTGCGAATATTAAAAACCATTTTATTAATTGGCCAAAACCAATATTATGACTGAGCATGTGGAGTGCTTTAATTATTTCATTATCTGTGAATAGCAACTGAATCAGCGAGGGCTAAAATACCTGTTTAATGCGTTAATCTGCAGCAGCAGCTGAGCAAAAGTGCATTATATATATATATATATATATATATATATATATATATATATATATATACGAGTTAATTTAATGTATTGTAGTGTATAGTGTTTCCATTTGCTAGTTTGTTTTCATTAATAGTAGCAAGCGTTTGATAAAAGTCTTTCTATTCTACATACACTACGCTGAAATTTTATAGACAACCCTTAATAGAAATCTTCAGCTTAAGCCCATTTTTTAACACAGTTCAGCTGTGATCTAAGCAGACTTTAACAAATTTATGTTTAATAAATTCTCAACTCATTATTCTTTTAATGAGCTTTAATTTTATTTTTATAATATTCATAGCAAAAAATAAATTCCATCCTCTGCTTCACATAATCTTAAACATTTTCAGCTTTACTTAATTGATTATTAAAATGGTTCGTGTAGCCAAAAATCCCTCAATTTTAAATTTAAATTATTATAAAGGCATATGCAAAATATATATATTTTATAACTAATCAGCTTAGTTTTTGAAGTACTGATTGAATTGGGTAGCATTTTACTCGCAGCTTCCACACAGCCTTTCAGGCTCTAGCCTCTAGCTCGTATTGAATTCCACAAAAATTGGCACCATTGTATGTTACCCCATTTATCGTTTAACCGTTAACCGGTCGCTCATCATGGTCATGATGTCCTAATCCAATTGTCGCTGAGAGGCGAAGTCCGTAACTGGCGACCGGTAAACCATGTTAGAAGTCAACATACCAAATGCCTTGACAAAACAACGACGAGCAGGACAACAACAATTCGATTGTGTTAAATCAAATGAAGCGTAATTTTTACTCAATTTATGAAGCAAGCAAGCAAATGAAGGGGAGAGGAGAGTGTGGGAGTGTGCGAGGAGCAGGAGCAGGCTGATTGGCAGTTACACCGTTACTAACCCCAATCCCCATGGAGCGCTTAGGCTGTCAATTGTACCACAGCCGCCCACGTCCCGGTGCCGCTTCATCCTCCACTTGAGCACTGACAGACAGAGCTATTGGGGGTTGGTTGCTTTGACTTTGACGTGGATTTTGATGTGACTTTGGCTCTGGCCTCGGGTAAATCATATTTCTATTAATGACTTGCATATTTATGAGCTGCACAAACCCAAACACCCAACCACCCACCCGCACACACACGCACATAGAAGTAAGTGCAAACAAGCTGATTTTAATAATAAATAAACAAACATAAATACAAATAGGCATTTAATGTGTGGCATTTGTTTGACTTGCTGATGTTCCGCCGATGGCGATATTCTTGGCCGAAGTCCTAAATTTCTTTGACTTTGACTTCAGTTCTATGCTGCGGGCCAACACAAACATTTAACTGGAATTCAAGCAAGCGATTTCGAATTAAATGCGTACTAAAAGGCGTAATAAACGTACAACAAGGTATAGGCGTGGCATGGCAAGGGGGCGGAGTCAGCCTTTGATGTGGCTGTGGGATTTGGTAATATCAACATGTGGCTACGATGTCTAACGACGCGTAGAAAGTCTTTAAATAAACAACAAAGCCGGAAAGGAAGTTGCCAAACAACAGCAGCACCAACAACAACAACAGTAGCAACAACAACAGCAGCATCTATGAGAAGTATGAGCATTTGCATATGGCTTCTATTTCTTTGCTGCTTCTTTTTTTTGGCACACAACAGTTTTAGCCGCGAGTGTAACGACCCAGAGCAAAACCTGCCATAAAATGGCTAAAAAAAACCCCAAAAGAAATAAAGATGATGTTGGCAACGGACTAAGAAATACTCTGTAAAGAGTGAAAAACTGTTTAGTAGACTGTGATGCAAGGCAATTTCTCTCTCTCTCTCTCTCCCACTGTCTCTCTCTAGGTTACCTAGAAAGCACCTATATTGATAGCTCTTATACATTCTCTAAACAGAGTCTCACTCACTCCCGCTCTGTTAGAGACAGATATACGTAACCCATATACCCCTTTCTACTCAGTTACCAGAGCATAACAAATAGTGCTCACTTCCAGTACTCATTTTTCTTTCATTTTTTTATATACACATATTTGACGGCAACTACTTTTGTGTGACCTATTCGCAGAGTATTTCCCACATCAGGCTCGAGCGACACAACAATGAGCATATCAAAGTCATGCAAGCCCGCTAATAGCTCGCCCATAATGAAGTGCTAAAGCAATATGATGAGACGAGGCGAGGCTTGCTAATGAAAATGCCGACTGGCATGTCAAGATAGCAACTACAGTTTGGTCGAGGCTAATAGAGCCAACTCATTAAACGCATTGCTTCTGCTCTCCAGATACCATCTCTGAATTGCTGATAATGCTTTGTAATTAAATAGAGGCAGCAGCAATAACAACAAATGCGTTAGTAGTACTGAAGGTAAATGAACTTTTAACAATTTATAATTGACATCGGAAATACCAGAGAAACTCTAGAGGGAACTGAGAATTGAAATCGGAAATGCCCAGATTAGTCGGATCTTTAATGCCAATATATATGTATGTATGTACGTGCTTCTAGCTAAAAGCAATAAGTGATTTGTGGGAAAACCTGACTTCAGATGCGAGATAGGTGCTTGGCAAATATATTTCGGGATTGTTAACTGTATATTACGGAGGGCTGCCAATACTTCCGGCCTAAATATAGAACAGATAACAGTTCATAAACATTTATTAAATTTTGTTGAGCTTCAAGAGTTCAACGTCATAGTTGATAAGCCTGATAGCTGATTTAAACGGAAAAGAAAATTTTAATCAATTTAAATATGCATACATGAAATATTCTTTTTGAATATTTTTCAGAAGAAAATATGACAGCAGATCTGAGCCTTCATATAGAGCTCATATATAGAACTCATATAGAACTCAGATCTTCCTGAGTATAAATATTATATATTACATTTAAGCATTCTCTCTGTAAAAAGGAATGAGCTTATAGACTAAAAAGTACCTTATTAAATCTTATATCTTCAACCAGTCTTCAAATCGACTGAGCCTCAGAACTAAGATTATTTGACTAGTTGTTTAGTTTTCCTTGTGGCGTGTTTTTACATATGTTCGACTGCATTAGCTTTTGTATAATCCCCATTTTTGGATCAATCCACTTGACAACACTTGAAAATGCAGTGCCGTAACAACCAAACAACCAACAAATTATAAAACACCCACCGGAAACGGGCCGAACAGCTGAGCGGCCAACCCTCTGGGCAAGGGCTAACGAATGGAATTAGGAAATCTTGGCAAATCCAACAAATCATGTTAAAACCGACCCAAAGCGACAGTAGGAAAGGACCCAAGTTCGGGCGTAACTGTTTATATCGCTCTCTGGTTTTGGCTGTTTTGAAAACTGTGCGGTTAATGGGTGGATCGGGTGGAAGATATAAGGTATATGTGGGCGTCGACATTATCAGGGGTTGCAAATGCCTGACAGTCTGGCTTGGTTAACAATCAAAGAATTGCCAGACAGACGGCAGCGGGCATCAAGTTTATATAATTATTTTTATGCCATAACTGTGTGGAGTGTGCCAAGGTGGGTGTGCGGCTGACTGTGTGTGTGTGGGTGTGGATGTGGGTGTATATCTATAGCGACACTCTGGAGATTTGAAAGACGCTGGGCTGGCCTCTTTTCAGCCATTTGAGCTGCTAACTATATGCATAATGCAATGAATAAATTTAATTATGAATGTCAAAAGTCAGTTGTTGCTTAGCGTAGATGTTGCTGGCAACATGTCGCTAGTAAGCGAATGCATGTTGTCAGCTGCATTTTAATTAAAACTCCTCCAAGCAAAGGCTGTAACGGATATTGTGATGCGGCTATTGAAGTGTTGTTGGATTAAGCCCCAACCCTAAGGCCCCCTTTCTCCAATTTTATGCTTATGTTTGTCGTCGCTGTGCATATTTGTTTGTTGTTGTTAGAGCTGGTGGGCGGTGTGGGGTGGGGTGCGGTGCGGTAAGGGGGAAATGTTGTTGCCGTCTGCAGGGTTGATTTGGCAAACGACGCAATTTGTTGCTAGCGACAGCTACAATAACACATGGTATGGTGGCTCCACAGGGTAGTGGACGGGTAGTATGAGCTATTTGCACATTAAATACCGTCACCGCTGTCCACACACACACACACACAACATAACAGAGTAGAGTAGAGTAGAGCTTTCCCTTTCGCTGGCTGTGTTTCCTATTCCCGTGGGGCTCGTAAGTGTTGCCAAGCTGATTGTTTTTACGAGTGCATTGCATACTCTGCGGCGCCCAAAGGGTGGTCTCTACTCAGCCTACAGTCCGAGCTATGCTCGGCAATAGAAAACTTACGCGCTAATTGCCGACAGAAACTTTAGAGGTGAGCTTCAACAACAACAGCGGTAGCAGCAGCAGCAACAGCAGTAGCATATGAAATCATTAAATTTTACGATCGCTGCCCCGTCTGGCAGCAACCACCCCCTGGCCGGTGGGCTTTTTGGTGGTGCTGTCCACCACCCAAGGTGGCATAGTTCAGTTGTGCGCTCAGCTGCTGCTCGCGGCACGTGTTCAAATTACCGTGAAGACGCTTAGGGGTGAATTCTACAAAAACCAAATTCAAATTGAGTGAGTGAATTAAAAACGGAAAACCCTGGCAATAAAGAGAGCAGCAGCAGCCAGAGAGAACACGTGCTGCTCTCTGTAGCTCTTACCTATCTTTCCCTCTCACTCACTCTCTCTCTCTCTTTGCCCTCTTTCCTAGCTGTCTTACTCACGAAATATTTGTTGCAAAATATGAGCATACGTTCGAGCGTTCACTTCCTTCCTTCCTAACGCTATTTGTGTAGATTGCTTTGTGTCTTTCGGGGTTCGCACTGGTTTGTATGTGTGTATGTATGTATGTGTGTGTGCATGAGAGAGAGGAAGTGTGAGTGAGTGGCCGTAAAAGGTTGCGCTCCTTGTACGTGAGCGCGAGAGTGAGTGAGTAAGTTCACGGGGATCGTGCCTTCAAACTTGTGCGAATGGCTGAGCACAGTGGTGCGCAAGCTATTTTTATGTGACAAAAAGTATGCGGCGAGAATAAGTTGATGCAAGCAAAGAGATATCTGATTTCCAATGAAAGATGGTATAATATCAAATTAATAATAATATTATAATACATTAATGACTTTTATACTATTAAAAATCTAGAAATTTGCATAGTCACTAAAATATAGCCACAAGAATCTCATGAACAGATATATTTGAATATCTAGTAGTTATTTTTTCATTCATCTTCCATCCACCATTCATCTACCATCCAGCATCTGCCATCTACCTAGTATAGTTACTATTTCTTGCATCTTATGAAATTCATTCGATTTGTTCAAAAATGTACCCACTGTTCGCTTTCGAGCAATGTTCAAGTGCTTAAAAGGTGAACACTCAGCGGCAGTCTACCGCCCCTGCTGGCCGTGTCTTTGGCTACATAATTTCAACAATATGCGTGCATTGAGTACAACACCTTCCGTGCCCTGCTCCGCAGATCCAACCACCCACCACCCAACAAAGCCCCCTCTATGAAATGCACACGAAAACGAAATCAGACATAAAAACATTAAATTACAAACCCTTATTTTACACACTAAAAAAAACGAAAAAAAAGAATAAAAGCTGGTGAGCTGGCGAGCTGGCGAAGGAAAGTCGAGACACAAAACTGAAACTGAAAATGAAACTGAAACAGCGAAATGTGGCCAGGACCAAGGACGTGGCACAACAAAGGGGCGACTCTCGAGTCGAGTCGAGTCTAGTCGAATCGCATTGAGTCTCAGTTCTATGTTTCACAAGGGATGCAAACGCAAATGCCAGATATTAACCCCGCTCTATGCATGTGAGAGTGTGTCTGTGTGTGTGTGTCGGTGTGTGTGTGTGTGTGTGTGTGTTGGTGTGTGTTTGTTGTTGCGTTCTGCTTTTGTGCGATGTGTTTTCGCCGTGCCTGTCAATTTTTCGTGCCAAAACAAACGCAACGAACATTTTCGCCGATTAGAAAGAAACAATTCGTGAGTGCAACGTGAAGCGCTGCGCGTTCAGCTGTCGAAACACTGATAATAAGACAACAAATTAATACCAAATATTTAATATTTAATTTAATAAGAAAAACAAAATAATTGTGCTGAAATTCCCAAAACAAAATTCCCCAGAAATCCGAAAACAAAAAAAATATTACAACCAAAAATTCCCGGTTCAAGCTGAAGAGTTGCGTCTTCGTCTTTGTGTTGTTATTGTTTTGATGCTGCTTCCTCTTCGCGCAGTAGTTCTTTGTGTCTGTATATATAAATGTGTGTGTGTGTGTGCGTGCGTAACTGTGTGACTCAGCGCAAATGGCAATGCGCATCTTTGTTTACCTAGAGCTGAGCTAGCGCTGAACGCCGAATGCGGCGCCAAAAAATCGCAGCTTTTTGCAGCTGACAATGAGCGATTCCATTGATAATTTGCATGCCGATAACAGCAGCAGCAGCAATAACAACAATAACAACAATAGCAACAGCAATATTGCTGCTGCCTCAGCTAACAACGATGGCGACTCCGATGTGGAGGTCATCGAGGGCATGGAACTGCTCGAGGGCAACTATCAAGTGCTACGGCAGTGGGTGCCGCCAGCGCCCAACTATTGGGATGCGCCACCCAAGGCGATCATCAAATCGGCTGAAGTGAGGTAAATAAATAAAAGCTTACAACGAACTTTCGAATGCTCCACAAGGCAACAATAACAACAACTACAAGAACTACAAGTGCAACAGCAACATTCGATAAAAAAAGACTGGACGCAACTTTTGTGCCTGCGTCTCGGCAGCTTGGGTGTTGTAATTGCTGTAAGTGCTGTGTATTGCAGCTCGTATACCCTGTAAATTTTATTGAATGTTTGTTTAAAATATTGACATGCTGTGCGCATATGCAAGATTTTGTTTACTAAATACATTTAATTTATATGCATTTATAAACGATTCAGAATTCGTTTCACAGCTAATAATTATTTTATGTTTAATACAATGCGAGAAAGAGAGAAATATATGTATGAGTGTATAGGTACGAGGAGAGTGAAGTTCAGAAAAAGAATTGGCTTCACAGATGATAAACACACCCGCCTTTTAATATTTAAATCGAGAGAGGAGGATTTTGCAAAATACTTTATAGATAAGAATATTATCTCCCCTTGGCAATATGTTCATATATCTATGAGTTTTACAGACTACAACATTGGATATTGATCGTAAAGAATATAATTGATATTAATGTAAACAAAACTTTAGACAGGGTGAGAGAGATAGAGAGTAAAAGAGATATAGATATATATAGAGATAGATAGATAGATAGAAAGGGAGAGAGATAGAAAGAAAGAGAGAGATAGCGAGAGAGAGATTGGAAGGCAGAGACAGAGAGGAAGAGGGAAAGAGAAAAAGGAGACAGAGAAAGAGAGAGAGAGAGAGAGACAGACAGAGAGAAAGAGAGACTGGGGAAGAGAGAGGGAAGGAGTGAAATATAGAGAGCCATAAGAGAGGGAGAGAGGTAGGGACTGAGAGAGAGAGAGAGAGAGTAAAAAAAAAACAATATATAGGCAGATCTATCAAATTATATATGTATATTCATGAACCAATTAAATAATGAAGCTTAGTTATTGAAATATATGTACAAACATTATTATATAAATTTATTTAAATATATGTGTGTAATATGTTTCTTACTAATCAAGCGAACTTAAGGTTTTCAGTTGGCTTTATTTATGTAGCTTTTAAATTGAGGAACCCTTTTCTCTCGCAATTAGGAATTCACACACAATTAAGGCCCAACAACAATTTTATACAGCTGTGGTAATGAGCACTAAATGTTGCAAAATTGTATATATATCAAGTTTTATTGTAGTACATAGAATCTGACAGTATTATTAAAACTCATGACCCATTACACTAACAAATTGAAATTCATGCAAATTTTTTTCTGCTTTAGATCAAACGTACTGTTTGAGTGTAGCTAAGGCTAACATCGAGCGCTTAACAGAGCATCTGTTGGTCGATCAGTTTGCAATGTAAATGTTAATTTAACTGCACACTCAATATGTTTTAATTAAGTGCCACAATTTGACAGCACATTCCACTCTTGGCTGCACAAATTGCACAGCAATTAAATCGAAATCAACTCGAGTCGAATCCAAATACGAACTCGATTTCAAACCCGATCGCCCTGATCGTCGGCCAATGGGCGGCTATCGCTCTAACGGTACCGCTCAATAAAAGTGCAGTTATTTGTAACGCACTTTTATGGCCGCAAAATGCAATTGGCAACTGGTCACTGCAATTGCCTGCTCAATGGATATGGCCTCGAGTCAGAAACTCAACATAAATGCTGAAAGTTTACAGCTCGCAATTCATTCAATAAAAATTTGATTATTATGAGCGTCATCTAATGCATGAACAAAAAAAAAATGCAACGGGATGCAAATAAAATATTATCTGTACATGTGAATAAATCGCTATTTGTTATGGAATAACAAGATGCAAAAAAAACGTGTTTCGACTTAAGTCGCAGCAACAAATGCTCTTATTGATAAAGTTTTGTGTATAGCAAGGGGGAATTGTCTGTGAGAGGATACAGCATAACAGGACTAAGATTAGGGCATACAGATAGAAAAGTGTAAGCAATGGGTAAGGGAAAAGTCTACTTTTTGCTTACTTATGTTACATACATATATACAAATAAATAGTATTACTTAATGACAACACTGTCTAAATAAGTTAAGCCTTTATGACAGCTTGCAACACTATTTGCATGATACTCATGCAGCGTTTTGCAGCACTGTTTGAGTAAATTAAAACTTTATGACAGCTGACAAAACTTTTTGTTTGCTCTCTTTCAAAGAACTGCAAACGCAATTGTAAAATGCATATACCCCAAGTGGTAGCAAATAAGCATATTTGTCTGAGTGTCCGTCTCGGGCGTCTGCCTTCACTCAAGAAGCGCCAACAGTTGCCGTCTGAGTATTGCTGCCAACTGCTGCTGCTGCTGCTGCTGCTGGCTGCTGCCTGTCAACAGGCACCAAGTGGTATGCAACATGTGCAGCATCCAGCTATAGATTTGCTCAGATAGAGAGAGAGAGAGAGAGAGAGAGAGAGACAGCGAAAAGGGGAGCACGGAGGGGTTTGGGTTTAACAGCTCGTCCACAAGTGTCTTCGTCTGCGCCGTTGACAACTGCAACATGAGTTTGCGGAATTGAATTGAGTTGCCTTAACGTTGGCAACGTTGTCCCCCTTGCCCCCGCCCCGCCTGTTGCATGGACTGGTAAATAATAAATGCATTACTTGAGTGCATGCGAAATGGAAATCAAAATGCAAACACTGCCAGATTTTTTCTGCTGCTGCGGCTGTTGCTGCTGCTGCTGCTGCTGTGGCATCAAGTGCACCAGCGCAGATGTCGAATGTAGATGAGGCTACCCCTCCTCTCGGCCTCTCTCTCCCTAAATCTTTCCACTCGCTCACAGCTTTTTGTTTTTGTCTGACGGCCCGTTAAGTGCAGCCCAAAGTTTCGCATTGCATGCGCATTGTGCGAATGTTGCTGCTGCTGCTGCTGTGGCAAGTATCTGTTGCACGTTCTCAATATGCATTTCAGAATTACAATATGTTGATTGCATTTGCTTGGGGCACGTACATGAGCCACATGCTCCAGGCACACAGAGCTGCAGATCCCCAAGCTCATAATAATGAGCATATTGAAATTGGCAACAAAAGCCAGCCAGCGGCCGGAAATGCGGCAGCGTTGCATGCTTCCTCTGCTTGCGGTTAGTTGGCTTTGCCCAGGACTAAATTACTTTATTTGTATGCCTTTAACTCTTGCTAGTTGGCTTGCCTCGGGTAATTGATATGGCTTTGTTTCTGTCAACTACAATTTCTATTGTTGTGGTGCCACAAACAGACACAATAACAAGCCAGAAAGTTTGAACTTTTTATTACAGATAGTCTGATAGGAGTCCTTAAGCAACTATAAATGAGCTCTGCCAATATCATAAATATCTTAAGAAATATAAATATATGTGTATATCAAATATTTCATGCATTGTCTATAAATCAAGTCTTATTTTTGCCCTTCTTTCGTTTCAGGTAAGTTTCATTTGTTTTCCACCTCGACAACTCCTTTCACTTTGCTGCCAGACACAACAACAACATAAGCTATAATAAAACTATAACAATTTTGAATTGTGTGAAGGCGGCACGTCAATGTCGTTGAGTCTGCCTGAGCGGGAGGACATTGGTAGGTGTGTGTGTGTGTGAGCTTTGCCCAACAAATTACGATGACTTGTCACACGAGCTTTGTGAATTTCATTTGTTTTCTGTGAATTGTTAGCGAATTAGCACAATTCTCCCAAACATATTTTGGGCTGCACAAATTGCAACTGTGTCAAGTTGTTTATAATATAGCATCGACTAACACGTAAGCACATTCATAAGCTATAGCCAACAACTTTGACAGTTATTGTTAACTACTCAAGAAACTAATGAATATACAGCAGAGGACGAAAACTTTTCACCAATTCTGACTTATAGCTATATGCAGCGCATATTCATTAATGTTTTTCATAGAAACACGAAAGCTAAAATTTTTTTTAAAATAAGATAATTTTCTAAATTACAATTTTCGTGGCAAAGCGGGAATTGCTATTTATTTTCACATATAAAAGCTTATTCTTTAACATATAAAGAATGGCAGTTTCAAATATATACTCAGCTCTGATAGAAATGTCTTTATATACTTACGGCCATTATAGAATCTCTTCTTAGGTCTAAAAGTATATAAAATATTCTCGCCTACTGTGGCACGAAAAAGGCGATATTACTGCTACACATTATATCTTCCAAGGTCTTAAAGACAGTGCATCTTCACTTCTTAGATCTGACAACTATATTTGGTTTGATCTAAATGACTTTCATTCAATTTGTATGCCAACTAAGTTGATCAAAGAATGCTAACAGTCAAATCGAATGCTGAGCTCGTTAGTCACTTTTATATATTTATATATATATGTATATATATATCTGGATACAATACATACTCAACTAGTATACAGAGTAATCATCAACTATCTGAATCTATATAGAAATATTTGCAAAAAATAGAAAACATTTGTATGAATATAGAATGGACTCCATGGAGAAGCTGATAAGCGAAAAACCAGATAAATCGTATGAAACAAAAGTAAACTACATCTCAGCTCAGAATGCTTGCAGCCCCCAAAAGCCAATACCAGACTTTGTGGCCGACGAATTGGTGAACGAGGTCTGCGATGTGATCAATAAGGGTGAACCCTTTGGTGCTAACATTAGCAGCAGTGATTGCAATGCTCTTCCGAAAATTCATACAAAAATTGATGACTCTAAAAAAGTTGGTATTTATGACGATGACGATGACGATGATATGGATCCGCGTCTCAAGTGCTGGAAGAAAATGCTGCGCGAACGTAAATTGTTGCAAAAGCGCATCGAGCTACAAACTGGCAAACGTGCCGAAGATGTACTCTTCAATCGTCCTGCGACCATCGATGAGCAGACGAAACGGATGCTGTTGCGTCTAATTGATACGGCCGAGCGCAGCGAAGGTGTGCCGCCAACCCAGCCAAAACCTGTGCTAAAGATGCGACAGGATGTGGCATCGTGCCGCGTGTTGCCTGAATTGAGGCTTGCCGAGCCTCAGCTACCAGAGTTCGAATTTGTGGGCTTAGCGGAGGTGGCTCAAATCGAGTTGGCTGACACATTCCACCCGGCCGAGAGCAAATGGCAGCGCTCCGAGATGCTGGGCAAACGGCTCGAGCAGCAAGAGGAGAATATCATGCGTGTTCTACAATATTGTCCAGATTTCAATCACTTGCAGGTTGCATCGATGTCCAAACGCTCCATGCACAAAGTGCTGGAGAGTGAAACAGTTGGCGAAGATGTTATCTATAAGGTGTCAACCGAAACAGTCGAAGAGCCACGTGCAACGACACGTACAACTCCACGTACAACGCCATGTGGAACGCCATCAAAAATGACAGCCAAAATACCTCCTGCAGCTTTAGACGACATTAATGTAGCCGCACAACCGCTGAATGAGGTAAGAATCAATGGACGTGTCTATGGCTTTGGCGTTGACCATGGCATCCTCAGCGGTGATTTGCAGCTGTACTTTCAATGTGATCCACTTCAACGCATGCGCAAGACTATTGTTCATCTGGAGAACATCGGCAATTGTATCATACAGATACGCTGGCAGGCATGTGCCATCTTTAAGAAGGAGCTGCAACAGCATATGTCCTTAAACAATGAGTTTCTGTTCGACACACAACCGTTTGTGTTGCTACCGGGAACAGAACGTCGCATAGATGTCATGTACCAGCCCATGTGGGTAGGCATTAAGAAGCAACGCTGGTGCATGTATATGGTACGTTCGCCCCACTGTGGTATGCGGCGTCTAAATGTGCGCTTCCATGGCGTTTGCACAATGGCCGTTGCCTATCGCGAGCGACTCGAACGGGATCAGCGCTTGATTATTGATAAGCAAGAACGTCAGCTCACTGAGCGACTGGCTACAATACAGGCGAAGCTGGCGCCCATTGTGGAGCTTTGCAATTTAAAGTGTCCTTATGAGCGTCAACTGGACGAACGTGAACTGTTTACTGCCCAAAATCCTGGCTTCAAGGTTGAACGCTATGCGGATCTGGAGACACTCAAGGAGCTCTATATGTTGGTCAAGAAACCACGTCAACCACCCTGGGACTATTGTCTGGATACGTTAAGGCAGTGCATCTATCAGCACGAGGTGCAGCAACGCGAATCTCTGCAGACCATTCTCGTCGAATTACTGGGTCCCATGCGCTGTAATTCCGACCAAATCTACGAGGACCTACATTTGACCCAACAACAGGAGCGTTCCTGTTTTCTCTATGTGCGTGGCATCATCAGCAGCACCATCGAGAATTGGGAGACAATGAGCGAGGGTTTGGGCCAGCAGTTTTTCAAATCTGAATTGCAAGTTTATATCAATGATTTGACAGAGAAGGGCGAAGAAATGCCCGTTGATTCGGTATATGTGGAATGGCTAGTCTCAAGAAAGGTTCTACGTAGCAAATACTTTAAGGACTCTCTTTTCATACAAACCTATACGCTGGTCTGTGATGCTGCCGAAAATATCGTATCTGCCATTGAGAGCACCAAAAAAGTTTAAAATTTTATTCCAAATGTCCATCTAGTGCTCATCTAGGTCACTAGCTCACGTCAATTCGAATTTGAATTTTTGTACTTTTTTAGAGATTCCAAATCGAAGTCATTCTCTAAATATACATAATTGAAATATTTCAACTGGTTAGAATTGTATTTATATTTTTGCCCCCCACAATGGCCGCGTACGACAATTCAATTGGAGGTGAGCCGAAAGATGATTATAATTTTGGTGATCAATTCGCAACACCCTTCCTTTCCAAGAATGAACAAGAGGTGACAATGATCAATTTGAATCAAAATACGCGATCATCAATGCAATCCCTTGAAGGTTTAGTGACTAACCAGCTGAAAGCTGGTCCCGGCATTTCTCAATATAGTGAGCGCATTGTCGAGGATATAGTATCCGCTATCTTTGCGGAGCGACGAGGACATTTTCCTGAGACATCGTCGTCCTGTGACATTCCCAATTTCGAGGAGCTCAAACAGAGAGACACTGAATCCCATGTGGACAAACGGCTGAAGTATTGGCATGATATGTTACAGACACGTCGCAAAATGCAAAATCGTGTCGAAATACAAACTGGTAAAAGTCCGGAACAGGTGCTCTTCAATCGTTCATCAACGCTTGATAATCGGAACAAGGAGACGGTAAGGCGACTAATGGACTACGCCGATCGTGTACAGTCCGCAAAGCTGGCCATAAAGCCAGTTAGTGCTCTAGTAGAGCGTGAGGACCCCTGCACATGCAAGCTGATCGAACCCGTACCCGAAACCTGGCCGCAGGCGGAAATGCAGGGTGAGAAAAACGTTGAGATCATTGGACTACCAACTGTTGTGCAAGAGGAGCTGTTAGGCTCAGAGGCTACCAGGTATCAGCTGCCCAGTTGGAATTGGATGAACTCTCAAGTGCTAGATGATCGCATCGAAGAGCAAATCGGTGACATATGTAAAGTGGTGGAATTCTTTCCCGATCTGGAGAATCTACAAGTAAAGGGCATAAGCATAGCCAAGCTACAGCCCAAACCAAAAGTTCAGCTGATCGGCGAGGACAAAATGTATTCAATATCAACCAGCACCGATAAATCATGTGAGGATGAGCAACAAATTTTAAATGACTACTGGACGGAGCCAGTGATAACGGAATTCGAGCTAGAGCCAGAACCCCCAGAGTTAGCACTCAAAGTTAACGGCAAGGAGTATATTGTGTGTGACAAGCCCTTCACCGAATGCTTTGAACTATTAACGAAATTCACGTGCGAACCGTTCCAGCGACGCATTAGGCATGTGCTCAAGCTACAGAACATTGGCAAGCAGACGCTCTCCTTTCGCTGGTCACAGGGCATCTATTACTACAATCGCGGCTCACTGCTCCTGGCCAAGGACAATGAGTTCTTCTTCGATACGGATAACTTTCGATTGACACCCAACGAATGCTATAATCTGATTGTTTTGTATCAGCCACGGAAGGTCAGAATGACTGTTGAGCTATGGCGTCTGCAGGTGGAGCCATGCATCTTTTGTGGGCATCAAGGGTCGATGCAGCTGCGTTTCCATGGCCGATGCACAGCGCCCAAAGAGTATTTGGCCCGACTCAAGGAAATGCACTGCAAAACAATTTGCTTTGCCAACACAGTTGTGATGCAACAGCTGACGGGACATCTGGGTGAGCTGGTGCCACTGATTGAGCCACCGCCTGCATGTTGTCCCTATGACCGCGCTCTCGATGAACGCGAATCGTTCAACTCATTGAACCCGGGATATAATTGTGTGCGATTCGACGATCTGGAGGTGCTCAAGGGCATGCATAGGCATTTAAAGAAGCCACGTGAAAAGGCCTGGGATCTGCGCTTGGACACCATCAAGATGATGATCATGCGCATTGAGAACACACTCGAGCGTGAGAAAATGTTTCAAAATCTGTTGATCTTACTGGAACCGCTGATGGGCGCAGCGCCCAGTTTGGACATTGTTTCTCGCATGGATGAACAGAAACAGCGCACCAGATTTATTTATGTACGCGGTGCCATCTGTAATGGCATCGAGGAATGGGAGGATCTGGTCTTTGTCATTGAGGAGTCTTTCTATAAGCCTGAATTGCAACGCTACTATATGCACCTCTTGGACGAAGGCGAAGAGGAGGAGGATAATGAGGAGTTGCTAACAATTGCGCCCAAAATAGAGCCGAATGTGAATGCTAAAATCCAACTGCTTCCCGACATCGATCTCACTGAGATCATCTTCGATGAAAAGGTCACTGTTGCGGTCATGAGGAAGTTACATCGCTCTAAATATTTTCGTGATGCTCTCTATATGCAAACCTATTCGCATTTGTGCAATATTGCCGAAGATATTGTTTCGGTCATTGAGAGCACTGAGCTGGTGCCTACCTAAAGGGCAAACTTCAGCTGTTTAATGTCTTTTAATTTATCCATGAAGAAATTTCTAGTTATATGAATAGTACTATAATATAGCTAAAATATGTACCTGTGCTTACCACGAATTTAATTAACTACATATTTTTATTTTTTCATATCCATTTCAAGCTCATATCGTTGTCCGCTTGATTTTATTGTCACTTCAAAGTCACACAACAAAACTCATAATCCTAGCTAGCTTCAACTTTTGATCCCCATAAATTGGTTCCATGGCAAATCAGAAAAATCAGGAAATTTTCGAAATAGGTTCGATTCCGGCTGTGCAAGATGAAAATTGTATGATCTTTGAAATCGTCGATGACCTCTTTCAGCATAACAAGGAATCTGAATCTCAGCCTGAGCCGCAGCGCTTGTCCTGCTCGGCGATTAGCTATGTGGACAAACGTTTGCTCTACTGGAAGAACATGATTCGTGAGCGGCGTGCTCTACAGGGTAGACTGTGTTTGGCCACTGATAGGCAGCCAGAGGAGTTGCTCTGCAATCTGGACACTCGCGAGGAGCAGAATATCAAACGCATTCTAGATCAAGCCTCGCGTAAGAATCCCAGTGTATTATATGGCATAACTGAAAGTTGCTCGGAGTCAATTCAAGCTCCAGATTTTGTGGAAATTGTAGGCTTGCCAACTCTGATTAATTTGGAGCTGGGCTGTCCGCGACGTACGAGAAGGTCATGGTGCGAATCTCATCTGCTTGCGAAGCGTCTGCAGCGAGATAAAGCAAGCATTAAAAATGTGGTCGAGTTTTGTCCAAAGATCGATCATCTTATGTTGATCGGACAGAATATTTGGCGTAGACAATCTTGCGTGAAAACATCTGGTCATACGATATCGAGCATTACATCAACTAACATATGCGAAAGTCCACCCGAGAAATTACCATTGGTTACTTCGAAAACCAAAATCTTACAAGCTGCCGTCTCGGAGCTGGCTGTGAGCTTCAATGGCACCACTTATCGGCGCCATCGGCCAGAATTTTCACCCATTGTAGAGCGTAAGTTTGTTAGCAATCCGTACGAGTACTCCTATCGTACCATAATACGCATCGAGAACAATGGCCGTGAGACGATCAACTTTAAGTGGAGCCATGCCGAGTTCTTTGCCTACAATGGCACGCTTTTCAGTAAACCGGACGATGTGTTTGTCTTCGATAAGGAACCGTTTCCGCTACGACCGGGTGACGTTCGTGAAGTATCGGTTCTCTTCCGTCCACGCAAGGTGGGCATCGTTAAGCAGCGATGGCTTCTCAAGACAAGCCCTCGCATTTTTTTTCGCTGTCCTTACGCTCTGACGCTCAATATGCACGGCAAATGTACGCCGCCGCAGGAGTATCTACAGCTGCTCCAAGACAGAAAGCAATCCACTCAAGCAAATTATGTAGGTGGAAACATTAAGCCGATACCACCACAAACAAAGCCCAAGCCACAATCAATGCTTTGTCCATATAGCAGAGAACTGGAGGACAGTGAGGCTTTCAATCAGCGAAATGTGGGCTTTCATTGCCAGCACGACCACGACATAAGAGACTTGAAATCGTTTTTCCTTTTGATAAGGCCAGAAAATTGTAACTTGGACTGGGATTACAGTGTGAGCCTACTAATTGAGCTGGTCTGCATCAAAAAGGATACTGGATTGCGTATCAGTCTCTTTGAGCAGCTACAATCGCTCTTGGCGCCGTTACGTGGCCGAACAACGCCGCTCAAGTTGAGTGATTCTGTAAACAAACTGAAACAACGGCAATACACGAAATTCATCTATGTGCGCGGAATCGTCTCTAATGCCATTGAATTGTTGGAACAACAGATTTCAATGCTAGCACAGAAGATACGTACAAAAGGCAGCTGGACACAAAAGAAATCCCTTCGGGATGCCATTTATATGTATACGTATAATAAGCTTTGCAATATAGCCGAAAATATTGTCTGCGTTATCGAAAGCACTGAGCATGTCTAGTATAAAATGTAACTCCAACAAATACAAACAAATAAATCTAAAAATACCCTACACACAGATATACACAAATATTTATAAAAATACATTAATCTCTACACAATTATTTGTTAAAATCATGCAAAAAAATCGATTGCAACCGGTACAAGATGCTGATGCTGCACGTGAGCCCAAGAGGAACGTCAGCAGTGAAAACATGTTTTCGTATAAGACCAAGTCGGCGGAATTTTATCGTGAGTATCGCGCTTTAAGGCATATCACTCGCCAGGATGGTCGCAATATGGTTGAGGAGATTGTCAAATCTATGTTTGATAAATCAGAGGCCATGCATGTTGCCTCAAGTTCGATTTGTTCGATTGCAACGGGCTTCGAGAGTTGTGAGAATATGGATAGGCGCCTCAAGCAATGGAACGATACATTGCGTGAGCGTGCTCGAATGCAGATGAAAATCAATCAACACACCGGCCGACGACCCGAACAGATGCTATTGAATCTGTGCGGCGCATTGGACCAGCGCAACAGGTCCAATATTAGCCGCATTATGGACTACGCTGTTCGCATGAACCCCACCAGGCTCAAAACGACGCAATATGGCGTTCTGCCCGCGCGTTCTGATGCGAAGGAGTGTGTCTATGTGCCAGAGGTGCAGGAGACAGTTCCGCTACCGGAACGTTCAGGTATTGCTGAACTAGAAATCACTGGACTGAGTAAAACGACTAAAAATGAAATCTTTGGGCCGAGAAAAACACAGACGGCAAAGTCCAGTTGGATCAATTCGAAAGTGCTCGAGGAAAGTATCGTCGAAAAAGCTCAGGATATTGGACGAGTTCTTGAATTCTATCCAGATGTGACAAAACTAGAAGTGATTGGTAAAAATTCACTTTCAAATCCAGAGCATCAGAAGGATATAGATCTGGTGCAAGTTAAGTCCTTATATTCCGTGAGCGCCATAACTGAAACGAGAACTAGCTCGACTGTGGTAGAGCAGGTGCCATACTTCGAGTTAAAAGTAAAGTCGAGAGTCATCAATGTGGGCCTCAAGATCAATGATAATGAATATAACATGGATGACGTCGGCTCACTGTATCCCTCTACAAAGTTCGAATTCTACTTTGAGTGTTCGCCATTCGAGCGGCAATGTAAGCAGGTTATGCGCCTCGAGAATATCGGACGAAAGAGTTTCTTTTGTGAATGGACGTTAGTCGATATGCCGCGTTCAATCGACGCGAATTACAATAGTAATCATAGCTTCTTCTTTGAAAACACAAAATTCAGAATCTATCCGGGCGATGTGCGCACCATCAATGTAATGTTTCAGCCGCGTGCTGTATTTTTGAGAAGAGAGCGTTGGACATTGCGTATTTTTCCGCATCTTTTTTGCAATCGTCGCAAATCCCTGATACTGTTGTTGGTTGGCAAATCCGTCCCATCACCTGAGTATCTGCGTAGACTCGACAAGCATATGGGGCAGGTCATAGAAAAATCGCACAAGGCAGCCGCTCTTACGCTGACCCAAATGCAAGCCGAGCTAGTGCCACTTATGAAGCCCAACGAGCAGTTTTGTCCTTACGAGCGCGCATTCGACGAGCGCGAGCAATTCAATATCCTAAACTTGGGCTATCATTGTGAACGTTTTGACGATATTGAAATGCTTCGTACTCTCTATAATGATGTGAAGATGCCACGCGAACCTCCGTGGGATTTGCGCCTAGAGACCATCAAGCGACACATTATGCGACTGCCCGATGCTGATAAGCGTGAAACGTATTTTCGAATTATGCTTAGCATACAGGAGACGCTCCACTGCACCAGCGATCAAACGCCAATGCGATACGAACACAACAGTGTACGCGAGCGTTCGTGTTTGATCTATGTGCGCGGCTGTATTGGCAACGGTATCGATGAGTGGGAGGACCTGATGATGGCCGTCGAAGAAAGCTGTTATAAGACTGAGCTTCAGGTTTTCTATAGAGAGATCATCAAGAATGCAGACGAAAAATTTTCTTTAGAGGATGACGCGACGACCAAACCCTGCCTACTTAAGCTCAAAAATGAACAGCCTGCACTCTATGTGCACAGAGTGATGCGGGGCAAGAAATATTACAGAGATGCGCTCTATATGCAAACTTACACACAGCTTTGCGACATAGCTGAAAACGTGGTCTCAGTTATCGAGAGTACTCAGTATATCTGAATCGTTGATTAGACTTTTCGCTCATTGGCAGCGCCGCTTGCTTCAAAGTCTGTCCTACAAAATTGTAGCATACGCTCGAGTGTTTACTGTTACACGGCAAGATATGCTGCAGTTTTTTCTTATTCCTAGGCTCAGCTGATTGTCAGTAGCGTGAGTATACTTTTTGTAGTCAATCGGAAAAATTTGTAGTTATGCAAGAATAAATGAAACTTGGATACTTTTCGGAAACATCAGAAAATTGATTCTAATATGGAAGCGAAAAAACAGAACTCTGCAAGTTAAAATGCAGTTACACTCCCTTAGGAATAGACCGCTATTGATTTCTGCTTGAGTTGTCGAGGCAAACGGAGACGAAAAACTATTTCATGCTTAAGGACACACCTGTGTCCTACTATTTCGCCCGTGGGGGCTAACTTTTGCCATTATTACGTTTTATGGCCAAAAGAATTGCCCATTTTCGTTTGGCGGCCTCTCATAGCCAAGGCTTTAATGGCTGTTGGCTGTTGCAAATGTTGCCCTCCTACCGACAAAGTTTTTCCATTCTCTCTGTTCGATTTGTGCTACTTTGCATTGATTTGATGACACTTTGGGGGTTATTTTATTTGGCTAATAAACGCTCCCATATCGCTCGTCGATTGCGTGTCAAAAAGCTGTCAGTTGTCAGCTGTTAGCTGCCGGCTCGTTGGTGTCTGTTGAAATGTGTCGACAAACGAGGCCATTATGTTTGCAATTAGCCAAATTGATTTTGTGATAGGAAACAGCACATACCTATATACCCATACACATTTAGGCCCACATTTAATACGCATTTAATTTGATTTCCATTTTCCTATTTTGCAGGTAAGCGAACAAGCGCATTCCCATTGATTTCATATGCAATACTGGGTAAGTTTTAAGAGGGGCCCGCAGGCGCCGGCTTCACACGCTGCAGCGCTCTCTAGTCTATGTGCCATCATAAATCATAAGTCAATGCACGGAAAAAAGAGCAAACATTTCCGCTCGCATTGTTTGATCCCTAATTAACCCACAGACCGCAAACAGACAAGACATCAACAGAGCGCGTTAATGTCGTATCTCTGACTTAATGACCCACCAACAAAGCAGTCGGCCAACTGCTTGTGCCGTACACTACATATTGACCAACTAACTGGCACTCATTGTGCTCCATATGTGGTCTTGGAAATGCAACTTGACCTTGAACTTTTCTCACTCTACTCCACTTAATGTGCAATTAGAAAATTCTTTATATTTACTGTCCTTTTGTATGCACGACTATTATTGTTATATTATTTCTTTTTAATAATTATAGTAAATTTGCTTTTGATAATTTTTACATTGGCCTACAATTCACAGTTAGTTAAGTTTCTTAACACAATTTTCCAAATAGACTAACTACATAAAAAATATGAGGAAAAATCTTTTAATGAGATAAAATTTGATTACAATATTTTACATTAATTATATGCATTGTAGGTTAATGAATTTTAGATAAGAGAACTCCCATATCTCTGACCTTGAGCTATCCCCATCGATGTCTGCTCAGACCGTTGTTGCAATAGTTTAAAAATATGCTAAAAAGCGCTGTGGGCTTTGGCAAGTACAGCAAAAGTTTCATGCAATGCTTTAGCTGCAAGAGCTCATTCAAAATCAATGTAATCATCGACGGAAAACAAAATTTATTTTTAAATGTTTATAATGCTCAGCACGTTCGACATTTTGATTTGCTGATTATTATTAAGCAACAATAACAAACTTAAAACTTTCCAGCTTTCAATGCAAAAGGAGTTGAGCATAAAAACTGTTTCGTCTTTTAGGCGCTTTCTGCATAACAACAGCGCCATCTATAGCTCGTAGGTTGCGCAGGTTAAGAGAGAGCCAGAGTACATAACATAACAATTCTTTAGCTAACAGTTCATTAACATAAAAATAAAAACTCAAATAAAGTAAAAGAATATTCAAAGTAATTTTACTATTATTTGAAAAAAAAATTTAAAATTTAAAATTTAAAATTTGATATGAATCCAACCTGAACATTGAAAAATATATATATATATATATTAAGTTAGTTGATTTAAAATGCATTATTCAATGCAGCCTAAAAGCAGGCAACAGAAAATCTAACAGCAAATAGAGAGTCGAATGTTGCGCACTTTAACATTTGTGGCATGTGCGAGTGCGCAGTTTGAGAGCGACAGCGCATGCGAACGGTTTGCACCTGTTGCCAGCGCGCATTACACTCGCTAGCTTGTCATTGTGGATCGGGTCCCGGGGTCGAGCACGCTGCCAGTTTGTCGTGCGCCAGATCTGTCGTTTACCGTTGCTCGAGTTTAAGTTTCCCAAAAGCTCAACAGCACCGGCAGCAGCAAACAAAATTGTCCGCAAATGAATAACAACGTTTGCAGTGCAGTGTCAAAGGATAAGCAACAAATTACAAAAGGCGAATTGCAGGGCTTGGCAAAAAGTTAAGGCCAGCTCTGAAGTGGGATAAGCCGCTCAGCGGCAGTGCGGCAAAGTGTTAAAAGGTGCGTCGCTTCGATGTCTACATTGTCAACAGTGCGATACACAATAACAACTACAACAACAAAAAATCCAAATAAAAAATTAAACATAAAAAGGTTCACAAGATAAAAAAACCGAAATGAAATTCGAAACTGATTTGAAATGCGAAGCACAGGCGTCATTGCGGCTGGCTTAACGACTTTATGTCTCTCTCTGTATGTGTGTGCTTGTAATTTTTTTGTCTTTATCAGCGCGGCGAGAATCGAGCGATCATTATGAAATTTGATGGTCGCAAGCGAATGACTTAGGCAACGAACTTGTGCCAGCAGCAGCAGCAGCTGCTTAATGACCATTCATAACGCACTCTATTTGATTCATTTGCTTGATGCGTCTCTGGCGCACTTTCACCACGCTACGCGCTGCAAATGAAGTCATAACCAAATAAGCCAACCAGCCAAACAGCGCCATAAAAAACTATCAACCACATACATATACATTAAAAGAAGAAAGAAAAAAAACACTTGCGCAAAGCCATATAAAGTCAGCTGAAATAGTTGCAAATAATTTGATTATTGACGGCGGCGGCTGCGGCTTTCTCTATGCAGCTTCTGATCCAATTACGTGCGTCCAAAAACTCCCACAATGACATGATCTCTAACATGGCTGCAATGTGTCAACAATGGCTTGTTAGCCCAGCAACCATTGGCATCTGCACTCGGTGTGTGGGCCGTTTGCAAAGCAAAGCAAAGCAAAAATAAAAACATGTTATGTTAAGACCTGGTGTGTACACCTTATTGACAGGCAGTGTAATGTAATTTTGTGTCTCCGTGTGGGCGCTGGCTGGCTTGGTTAAGTTATCTGTGATTTCTAATTGCCTGACATGCCAATTAATGTGGATTGGCTATTGCCTATTGGCTATTGGCAATTGGCAATTCGCTTTATTGGGTTAAATGCCACAAGCCAAAACTTAAAGCTACAGGCTGCAGCGAGAGTGTAAATCGCAATAGACTCATTGACTATGCAGACGCTATAGCTTTTGGCGGGCTGGCCGCGTAACGCCTTCATTAAAACTGGCAACTGTGGATGCTACCATTTTCTGCGCTACACAAAAAGAAGAAAAAACTTTTTAATTAAAACTAGACGCAGCAGCCGTTGCAGCAGTGTTGCTGCTGCTGCTGCAACAACAGCTCTTGGTGTCTATTTGATTGACAAGCGGAACTGGTATGAAAACGGGTGCGCGGGGGGCCTGTGCCAGATACAGGTTAATTGTGTCCATTTAGCCAGGCCGATGCCAATGCTGGTGGAAAGTGCCAGGGCAGCAAGGCCTGCAATTTTGTGGCCATATTTTATGATTACGCAGCTAACTAAACTACGAAATTCTTTTCGCTTTGGCGTTAATTATGCTGCCCGGCGGCTATAGCCAAAAAAAAAATCAAAAACTGTTGTTTATGGCCAAGAAATGCTTAACAGCCAATTACGGCCACAAGACTTTCTCTAGCCAAATTGCCGGACTGTATTAATTTGTTAGTTTCACGCAATTGTCAGAGCGTAAACAATGTCTTTTTTTTCGTTTAATGTGCATCGATTTATAGCTAACGCCTCACAAAACAAATAAACAACAGCCGAAGATGCTTACAGTTATTTATAGATTTAGCATAACAACAGACCAAGTGTGTGTGTGAGTGTGTGCATGTGTGTGTGTGTGTCATGTTGTGGGTCAACAACCGTTTAACAGCAACGCGTCTTGTAGTAGCATCTGAGCATCATTCATGTTCGTTGCCTAAGTCTTTCGTTTCGGCGCATTCTTTTTCATATAAAAATTGTTTTTTTTTTCTTCTTCTTTTGCGCATTAATCATTTCCATATCAAAAATGTTTTTATGCCTTTTTGGGCGCTAATTGAGCATTTTTTTGTGGCCAGCAATTAGCCAAATATTGTTGCGTCTTTTGTTTGTCGTTGGAATTTTTTTCTGTTTTCTCTTTCACATAGCGATTCGTTGCGTATTCATAAATCATAAAAAATAGCCAAAAAAAAAAGCTGGTCATAAATTAATTAGGCAACTTTACGACTATTTAAAGGAGGAAGTTTGCGGTTAATGATGATCTGCTTTGCTCCGCTGAGAATGGGCGCAAGCGCTGTGATAAATGATAAATGATAGTGCAGTCATCTTGAAATAGTTGCCGTTGCCTCAATTGCCCAGCCTGACTGACTGCCTGAACTGAACATCCTCATCATCATCATCATCATCATTATCGATATGCGTTGCAATTGTAACTGTCAAGCTGTCCGCTTGCGTTAGCGTGCAAATCATCTTTGCAATAGATAAAAAACAACTGGTTCACAGCCGTCGCTCTGGGCGATTCGAATTCGATCTTCGAATCTGTAAATGGAGCGAACGCTGTATTTTGATTGCATTTGACATACAGCAACACGTAACAGCTTGACTCTTAGATAAGACACGACTCGCTGTTAATTAAAGCGCAGTCAGCAACAAGCAAAACGCCCCCATGCCTCTCCCAGTCTCCATCTCCCTATCTCGCTCTCGCTCTCGCTCGCTCTGTCTACCTCTTTCAATATATTTCATTTGCATTTGTGTTTCCCTTTTAGCCATTTGGATGCAATTAAGTTTTTCATTTAAAAGCCAATCAATTTGCCAAGACAAAAAATAAGAAACATTTTGCACAGCTTAATGATCGAGCAGCCCAACAGCCATTAGCCGAGGCGTTAGATGTTTATCGACATCAATGAAATATGAGACAGCAGCAGACAATGGCTCATTAGAGCGCCTAGAATAGACTAAAACGCTTGGGCCCAAAACAAGTTTTTGGACTGCTTAAAAGCCTCCACTTTTTCTTAAGCCTGGCTAAACTGTGTTATTAGAATTTCCACAGTCAGCGTAAGCTGAGAGAGTTTTGTCTAAATTATAGTTTGGGCTGCCACATAAAATATACAAACAAGTTAATCCATTAGCGGGCGCGGTCATCAGATGCCTGCCGCTATTGCTTCTTCTTAACTTGACGTCTGCCAACAGCAGCAACAACAGCTCGTTGCTTACAGTTATAACTGGTAAATCGTATATTGTAGCGCCTGTTATTAACCACATAGCTCTAGCTTTGTACTCAAACCATTCGTATGCTAATATCGAATATGTGTCAGCATCAGCTCTAGCATCTGACTTTGATCCACGTTGAAAATTATGATATTTACTATTTACGGTACTCATCTGCAGAGGTCGCCAGTTGAATGAGCCGTCTTCTAGCGGCTCTAAGCCGATGACTAAACCTGAAGGCTTGTGGCATTGTTTGAGATGTTGATAACACAATTTTCAAAAAAGTGGAAAAGAAAAATAAGAAGAAGAAGAAGAAGAATGAAAAAAGAACACTTGAGTGCGGCTTTCACATGCTTACCAAGAATTTGAGTTTGCGGTTAGCTTTTTCAGATTCGTTTGGCTTCAATTTTTTTTTTTTTTTGAGCGACTTCTGTGTATCTTTGCGTTGGCTGCAGCATGTGGCATGTGGGCGTCCTATACAACAGGCAGCGACAAAGGGCGTTATTAGTTCAAAGTCGTGAACAGGCGTGGGCCAACTGCTGCAGGTACTGCAAGATGTCCTAGATAGCAGCTAGTGTAAATCAGATTTCCGGCTAACTGCCTAGTTGACTGAACCCCTCCACAACTGTGATTTACAATTGCTGGCTAACAGTTGTAAACGTGGCTAAAAAGTAAACCAAGACAAAGCAATTGACTCTTTAACCCGCATTGCTGTGCAAATGAATAGCTGCAATTGCAGCGAATATGCATAAATAGCAATAAAATTAATTGCAAGACTGTCTGTCTGTCTGTCTGCCAGTCTTTCTCTCTCTCTCTTTCTCACTCTGTCATTTTCCACGCAATTTTCACGCAAAAGGAGTGAAACAATACGCCGCCAGCATTGAAAACTTGGCAACTTGACAAATGTTGCGCTGCAATCAAATTGTAAAACGTAAAAAGAAATAAAATAATAATAATAAAAGTAGTCATAATAAAAGAGCACAGCATAAAACTAGACAAGGCAATTGCAGCTAGCTTGATTGATGGCAACGCCGCCAGCAACAACAGCAGCAGCAGCAGTAACAGTTGCTGCCAATTTAGCCAGACTGGTGTCAGCTGCTGGCAGGGCTGACTGTCTGACTGACTGTCAAAATCAAACCCAGAATGCAAATGCCTGAATCTTACAGCGCGCACAGTAGAAACTTGGCCTGCAGCATCAGCGATTCCAATCAATTAGCTGTTGCTGTTGCTGTTGTCTCGGCCATTGGGTCAAGTCGATATTCAATAAACTATCGTATTTTATTGATAAATTATGCGCTGACTATCGCGACACCGATCGGCGTCGCTTTACACATGTCCGTGCTTGTGTATCAATAAATACTAACGGTAATTGCAGTAAGATCTTTACCCTCTCTCTCTCTCTCTCTCTCTCTCTCACTCACCATCTCGCGCACTCTTAAGTCTGTCGATCGCACACACAGCTTCCCATCAGCCAACATCGCCGGAAGTCTCTGTGCGGCAAATACTCAAGTCTCTTGGGCTTTTTTTCTTGTTTTTTTTTTTTGTCTGCTGTTGTTGTTGTTGTTGCAACACTTCTCGACTCCAGTTTAGTTGCTCAGGCCCGGTTAGGCTATAGCAACTGTATCATTAAATTGGTAACACATTCAGACTCAACTTTCATACCGGATAACCCATATTTTGTATTATTGTGTATTTAATTATTATTTCAGCTGCTGGCGATTTTTTGTTTAACATTTTCTAAATGGGTTTTGGCCTAAAGAAGTGCTGTTATTGTCTACAGCGGAACTTATTAATTTTGTTATTTTTAGAGCGAGACTCAAGGGGCAGAGGAAAGAAATTGACGATTGTTTGTGATCATTCTTCAGAATTCATTTATATTTAATTTGTTGACAAGGAAGTATGGAGGTATAATGACTGGAGGTATAATGTCAAGTATCTTCGACAATGGGTATATGAGGGAATCTGAAAGAATCTTATAGAGTACTGCGGGCAATGAGGGATCTAAAAGGCTCTTATAGAGTAAAACAGCTTTGGATATATCTCGAGTAGGAACTATATCCATTCAGCTGCTGATAAGTGTATGTGATAAGAGTATAAGTGTAAACTTTTAAGTTCCCTTTGAGTTGACTTTCTACTTCTCTTACTCTCCTACAGATATCTTTATCTGCCCTTTCTCCCTCACTCTCTTTCAAATGTTTCACTCAACTGAAATTATATTTATTTGTATGTTCCTCTCTGCCTCGCTCTCCTCACTATTCCTGTGATCAACAAATTGCACTCACCTCAAGGCATCCCGTTCTGATATTTAAATTTCTTTCCCCTTGCCTTTCTATCGCCTCATTAATATAATATTTAAATTGCAATTACTCAGTTGCATTTCTAACTGATCTTTGCCTCCTTCCATTCATGTGATTGGTATTCAAATTCCACTTACCAAATTCCCTCTCTTTCTTATTAGCTTCTCGTTCACAAGGAGTTCCCCTTCTCACAGAACTTAATTATTTTTTAAAGCGTATCAGCGCTTCGGTTCTGATTTTGTGAACCCCTCTGCATTCAAAGCTGTTGCATTTTATGATTATTGTGTGATCGCGTTTTAATCACATGCAATTGAACCAAGTTGAGAGTTGGAGCTGACTCTAAGCTTTAGTGGCACATGTGAAAGATGGCCAAGTGCGGCATTTCTTTGGCACTTAGAACGGGTTTGCTGCAGCTAATCACACCCGCAGCTGCTGCTCCAGCTGGAGTTGGCAGTTGGAGTTGGAGTCGGGTTGAAGCTGCAGCTCTGGAGGCTTCTAACTGCGAATCGCACTGCCCACATTCACATCGCGTGCTGCGGTTTTTCTCTTTGGTTGTTTGTGCAACGAAACATTGTTGTGGCAAGTGCTGTTGTTGTTGTTGCTGTATGGCTGGAAATCATCTTCAGCTTTAGATTTTTTACCGGAAGCCAAATGCCAGCTAGTCAGCTAGCTATCTGGTTTGTTTATGTAGGCGGCGACCAGTTATGATTGCATTTGCTTTCCTCTAGTTGTTCTTTATAATTCAATTATGTGCACGTATGTCAGGTACATTTACAGATACAGATACAGATACAGGAACACGTACAGGTAGAGGTACATAAGTACAGGTGTGTGTTTGCTAGCTCTGTTTGCCAAGTGCGTTTCATGGCAGTTAAGTCACATGCACTTGACTTTTTAAACTATGATTCAAGTTGAAGTAGCCGAAGACATTACGAATACCCATTTTGATGCAATTTTTTACAATTGGCATAAAAACTAGAGCAACTAACAAGCTTAAAGAAGAAAAAAATGTCTAAGATACTGCCTTTTCTTACTAAATAGGTGATAGACTCGTACATATGTATATGTATATTCGGTAAATGCTATAAGAAGCATGACTAGTTCAACTTTTATATCTTTCTTGGCAGCTTAATTTTCACAGCATGCATAAAATTTAAAAGTCAAATCAAATTGTTCTTTGACAGTCGACAATCGATTGTTGATCAATGGAAATTTTTGAATATATTTGAAATTCCTATCCGTAAAATGATTTTGAAAGCTTAAAAATATTTTAATAATAAAATTGTTAGAATTTTAATTTTTTGATCAAGTCATAAAGATTTTAAAATATTCTTTTCAATTTTGATAATTTTTGTAATGCTTATTAATTTCTGATCAAACTTATTCTAAAAATCTTTTACATATTTATAAAATATATTTTTTAGATTTTCTGACTTTTACCTAACCCAAATTTTGTGGAATTTTTAGTTTTTTTTTTCAACAAAATCTAAAATTCTTTCTTAATTTCATTTCATTTAAAAACTAAAATTATTTTTCAATAGAAATTTTTTTTTTTTTTTTTTTTTTATAGTTTTTTTGAATGGAATTCCCAGCATTTTTAAAGTTCTAATCAATGGAATTTTACCTAATGCATTTTTCGCTTCAACTTTGTTGATGGACAGCTGAATGTCAAACTTTTTCAATATCGTATTCATGCACAGCTTACACACTCTTTGGGCAGCAGCTGCTGCATTCATAACTTCCAGATAATGCCAATAATATAAGCTGGATCCATTAGCCGCATGAACAACGCCTTCCGTGGCGGATGGCCAACACAAGAGAGAAAAAGAAGGCTTTGGCTAAGAGCACTAAGCGCAAAGCAGCTTAATGCACGCACACATACCCACACACATACACACACATGTGGCTGACAGTTGCTAAGCTGCAATTGCTGCCAAGGCTTTGGCCAACACTCAAAGTGGCCGCCACGGTGCAACTTATGGGGCTGCAGTTGCAGTTGCAGTTGCAGTGGCTGCTGCAGCTGATGATGATGAAGATGAAGATGAAGTTATTATTATCTGACAAGGGCATCAGCGCCCGGCACCCTGACTGCCTGCCTGGCTGGAAGCACTTAGCGCTGAGTTCTTCTTCTTTGAGCTATCTTTATTAGAGGCGTGACTAACAGCCGCCCTCCCAGCCCGCAGCCTGTAATGTTGCTGTATTGGCAAATGTGTACGCTTTGCTATTTGCTGAGCAGCAGCCATCATTATTCGATGTGTAAACGGCGGCAGTGTCCGCAAATTTGATTAGCTTCAACTGCAGCCCCAACTACTGATTCGATCTATCCAATGCTTCCGTGTGCTGTTGCAACCACAAGATGCTATCTCATCGCAGACTCAAAAGTGTTAGATTTTCTTGATGCTTTTTTGTTCTCTACTCTGTTCTGTGATGCATACGAAATGAGGCATTTGGAAAGTGTAGGAAAATTATATGCAGCAGCCGCCGTCGTCGCCGTTGTCGCCGCCGCCGGGCCGATCGATCAGTGTTGAATTCATTTTTACTTTTCAGCTGTGAAAGTGGCCAATAGCCAATCCTCAATCCATAAATCGTGCAGCTCCCACCAATTAGTGTACAGCCTGACAATGTAGACAATAAAAAATTCCAACGAAAAAGAAAGCCATAAAAATTAAAATAAATCTATATAAATATATATTCAAATATACATAAATTCCAGTGCAACACAAGAAAATTTCTTTGAGAAAAAAAATGTCAATGCTAACAAGCAGTGGGCAGGAAAAAAAAAGAGCCAATGAACTACGTAAAATAATTACAAGCCCAGAACAATAATAATAAGCAGCAACAGCAACATGAGCAGCCTGTCAGCAACAGCAGCAACTACTGCAGCAGCAACAACAGCAACATCGAATGCTGCCACAGCGACGGGCAGCTTGGAGCCGGCAGTGGTGCCACGTACCGCCAATTTGCTGGCATGCAAACAATGGTGGCGCGTCTGCTTCTTGTATGGCGACCAGCAGAAATATTATCGACAGCTCTATAGCAAAGCGGCTGCCCAGAGACTGGCGGCCAGTGGCAACAGCGCCAACGAGGCTAATCATGAAAATGACAATGCCAGCAGCAACAGCAACAACAACAATAACTGCCAATTGAGGGGAACAAGGGGCGATGAGTACGATACGGTTGGCTTTGGCACTGGCGATTGCGATTTTATCGCAGCGCAATTAGATGCCAGCGAAGATGCGGACGATGGCATCGATCTGGGCGATAGCAACAACCACCAACAACAACAGCAGCGTAACAGAAATACAACAACAACAGCAACAGCCACGAGCAACCGTCCACTGTTTCCCGCCAAATGTGAAACGTCGACAACGACGCCGCGTCGCAGCAAAAAGTTGCTGCGCTCGCTGCGTGCACATGTCAAGGGCGAGCCCAAGCACAAGGAGCAGCAGCAGCACCAACAGCAGCAACAGCAGCAGCAACAGTTGCCACCAGAGGAGCCCACCAAACGCAATGCAAAGGTAACCGTGCTGGACGATCCCTTTTTGTTTGGCATCGACGCGGATCATTTGGGTGATCTGATTCGTGGCAAGCACTACAATACCACGGATGCCACCGAGCACATAGCCAAGTACTATAGCATGCAGCTGGAGCAACAGCAGCTGGAGTCGAGCTGCACTGCTCAGGTGTTGGAAATAATCGAACAGTCCGAGGAGGAGCTGCTGGAGGAGCCCAAACCGGCGTTGCCACCCAAGCAGAAGCAACAGCGCGCTGCACCGCCGCCACCCGCACGCACCAATGCACCGACCATGCCAGCAGAGGGAGCTGAATTGCAACCGCTTACCGCCAGCGATCTTAAGTTTCTGAATTTGAGCCTGCGCCAACGCAGTTTGCCGCGCAGCATGAAGCCGTTTAAGGATCCGCATGATATTAGTTTCACTTTCAATGAGCTCAACAGCTCCAACTGCAGCGCCGCTCAGCCACCGGAAGTGGTTGTCGGCATAACTGAAACGGATCCAGCAGCAGCAGCAGCAGCAGCAACAGCAACAGCAGCAGGAGCACGAACAACAGGAGCAATCGCATCCAACACACAGCAGGAGTCAAATGAGTGAGTAACTTTTTAGCCCCCCTCTTCGATCATTTGTCAGATGCAATATCGCTGACAATTTAAATGCATAACTTTGCAAAGTGATTGCCGTTGGTTGCTGGTGGTGGTGCCCTGTGCAAATAATGATTGATTACCCGGCAGCAGCAGCGACAGCGACAGCCAACAACTTGTTGCGCAAGTTGGCAGCAACAGAAGTCAATGAACACACATTGCGTGTTCTCTACACAGCACCAAACCGCAAAACTGCACGCAACAGCAACGCACAACAACAACAGCAGCAACTTGTTCTCAATGTTGTTGTTGCTGCTGCTGCTGAAATTGAAACCAATACGAGACGCTTGACTGTTAGCTGGCGCGCTGTTTGCTCGGCTGACTGACCGGCCGGCCGGTTTCGCTTGTTGTTATGTGCATGCGCATCACTCACTCAACAGCAACGGCAACAGCAGCAGCAGCAGCAACAACTGAGCGACAGCGACAACGACAACGACAACAGCATTGGCATCTCATGCTCGGGTTACGCATACGCCGCATTTACCGGCAGCAACAGCGACAGCGACAGCGACTGCCAAAGTGTGATTTACCAATGCCTTTTGTCTGGCGCGGCTCGCTTTACATAAACATGAGCAAAAGTTGCTGTTGTTGCTGTTGGTGCTGCTGCTGCTGCGGCTCATGTCATGATTGTGCATAATGCCATGCAAATATTGTGGCCCTAAGTTATTGTGTTTGTGCAGCACGCAGCTTATGAAATATGGGCGCTGGCTGGCTGCATGGCTGCCTGGCTGCTCTGCAAGACTTGCCCTCACTGCCAAGGAAGAGCGCATTAGAGTGGGCCCCGAAAAAAATGCGCAAATGCAATTGTTCTGCAGTGTCATGACATTGCCTGTTTTGGCCCGTCGAGCAGTCGAATATATTGCATATATTGTTATGCTATTGAAGCTCAGCAGCTCCTTATGATTTACAATGCATACCCCAAACAAAAGACTTAGGAAACGAACTTGCCCAAAGGCTAAGCAAGACGGAATGTGCAGAGCGCAAACAGAAGAGAAAAAAGTACCAAACAGAAGCACCCAAAAAACACAACTCAATTAGCTGCTGCTTTTGCATTCAAGCAAAGGCAATGGGTCTAATCAATGCATTTCAAATGGGCTGACAACAGGAAAAGCCCGCCAGCCCATGGAAACGAACTTAGAACGCACTCGCAAAACATAATTAATAATAATAACAGACGCCGTTTTGATGCCGCCCGACAGCCAACTGCCAGCAGCTAAAAAGAAATGGCTGTAAAGACCAAAACAAAAATAAAAAGCAACAGCAATGGAATTTTAGATTGAGAATTCAGTAGCTGCCATTTGCCACACGCGAGTCAAGCGAATTAGCCCCGCAGCCAGTTTTCGTCTCTCTGTGTCTCTCTCTCTCTTTATCCCTCATTCTCTTGCTCTCTCTGTGCCTGTCTCGGGCAACATTTCAACAGTTCTTAATGCACCCACTGATATATACTGCACATTTTAATTGCAACTTTTCACGACTCTTAATGAAGTTATTAAAAAATTGCCCGGCAATCATTTAAGCTGAACTCGCTAACTCCAACTCTGAATGGCCATCTCGAGTTGGCCATCGTCTTAATAGCTGCAGGTTTTACCTGAATCTAACAGCAGTCCAGTCTCCACTCCAGTTGAGCCATTCGTAGCTGTGCTCAGCTCGTGTCTAAGCATTCAATTCAATCTTAACTACCATCGACAGTTGCATAAATCTCGAGCTTTACTTGACTTTAGCTGCTCTCGCCACATAAACTATCTGCTATATAGTTGGCTAAGCAGGGCTTAAATGACTCCTTCATACTTGGCTTTTTACGACAACTGCGCATGTAGCTTCCTTCTTCTTTTTGTTCTAATGACAATTCTAATGTTTCTTTCTATCTTTCTCAAAACATAATTAGCTGAAAGGCAATGTGTTAAGTGCTCAAGCATTTGCTTAATGGGCAACAAGTTGAATGGGTTAATTAGTAGTTACTCCTGGTTAAAAAATATATAAGAATATAGGTATATCTAAATGACAACTTCTTATATGATTAGTTTTGTGCAGACCATCACGTTTAGCTTGAGAGCAGGGTGGGAGTGGACAAACAATGTTACTATTTATGAGAAATTTGCTGGAAAAGATTCTATTATTTTTGAGGCAGAACCATTGCAGTTTTATTACAAATAAAAAATATATTAATCAGCATGCTCATCTGAATTCATATTCATTTATATGAACAGGCGGATAGAGCAAATAATATAGTCAACTGAAACAAAAGCTGGATCAGCTTAAATATTCATATATTCAATTTCATTTGTCTTTCAAACACAAAATCCTAATTATTATACCCTTTATACACGCATTTAAAAATAGATATAAATAACTACTTTAAAATATGTTAACAATAAGAATCCGGATTTAAGTCCAAGTCTAGTGTATGAAATCAAATATCCATCTCTATAAATCACATTGTCTTAGCTGAAAATCAAAGTTGCATATCTATAACTTACTTAAGAACTAAGACATATGTCTCAAGTGTGCTAACACTGCGAGCTCAAAGCCAGACTATTTGTTTATTCAGTTCATTTAGACAATACAATTTATTGCCGCATGAACTAACGCTTAGAATAATACAAAAGGAAGAGACACAGCAGAATTTCTAAAAATAGTTGTTGCCGCTTTGTGATAGATGATTCAAACATAAATCTATGGCATTGCCATTGTCAATGTTTTTGTTGTAATACACAAAATTTCCTTGTAGATGGCCAATGCATAAACAATAGTTAAGAGCGAACCGGCTATTTGTCAGGGCAAACACTTCAGCGCCTGCCAGTAGGACACACTTATATTGATTTTGTTTTTAATTAAGAAAGCCATTAAGGGCACTTGGGCAACAACAGCAGCGGAAGCAGCGTCAGCAGTTGTTGTTTATGCCAAGATCCACTGGCACATTTGCCATTTGAGCCAAAAGCGCCTGACAAATGACTTTGGGCGTTACTGAGGCATTTCTGTGTGACTTGGCCGTTCCTCTGTTGCTGTTGCTGTTGCAGTGTTGCAGATGCAACTTAATTACAAAAACAAAATGCAACAAATCTTGTGAGTGCATGCAACTGGCATAGCCAGCCAGACAATTGGCCAACTTGCCAAACAGTTGCCTGCCAAGTGCCATTTGCAAAGATGGAGACTTCGGCTCCAACTCCGACTGAGAGGCAGACCGTGGCAGACGGCGCCAGTCAACTGCGAGAGAGGAGAACAACAAGTGAGCCGCCTCTTGATTTATTTATGCAAAACGATAAAATATGATTTTGTCCCTGTGAAAATAAGGCAGACCATTAAAGTCATGTTGTTCCTTTAAAAAGAAGAAATCAACTCTTACACTCTTTACGCACGCTGTCTCTTTCTTGCGCGCATGTTTTCCATGCTAATTACTTTGGTCTGGTCTCGCCAGCGCCCGTATATACATACATATATATGTATACATATATGTATTTGTATCTTACACAACAATTGCGTCGCATATTAATTGTGTATTCGGTTAAAGCGTGATTTCTCAGCCGCGATAATGGCCATAAGCTTAAGTTGCCCTTCCACGCGTTTCGGCGCATTTCTTAAGCGCTTAAGCAGCTGTCAAAGTGTCCAAACGCAAATCACTTGGGGCATGTCCGATTGCCAGATATCCGAGGGTACCAAAAGAAATTGAAATCGGTTTCACGCATCGAGAGCTGAGTGCGTGAGCGACACATAGAACATGAGATATTAGAAACCTTTCAGAAAAGTGAATTAACAAAATCTACCTTTAGAAATGTGAATCATCATCAGCTTTCTGTCTCTCACACTTATGTCACTTCCTCTCTCTTAATTCTCTGACTTGAAATTGTATTCGACAATGTATATCGTTTCAATTCATACCCTATCGTGTCACGCTGCCATCTCTAGCCAAACTCACAGAATTCCTGCCATTCTGCCAACTCACGATACATTTTGTTTAGCTTCAACATGTCTGCGCCCACGTTAGCCAATTGGTCATGGATATTTTTTTTTGATACACACACACTTACACAAACACACACACACACACACAGTGTCCCAGACTATGAGATGAAGTGCGTATTTTGGCATTATGCAGATCTGTTTGGCCGCCTTTTGTTGCCAAAAGTTGACAGCTAAATGACATGCGCCGCGCTCGAACATTTCTTTGTTACACATATTTCTCTCCCTCTCACTCTCTCTCTCTCTCTCTCTCTTTATTTTTTGTTGTTTAAGAGGCAGGCATGCGGCTACAAATCACTTAATGCATTTCTCTCGCTAATTAATTAAACATTTAGCGCATACACACGCACAACAACATGCAGCCTATAAATTTATTGCTCGATAACCGGAGCCAGTAGCAGAGGCAATGAAAATGAGTATAAAAAAAAACTGCGCGTAATTTTCATTGACAGCTTCACTTTGGCGAGCCTTTGCATTTAAATTGCCTGCATGCCACTCGGCGGAGGCACTTACGCAGTGCGAGGGAGACAGACAGAGCGCGAGCGGCAGCAGCGGGGATGAGGCAGGTTAGGGAGCTGGTTGTTGCATTAACACTCTTTGCATTCCTGCCTCGTTAGCTGTTGAACTTGCCAGCCCAAGTTGGTGGCCAGGCTTTTCTGGTTTTTCACTCGCAGTCCGGCAATGTGGCTAGTGGCAAGTGGCAAGCCTGCAAGGCTGCGCTGCAAGGCGGCGGCGTTCATTTCTAATCATGATAAGCGTTTTTGGGGCCGGCAACACGACGACACGTTGCGCATTATCATTGTTTGTGTGCATTTGATATTATGTAGACCTTATCGAGAACAGAGCTACTCGACCAGTTCAATACGCACACAGCAAGCAAAAGAGAGGAGCACAGGCTATTACTATTACTATCTAGCATTAATGTTTCCTTCTGAACATGGGCAGAGGCTATTAAGAAACGAAACTGTTATGTGTTGAAAAAGTCAAGAAAGATTATGCCGAATGGAAATATCAAATGGGAAGAAATATATGAAGGAAATAAAATCTATTTTTGGCACAATCAATGTGCGAAGCGCAATAGATGAAGAAAAATCGGTTGATAGCTGAATAGAGTTAGGAAAGACGGGCATAGATAACTAGATCAGCTCGTACATAATAGATGAGTAAAAATATATAGTCTCTGTTTTAACTCGTAATTATAGAAGAGGCAGCTCTTATATACGTTTATTTGTATGCCTGCTTGATAGCCTCTGCCTGCATGACATGAATGAATTTCTGTACAAAAAAAGTCCTGTTGACAGGTATATGCAAAGTAATTATGAATGACAGATCTTACACAGTTTTTGCACAGCATAACAGTTATGGCCAGGCTATTAAGATCTCAGCCTTTGCTTGTCTTCAACTGCTTTTCATGGCCAATCCTGGGCGTTTTCCGTTTATCAGTGGACATCAATTGCATAGATTATTGACTGTCATGCACTCATAATAAAAAGCAATTAGCAGCTAATTATATGGCATGTTTAGTCTGGCTAGAGGTTGTCAACATACCAGAGAACAGTTAGCCAGGCCAAGTTCAGCTGTTATGCGCAGTTACCGTTTGACTTTGTCAACATTTGCCAAAAGTTTCGTCGCTTAATTTTGAGCCAGTTGTCGTCATGTTGTAGCCAACAACTACAACTCAGCTGGGGAAACAAGCCATAGCAGAAGAAGAACTAGTCGGAAACCCAAATGCAGACACGATGCTGCTCGGTTGGAGTTCGATTTCAAAAGATGCAGCATCCAACATGCTGCGCCGACTGCGTAGGCAGCAGTAGCAGCAGCAGCAGCAGCATCTTACACTGCTCCCGCTGCTCCCATCTATGCTAGTGGTCTCCTACTGCACTGCTTTGGTTTTGTTAATGGCCAAGAAATTAGATTCCGATTGCAGTTGACCATAAATCAAAGCCAGGCAACTTGCACTCTGGGAAATAAACCGCGGCAGCAAAAGCGGCTTTCTGTAAATCATATTACGGTTAATTTGTGAACAGTTTTGTTAAGGAGCCTCGCACATAAATCATCCACATCGGCTACGTCTCTCTCCCTCAACATGTTTAGCGTCGGCAAATGTCATTTATAATTGCGGTGGGGCTTTATGGCTCTCGCATAAGACAGGTGCCAAGGTTTTAATCAAATGATTTATGTGGCTCAAATGTGGGTCTTAGGTGTGAAATAGCGAAATAGCTTACAATACTTGAAATGCATATCTAAATGGAGCTGTTGCAATTCGAATGCCATTGAGATAGCAATGGAGTAGCTCAAAGCAAACATATTAGCTGAAATGAGACTCAGATTAAATATGATCGATTTCCATTTGGTTGTGAGCCACCTATAAGAGGTATCTTGGCCTGTTTTAAATATATATTTAATGAATCAATATTTGATTGTTAGCTACTCAGATGACTCCCAGTCTGCATGACCTTCAAGTGCCTATTTTCTCATCACAATCAACATTCAATCAAAATACTCAAAGAGGATGCCCTCCAGTCAAGGTCTACAAATACAATGCGATAATAAGTTAAACATTTATCCTAAACATTATGTGCTTATGTCTCGACTCTGATGTATTCAATTGAACTTGACTGCTTCAAGTGGCAAGCTGAAACAAATATCAATCAATGCCAATTTGCTTAGCAAACAGCACACAAACACTCACAAAAAAGACAACAACAAAAAATTATGAAAAAAATTCAGATGAGCCGCAACGCAATGTTGAAAAGCTAACGGATACACAAATGGATGGCCCGAATGGCTAGCCAGCCAGTAATTATGGTCAAAAACAAAATTGAGCATAATCACCACGCACTGAGGAAACATGGATGTATCAAAATGAAAATCGAAGCAGCCGCATAATTTATAATAGCCCCAAACACAAAAAAAAGTATGAAGAAGATATGAAGAGGAACACGAGTTGAACAAAAAGCATAAAAAGCAAAGACACGGCTTCAATTAAAAACAACAGAGGGAGAGATGAGAAGAAAAAAAAACAAGTTCATAGACCAAAGACAACGACCACAACGTTTGCTGGCATTGCTGATCGCTGAATGCTAAGATGCTGGGTTGCTGTGAGGCTGCTGCTGCGACTCGCCGTGGGCCCGCTGGCACAGCCGAGCGAGAGAGAGAAAGAGATTTTGCTAGAACTCTGGCTATATTCAATCAGTGGGCGACCCGAAACAAATGCATTTCAATTTTTTGATGAATTTACAGCGAGTTAAAAATTAATTAGAAGCTAGCCAAGAGCAACAGCAGGAGGAGCTGCAGCAGCAGCAGCAGCTACAACAAACTAACGCGTCCAATCAATTACCATCGTCAACATTATTGGCCGTTATGTCAGCAGCAATGGCTCAGTCTTCAGCTCCCTTGGCCTCTCTGTCTTTCTCTCTCTTTCGACAAGCATTTAGCGCGCCAAATTTGCATTGATGATGCAATTTTTCAGCAGCAGCAACAGCAGCAGCAGCAGCAGCAGCGTTTGCTAGTTGAGCTAAGTGCAGATCTGAGTGCAACGTTTCCCTGCATTTTCCGACAGAGAGTTCTGAAACCTGCTTTTGTTTCCAGCTAACACTTCACTGGGCCGCAGACGAAGATCGTTTCAGTTGTTGTTGTTGTTGTTGTCGTTGTTGTTGCTGTTGTTGAAGTGTTGTGGCATCTTTGCTTCGATGTTTGCCGCGCAACATCACACACACTGGCGCACACAAATTGCTGGCATAGTTGTTGCTGTTGCAGCAGCTGTGAAAATTTGCACGCTCACAAAACAATTTTCGTTGCCGTTAGCAGAGCAGCCAAAGCCAAAGTGAAAAGCTAAAAGCCAAAGCGAAATGTTGCTGCAACATTTTTGCCGCCTGCTGCAAATGTTGGCGACAACAAGAACAGCAACAGCAAAACCAACAGCAACACCAACAGCAACAGCAACTGCAACAACATTAATTGGTCATCAGCTTTGTTACCGAAAGATAAGCAAACAATTTGTTCTCTGCCTGGCCTGGGAGCTAACCACGCCCCCCTCTCTTTTTAAACGCCGCCCCTGGTGCTCCCCATCGATGGCTGCTGGTGTGAAAATTCGCGTTGTGATCTGCAAGAATTATGCAATTATTTTGCTTATGCGCGACTTTCTAAATTGAACATACAAATTAACAGCTGCCTTTCATGTACAGTTAGTCATTTAATTGATTTCTCTCGTTCTCCCTCTCTAACCCTCTCTCTCTCTCTCTCTCGCTCTCTCTTTGTGTGTGCAATTAGTGCCACTTGGCGTATGCGCAATAAATGCAATGGCCACACGCAGTCAAAGAATGGGCCACAGCATGGGCTCACTCTGACTGCGGCAGACATTCTTAATCAACTTTTAGCTGCAGCAGAAAACAACAAAAAGAAAAATAAAAGAAAAAAAACCAGCAACGAGTTGGAATTTTTACCAGCCGTGGAGCGGTACGAGTACGAAGTCTGGGTACGACTCGCTGCCAAAGTCAATAAAAATGTCAACACGCCAAATGTCATGTTGACAGCGACTGTAGTTGGGAGGCTGTATGTAGTTGGAGCCAGACACAATGCAGAGACAGTGCAGAGGAGCCGGAGAGGCGGCAACAGCGACTGGTTCACCGGGGGCTTAGATGAAGCTGTGCTACGTGTGTTCCTTCCATGTTTGCCATAAACTTTACGACAATTTTTATTGACAATTCAAAAATCGTTTATGACAATCGCACTAGTTGTGAGCGCGCTGCATGGGTTTTAATAAAGCTCTCTCCGTATTGCACTAAGTTCTTGTTGCTGTTGTGAGTAGACGTGTATGTGAATATCCTAGTTACTGAATGTAGTTTAGTGTGCTTTATCATATAGATTTAATTGTATTTAGAAATCAAAATCTATTCTTACCAGAATTTTTGTACTTAATGATTACTATTTAAGCCCACGTATAAAAGAAATTTGATGGCTCGTAACACTCTACCATAAAATTGGATTTGTTTAACTGACTTTCTTCCTCTATTACCTCAGTCTTCACACAGACTTACTTGTGACAAGTTTTCATTTAAAAATTATATTTAAATAAATTTTTATTTTATTTAAATATAATATACAAATTTAATATATTTTCTAAGTAGCATTTATATTTTACACAAAAGACTTTTATATTTAGTTTTCTATAAAGAAGTTGGATTTAGCTTATCAAGTGTAATTCAATTTTACTCTAAAGGAAAGAGAATTTATAATTTATTAATACAAAATAAGCATTAGTTTAACAAGTTAGAGAAATTTTCTGATTTATATACACAAACGCCGCCAATTTACTTGATTTCTTAAGCTAGAGGCCATTCTGTATAGAAAAATGTTAAACATTCCCTATCCTATCTAAGTTTTCAATTCAATTATCATTAATTTATAAATAAAGGGTATTTCATAGTCGACTATTGCCTTCAAAGTTCCTCTTGACTTTGCCTGCAGCTGTAAAACAATAAAACGCAACAGACGCTGCCGTTCGCAGGAGTCATAAAGGAACCTGGACAATAATTGTTGCTGTTGTTGTTGTTGCTGTTGTCGACATCGTAAAACTTACTAAACAAGTCTCACTGGTCAAATTCCAGAGACGACATTTAAGGGACCACCTGTCAGGGGAAGGGCGAGAGAGGAGCAGCAAAATTGAGCTATGGAAAACTAGCGTGTGGAAACTTTCGCCTCCAACAGCATTAACCCAAATTTGTGGGCACAGCTAACCGCACAACCAATTGTTGCTGCTGCGGCTGTTGGCCATGGCTCAGATCTAGGGGCAGCCATTGAGACGTCCGTCTTAGCAATTTGTCAACGCGTTCGCCGTGGCGTATATAATGATCATTCATTTAGATGCCAGCCGCCAGATAAGCGGCCCAGCTAAATATAGTATAGACGCAAAACTATATATATATGTATATATATTTATATATGCATATATATGTATATGTATATAGGTATATATGTAATGGAGATGGCGAGTGCTTGAGCTGATGTTGCCACCACTTGACATGGTCGTGCAGCTGCAATGGGCAACAGAAGAGGAGCGTGGAAGACGAGGCGAGGCGTGGCGGGGAGGTTGTGCGGTTTATCAATGGCAACGCTTTGAACTAGTTTTAGGGCGCGAAAGCATGAGCCTAGAGTTAAAGCAGAAGTGGAGGCAACACAACCAAGTGGGAAAAACCAGTTTTTGGTCTTATTCTTTTTTTTTTTTTTTTTGGTTCAACGACTGCCAAAGTGAACCCTTTCAACTGTTGCTGCTGCTTCGGCTGCTGCTTCTTCTTCAAGTTTATACTTTGGCAATGCAAATACAAATATTGGCAACAGCTGCCCGCAGGCCAGAGTCTGCCCGCATTTATTATACACAAGCATGGCATGGCTCAAGGGTTTGCAACACAATAAAAACCTGCGTTTTATAGCAACAGCAGCCAGTTTGGCAACATGTTGCTAGCAACATTGTTGCAGTGCACGCAAATTTCGTGCGTATTCGCTATGGCACTTTCCATTTTCATCTACTAGCTAGCTGCTAGTTGCTAGCTGCGGCTGCTTTAATGGCTTAATACAGCAACCAACGACTACAAATTGAAACTTGGCCACAATTGCTTTTGGCCAATTTTACGCAATTCGCCGCACAGTCAACAATAAATTTGCAAATTGCAAAAATGTGGCGCGCAAATGAAAAGAAATGCAGGTCGCCAACAGCACAACTGCCAACTGACCGCACAATAAATTCAACAGACTTCCAGCTCCAACTCCTGGCTAGCCAGCTGCAGTCTCCTCTCATTTTCCTGGCTGCAGCAACAAATTTGTTGTTTAGGCACAGTTTTGGCATTCGCTTCGCTTTTCATTTGTATTTTCAGTGCAGTGCAGTGCAGTGCTAGGCCAGGCCAGGTCTGGCTGCGTTCCCAGTTGCCGTGTCTGCTGAATTTCGAGTCCCAGGTCTTAGTTCCCCAGCCCGTTTGTTTGGCTTGTAATTTGAGTTTGAATGCGGCTGATTTGACAGCAGCCAACACTTTTGTCTGCCCGCCGCTGGCATCTGTCTCCAGCTGAGATGGTGACTGCGACTGTGACTGCGACTGCACGTGCAGTGGTTCCCCTTTTTGGCTATCCCACGCCAATCCGATCCAATGCAACACCACGCATTCTTTACAGCCTGCTCCTACACCTACTCTTCTCTGGGCTACAGCGTTTTGCGCTTTCAAATGCAAATGTCGACGCTCCATGAAACAATGGGGCAAAACTACATTTTAGCTGGTTTACTGGTTTACTGCCTGCCAAAGTCGAAAAATCTGCGCAATTAATTTGCGGGGCAAACCGCAACAGCCACTCGCCGCCGCACACCACTGGCACCACCTTCCACAATATATTGACACATCAGCAACTGCGCGCGTAGTCAGCGAACTAGAAATGAAATTGCAATCGCTAAAGCGGATGCGGATGCTGAAACAAAAAGAATGAATTCGCCTGGTTAAATCATCCGGGCCCGCAAAAAAAAAAAAAATAAACAACAAAAGGGCGGCCACATTGTTTTGATAAAACGCCCGCATGGGCACACACACGCACACAAATACTCACAGGCTATTCGTGAACATATATGTATATATCCCAGTTGGTTACGCCCAGCAGCCAAACGTTTGGCCAGAAGGAAGTCAATGCTACAGTTACATATGCGCAGACAATGCACAGTTATCCTTTGATAGGTACAACAACAACAACAATTGGCATAAAATGGTGCGTGCTGTGGTTGATATAAGGCGGACAGTTGATTCCCCTACAATAAAAAGCGTAGATCCTTTTGGGAATTCTGGAATTTGATGTTTTATTGAGAGATATTGTTGTGGCTTTTTTAAAGATTATTATAACTGTGTTCTAAAGTATTTAAATTCATATAATATCATATAAGTTTTTAAGCTATGAATGGATTATGTTTGATGTTGAAGTTCTAAAAAATGTAATATCTAAGCTGCGAAAGTTGTTTGAATGCTTTTTAAATACATTTGCTCATAAGGTAAACAAAAACTATGGCTGAAAAGACGTGAGAGCTGTGTGCTCTTAAATATTGATTAAAACTGCTCTATAGGAATATGTTTTTTATATTTTAAAGATTAAAAGACTTATATAAAGTTTATAATGGAATATTTAAAGACTTACATCAAATAATAATGGAAAATTTTGGTTTAAATAAAATAAAAATTATTGCGACAGACCTGCAAGCTCGATTTGATCTTTTCAAAGACTATAAAAAATACATATAAAAGTGTCAATAAAATTCATCAAAATTTAAATCATTGAATAAAACTTTCAATAATAATTTTCGGTTCTATTCTGAGACATTTGCTGAATCTTATTCAGAAGCCTCATATTCATCAGCTTAAAGCTTAAACACGGAATATATTAAGATTATTCACATAGCTGATCAATGCAAACATAGCTTGATCAATGTACTTTACTGCAGCGATCATTGTAAGCATTTCGAAGCCCACCAGTAGACCTAATACTACTACACACACTACACACACATACACATGCACACAGACAGTCGTAAGTCCCTCGACAGTTGCTTGCAGCGCATTTTTTTGGGGGCGCAGCTAGGATAACAATGTCAGCAGTACAACAAAATGACAAACAGCGACAGCGACAGCCCAAGGGCCCGGAAAGCAGACAACAGCAAAACATACAAATACATATATATTTCTCACTCTATATATATATATATATATATATATATACATACGACAAACGGTAAAAACAAGCAGAGCCGTCGATTTGTTTGTGTAAGCGCTGTGAAGCGTATTTGTACTTTCATTTTGATGTGCAGGCTGCAGTAAAAAACCGAAGCCTTTTTTTATGGCGTCGCATAAAAAACAAACTAAAATTGACAGCTTGTACAAATTGAAAAAATATTTATATTAAATCTATATATACATATACTACACACATATATGAAACCCGCGAATTACAAAGGAAATCACATTGTTTTGCGGTTTCATAATTCATTTAAAATATGATTCGGTTTTGGCTGTTAAATTTTAAATTTATTTACCACAATTTCCCAGCGGATAGTTAAACCTTTGACCCGCCATGTAATGTGATGTGAAAATATTTTAATTGAGTTTGAATTTCGCCACGCCACAAAAATGCCAATAACTAAAGCCTCCTTCTCGTTCCCTCTTTCTGTGTTTTGCAGGCCCATAAGTCGCACTCCGCTGACGCAGATCTCCTATCTGCAGAAGATACCTACGTTGCCGCGCCACTTCTCGCCCAGCCAGGCAGCAGGGCCTTTGAGCACACTTGTTGGTCTACCCAGCAGCTCATCGGCGAGCGCTTTGTATGCGGCACAGAATGCGGGCATGTTGCCCACATCGCCGCTGCCGTTGCAGCGGCATCAGCAATACTTGCCGCCGCATCACCAACAGCTGCCGATGCTGCCTCCAACTGTTGCCCAGGCCAAGTATACAAATGCACACCAACAGCAACAGCAACAGCAACAGCAGCAGCAGCAACATCATCAGCATCATCAGCTGTCGCCGGCGCTGTCGACGCCATCGCCGCCTTCACTGCTACATCATCCGGCGGTCAATTCCAGCTCCTCTTCCTCTTCGGCAGCAGCAGCAGCGGCGGCAGCGCATGCGCCCTTCCTAGCCGGTCCGCACATGCAGGACATGCAACGGCAATCGCACTCGGACGATGACAGCGGCTGTGCGCTGGAGGAATACACCTGGGTGCCGCCCGGCCTGCGACCGGATCAGGTGAGTTCACAGTGCCTAGATCAGTGATTTGTGTGCGCAGATAAGCTGCGTGACTCGACTGGCCGTGGTGGCTTCACTTCACTTGACTTGACTTGACTTGACTTGACTTATTGTGCGTGATTTTGTCACTAAAATAGTGGAGCCAGAGCTGTTCATCAGCAAGCCATAAATCAGTCAGACGACGAGCCGATAGCGAATGCAGCGCGCATCTCTCATCTGCAAGCTGCAATCGAGCCTGGACTCTCTGACATCTCTCTAGCACCCCTCAGCGTGTGGGCCAACTCGAAGCTGTCTGCATATTGAAAATTAGATTGTGCTAATGAAACTCCAACTGATGCGGCCCACTCGCTGCCGCAGCAGCTGTTTCAACTTGTTAGCCATTTCTCAAAGCGACTTTTATGGCCAATTCAATGGCCAAAAAAGAGAGAAAAAATTGTATTTGAATGATTTTTTTCAATTATTTTTTTCCTTTCCTTTTTTTTTTTGGCTGCCTTTTACGCCACATAAATTATTTGCGTAAAATATGCGCCAATGCCAAATAAATCTTGCGCAATCTTTTCCAGCGACCGCGGCGCCCAAAAGCGCACTACTAACCATTTTTTAGGGCCCTATTTTTTTTTTGGAAACCTAGACCAGTGACAGTGATAGCATAGACTGCAGCTGGACCTCGAACTGGGCCCTGGGTCTTGGGCAACAACGCTTTGACATGCTGATGGAGACTGAGTTGCCATTCGAAATGCATAGAGTCGCGTTAATCCCGCTCAAACTGACACCGCCTATCACATGTCGAGCAGGCAGACGTTTAAATACCCTGTAAGCGGGGAATGTATAAAAGAGGGTAGCTAGAAGAGTAAGAGTATGAATTAAGCAGCGCACATCCACTTAGAGTTAACCGAAGCGAATTAGTTCGAGTGCAGGCAGATTATATTAGAAGAGATTGATTCTATGAGAATTCTTCATTAGGCTTTTAGCTAAATATATAAACATATTTGAAGTTCTTAGAAGTTCTTCTGTTAAAGATAATATTTTTAGAAATGAGAACTCTTTCATACCATAGCTAAAAGCATCTCAAGTTTTTGTTCATTATCAAACTTAGCCTTATGGTGGTAAGCCTGATATAACTAGAGCTTAAACTCGAGTGCCAAGTTAGTTTACAGATGTTCAGTTGCCTTAGCCAAAGTTACAAATCAAGAGTTTTAGCGTTAGCAAAAGATTTAGATTCCAAAACTGATCACGGGCGCAGTAACAGAAGGTGCGAACTTGGACTTAACACCTGAATATCTCTTAATTGATCTAATTCAAACTCAACTACAGCGTATCTCTTAGTCCCACTTGCCTGCTTGGCTTGCTGACATTGCCATTGCCATATTGTATTTTTGGCAAACGCTACAAACAGAATTGAAAATTTATTTACAGCCATTTACGTTGACGTAGCATAAGCCATGTGTCTGTCAGTCAGTCAGTCAGTCGGTCGGATAGTCCGTTCGTCCGTCTCTTAGTCGGACTGTCTATCACGCAGGCCAGTTGGTTGCCTGGCGGGCCGTTGGCTCAGTCTGTGGTCATTTGCCGGCAGATCGCATGCTTAAACTTCGCGGCACTTGAAGAGGCAGAGAGAAACGCAAAAAAAAAAAACGTGGCCAATAAACTGAGCAGCCGATTGCAACGGCTTAGAAGTTGACCGTGGCAGCACGTTGCGCACCTTTCAACCTGGCCAAAATGGCCAAATCAACGTAATAAAATCAAGAGGAGAAAATCTTCTAGCCAGCTAAGCAACCTGCTGTGCGCCATTTGACAGGCCTCCAAACTTCATAATGATGATGATGACGATGATAATGCTGAAGCGGCGAAGCTTAGCTTAAAACCCTTTTGCATGCACTTAGCTTAGAGTTTAGTGTGCGATCTCTACAGAACTCTCTTTCAACTCAACTCACAATTGACTCTCTCTCTCGCTCTCTCTCTCTCTCTTTCAGGTTCGCTTGTACTTCTCGCAAATACCCGACGACAAAGTGCCATACGTCAACAGTCCCGGCGAGCAGTATCGTGTGCGACAATTGCTGCATCAACTGCCGCCGCATGATAACGAGGTGAGTCTCTGCTATATCTACATCCACTGTGCGCACCACTGCAACCCACTGTGTGTCCCTGGGGTGACTCTGGCCAGTGAAACTGTCAATTTCGTGGTATTTATTCAAATGTGTGCACATTTTATCGTGATTGAATGGCCTCGTGTCCTCGCAGCGACAGCTCGAATTACGACCAAAAAGGCATCGAAGTCAATGCCAACTATTTTCCCACACATGCCCAGTCCCTAAATCGTTGTTGTTGGTGTTGTTGTTCCTGTGCCTTTTAATTAATCAAGGAAACAAGTGCAACTAACTGAACCGGACAGCCCTGGCGAAAAACCACAAAACTACGACAAAAATCAACAAAAACTAAAGGCTAAAAAAGCCCAAGTCGAAACTTGAATGCTCTCGATAATATATGTGTGCTATAGAGTGAAATTTGTAATAGAAGGCTTAGTTGCAGAAGAATGAACTAAATAAATATAAAAATACTTACGAAGGCAGTTAGATTCTAGCAGGAAAGCAAAACGTTTTTGATTCTCCTCAGTTTGGTCAAAGCTTGAATAAATTCACAGATATATTTAGCTGCAGAATATTTAATTTGATTTTTAATCAAGATAAACTTGACATTATGCAGCAATACTCCCTTTTATATCTTGCCAAATGATATCATGGCAAAACTCTTCTTTTCTTAGGGTATAGAGCTTAGGTTGAGCGGATTCCCACAGCTGTAAGTTGGGGCATATCAGTTACCATTTTAGCATTTTAGCATTTACCACTTTTAACCACTGCCACTAACTGAGGGGTTGCCATGTTAACGAGTTGCCGACCAGCCGTTGGCACTGGGTGTGCGTATCTACCTGTGTATGCATGGCGGCTGTGCGTATGAGTGTTTGTGTGTGGCAAATGCCCAAATTCCAAGCCGAAAGTCAAATCAAATTGTGCGCTGTTTCAACAAAAAAAGAGGCAGCCCAAAAAAATTTGCATACAACACAAACGAGAAACGCTGACCACAAAGAGTAAGAGCAGAAGGCTGCTGCAGCTGGACTAGATGCTAACCCAGTTGATGGGCAGCCTTGGCTACCGTTCGCTGTCTGCGGTTGTCTGCCCTGCCCACAGGCCACTCGACTTTGAGTTGGAGTTGTGGACGAAGACTCAAGCAGACGAACAATCTGCGCCCCATAGTTGACTTCTTAGAAAGATCGCTTCAGCCTGCCCACCAACAACAACAACAGCAACAGCAGCAAGAACAACTTGAACATATGATTTGGCTGTCTCTCTTTCTCTGTCTGACTGTCTGTCTGTGTGTCTTTAGAAACGGTTCTTCTGTCATTGCAGGTTCGTTACTGTCACTCACTGACGGATGAGGAGCGCAAGGAGCTGCGTCTGTTTTCCACACAGCGCAAACGTGATGCACTTGGACGCGGCAATGTGCGACAGCTGATGAGCGCACGTCCATGCGATGGCGTAAGTATCTAGTAACTAGTTGCCCCACCTCTTGGGCCAAACTTTCATTACAATTGCAATTGCATTTGGCAGTGCGACGAGCTGATTTCCACTGGCGACATTGCTGTCTTTGCCACGCGCCTTGGCCCCAACGCCAGCTGGCATCCGGGCTGTTTTACGTGCTGCATTTGCCGCGAGCTGCTCGTGGACCTCATCTATTTTCATCGCGATGGTCGCATGTATTGTGGCCGCCATCATGCCGAAACGCTGAAGCCGCGCTGCTCAGCCTGCGATGAGGTAAGTTTGCCCGCTCCTTCGCCACAGACTCTTGAGCCCCCCTAAAGGGGGTGAAGCAAAACTTTTTGCTCAACAGCAACAAAACTTTTCGCAGATTATCCTGGCGGATGAGTGCACAGAGGCCGAGGGACGTGCCTGGCACATGAATCATTTCGCCTGCCACGAGTGTGACAAGCAGCTGGGCGGCCAGCGATACATTATGCGGGAGGGCAAACCGTACTGTCTGCTCTGCTTCGATGCAATGTTCGCCGAGTATTGTGACTACTGTGGTGAGGCAATTGGCGTCGATCAGGGTCAGATGAGCCACGATGGTCAGCACTGGCATGCAACCGACGAGTGCTTCTCGTGCAACACCTGTCGCTGCTCGCTGCTAGGTCGCGCGTTTCTACCGCGTCGTGGCGCCATCTATTGTTCGATTGCCTGCAGCAAAGGTGAGCCGCCCACGCCCTCGGATAGTTCCGGTACTGGCATGTATACAACGCCCACGCCGCCGGCGCAACGCATCCGGCCACAACAGACGCGTATACCCAGCAGCCACGCCTCCAGCTCACCGCCCATGTCGCCGCAGCAGCAGCAACAGCATCAGGCCAGCTTCAACCAGGCCATGTACCAGCTGCAGAGTCAGCAGTTGGCAGCAGGCGTGAGTATTAATGAGATGCCCAAGCAGAGCTATGCCACCTCCGATTCGGATGCGGGCGTTGTCAAGGACCTGCAGCAGGGTCATAGGGATTTTACGGACTTCTCCAGCTCGCAGAATATGTCGCCAGGCGACTTCCAGCCGAATCTGATGCCCAAGCCCATGGAGCTGCAGCGCGATGGTGTCTACAACTTCAACGAGATGGCCACCAATTTGGATGCGGCATGGCCCGCTAAGCCACCGCTAGGCGCCACGCACAGCTATCAGCTGCAGCGCCAACTACAACAGGTCACCAAAATGGACAACTCCATCACGTCCAGCATGCCCGAACTGGGCGTGGCTGGCGCTCAGCATATGGTTCAGCATTTTGCGCAGCAACTGCCGGCACCGCCGTTGCACGCCTCCGCTCAGCAATTCCATGCATCACAGCATGAATATGCGGACATAATGCATCCGCCACCAGTTGGTGAGCTGCCCGAGCTGCCGACGCCCAATCTGAGTGTGGCGTCCACGGCGCTGCCACCGGAGCTAATGGGCTCGCCCACACACTCTGCGGGCGATCGATCGCTGCAGACGCCAATGTCCACGCAGTCGGCCACGCAACCACCGACGCATCCCGTTTCGATTTTAAGCGGCGCCAGCTCCTCATCACCCATGAGCGGTGAGCCTGGCAAAAAGAAGGGCGTGCGCTTCGAGGGCATTCCCGATACGCTGCCTCGCTCGCGCAGCTACTCGGGCAATGGAGCAGGCACTAGCGGAAGTGGAGAACGGGACAGGGACAGAGACAGAGATAGGGATAGGGATAGAGAGAGGGACAGGGATCGTGATGGCAATCGGCATGGACATGGACATGGCCACGGCTCACGGCGTCGTCGGCGGCGCAAGTCTTCGAGCCACCATCGCAGCGGCAGCGGCCATCGTTCTCATTCGACCACGCGCGCTGATACCTATGCGCCGGCCCAGCCGCTGTCCTCCTCCTACCAGGGTCCGCCCTCGGTGTTGCAGGTGGCCGAGCACGAGGCACCGCACAAATCGCCGCGCCAGCAACGCGAACGGGAGCGAGAGCGCGACAGAGAGGAATCCGAGGAATCAGATGTGTGTTCCACCTGTTCGTCCAGTTCCTCCAGTTCCGAGGATTACATGATGATGTACCAACTACCACAGAGGCGACACTATGGCGGCGTACGCGTCAGCTATGTGCCCAACGATGCGCTGGCCTATGATCGAAAGCGTAAGCCCGCCGAGCTGGCTGGCGACAAGGACAAAAACTGCATCATCTCGTGATCCAAGCCGGAGGGCATTTTAATTAGCGCTGATTGCGCGCGCGCTGCCGCTTAATAAATGAGCTTCGCCCCAAGCACGAATTGCTAACGAAGCAACAGCAACAGCCGCCACCAGGTGGTCATCAATTTACCACACACACATCCACACACACGTTTGGAGTCTATATATACAGAGAGCAGAGAGAACTCATATCCCGCACTTTTACAAAGCAATAAAGTTCAACTTGAGATTTAAGGCGCCTAGTTATTAAAGCATTCAAAACTACGAAAACAACAAATTACAAATGAAATATGAAAATACGTTAAGGAAACCCTTAAAGCGAGGGCTCTTCAATACTGTTCCAAATATAGTACATCCTAATTAAGCGAATCAAACTAGCCTAAGCCTATTTTTTATAACAACTGCACACACACAAACACAAACTGTATAACTAGATCTAGCTGTAAGACAAGAGAGTACTATGAAAATAACCTAGACACATAATAACATATATATACATATATATAATAACTATATATATTTATATACTTGTATTCTACTATACTATTTAACAAATTTATATATTTATTGCAAATCTAAGTAACTATTTACATGCCAGATAAATCTGTCTGATGCGATATGAGTTGGCTAAAGAAAAAACTACAATAATTTTCAATTAAGAATTAATTTTTAATAAAGCATATGAATAAAGAGTTCAAAGCAAAAACTTGGAAGAGAAAATACGAAAATACAATATTTTGTTATAAATATAAAATTATAACAAATTGTTAAGTAAACTAGCTTAAGTTAGTATACCTAAAAATCATATTACTACAAGATGCTGCCGTGCCTAGCTTAGCCAAAAATCGCATCACAAATTTGTTCTTTAATTTATACTTTTACTTTCAGCAATTCCCTTTGAAATTGATTTTTGTACAAATATTTGTATAGCCTTGCCGTCACTCAGAGGTCCCCTTTCAGCTTGTTGCCAATTATTTGTGGCAATAGCGCAGCCGAGCGGCTAAAGGTAAGCTTAAACCTGCTTAAGAAGCGGGCTGCCAAGGGGGTTGTTCTCAAATGCGCTAGTCAAATATTGAGTCAACGCGAATAACATTTGAGCTCAAGGATAAACATAGAGTGAGATGGGAGATACGAGTTACGAGATGCCAACAAAGTTGAAGAACTGGCAATTGGAGAGTGTTGCGCTACACACAGTCAGGTTATCTATAATTATGCATCAGATAATGAATATAAATTAGGCGCATGTCGAGCAGAAAAAAAATGAGCAAAAAAAAAACTACACAGAGCCAGCAGCAACATGGAAATTAAAATCGAAAATAAAACGATGCCAGTTTTGTGCCTCTGCTAATAACTTGGCCGCAAATTATGGCAGGTCCGGCAAACGAGGAGGCGAAGCTGGGCACAGCAATCACATGCAGGCATGCAACTGCAGCCGCTTTGCTGCAGGGCGTAATTAGCCAATAAAGCAAGCCACTGCATGTCAAGTGAGTCAAGCCAGAGGAGGAAGGGAGTGGGGGCGTGGCTGGTACTGCTGCTGCTGTCGCCTGTTTGCGGGCACTTGGGCTGACCATCATTAGAGCAATGTTTGCATACATGTCAATGAGTACCCTGTGTGAGAGAGTCCTTGGCAAAACTAGTGTCAGCCAGTTTGTCGCCAGAAGAGCTCTGGCTAATGGGCGCTTAATAATACATGCCACAGCCATTCAGGGCGGAAGCTGGTATGAGAGCATTAAATGAGCATCGATTGCCGTTTGCGGCACCTGCATGAGCCGAAACGCGATGCGTTCGAACGATAAGCGCAAAATTGTCTGCGTCTGGCATTGATAAGCCAAATGACTTGGCGTTAACGCACACAAAGGCGCACTCAAACGTCTGGTCAAGTGCGTCGCACTAACAGGGGGAGGCGAAGTGGTTGAGTGCCTGAGTGCTTGGGTGGTTTGTTATTGTCGTCTGGCCAGCAGCTGCGGGTCAGCTTCCTCACTCCCTCTCTGCCCTCTTAGCTTCCTCAGTAAGAGTGCACAACTTTTGCAATTGTAATTTTGTAAAAGTTTCTCTGGCCAGATAGATTTCTGTTGTTAGATGCCATTTTGCGTTTATAATCCACAATGGTTGACAGCTGCACCACTCCAAGTGGCATAAACAGACCCAAACCACCCACCCACCACCACGTTCGACCGGCAATGCGTGCGCCTTTGTGTTTTATTGCATGTCATTTCCGTTTCCTCTGCCCGAGCTGCATACTTCTGATGATTGGTCTGCTACTCCCTGTCTGCTGTCTGCCTGGCATCCTGGCTGCAATGCTAGCCATTACGTTTATCCTGGCACACGCATACATATACAGTTGTACATCAGATATGGCAAAATTTATATTCGCATTTCCGACGCTCATTTTTATCAAGCCCGAATAACCAAACCAAAACCAAAACCACACACACACTCCCTCTCGCTCTACCTTTCTCTCTCTCTCTCTCTCTCTCTGACTTACACACACACACGCACAACACGTACAAATTGTAAACGTGCAGCTGCAGTTATTATGTGTGTGCTACACAAACAAACAATCCCACACACACAGACCCACTACTTGTATATTCCATAAGGAATGTCACACACACACAGCATCCACATTCGCAGCCGCAACGAACTCGAACTGTTCACTTTTTTCATTGTGACTGGCTGCAGGACATTTGGCAGCGCTTTTAGTCACCGATTGTTGTTCGTATTTGCCCAGCGCTTTTCACCTTCTTCTTTTTTATTACGAAATTACATTCAAGTTTATTTGCAATGCATTTCGAGTGCACATTCCGCTACTCAATACCAAATGGTGAATCATTCAGTTGGGCTTTAAAGCTGAATGCTGCCAGGAATCCAGGACCTGAAGCATTTCAATCTCAGTGCCACAGGGAAAATAAAAGTCCTTTTAATTGTAATTACTTGCTGATTCTTATATAAACCCATTTTCTTTTCCGACAGCTTTTATCCTTGTATCTCTGATGCACTCTGTGATAATTGGTAAGAAAATGACATTCTTGAATGAAAAACAGATCGTTCACAGCTCAACCATATCCTGAAGAATCTTCAAAGGATGTTGTTTTTTCAGCTCCCAATTTTAAGAACTATCGATTTGCATTCAAAGTTGTTCAAAATTTGACTTATTTCATCTGCAATAAATACAAACATTTCAAAAAATTAACTTGCGTTTTATTTTGGCGGGTTTCCCCTGTCGGCTATGCTATGGAATTTTTAAATCGAAATTTATGTCTGGCTGCTGCCAATTCCGTTTACCTGGTACTTTATTCGAATTTGCATTCAAATGCAACCGTCAGCCGTCCAGCAACTATTAGCAGTTGCGGGTATGCAATGATATTTTGCAATTGCGGAATTTTGGCTGCCTGCTGCGATTTCTGTTAGCCTGGTAACTCGGCCTAAATTTGGTTCAAAATTTCGGTTTCTGTGGTTGTCTCTAATGACAGACAATGCAACGAAATTTGAATTTTAAAAAATTTTAGCTGCTTGCTGCTAGTTCTTTTGACTATTGCTTTAGTCAAATTTTCGTTCATATCGAGCGCCCTTGTCTGGGCTGCAACAGATGTTTTTGCAAATGCAAATTTTAGCCAGCCTTTCTTTTAGCCATATCTACCCGATATCCTTGAATTTATTAAATCTGCAAAAAAACATTAAATCTGTAGCACTCCCAACAGGGGCAACGCTGGCCGAACGCAATGAAAACGATTCGCGGAATTTCAAATTTAGTTGCGTATCCAAAAATCAGTTGAAATTCAAATTTCGTTGCAAGCCCGCCCATCCAGGCCCATCCAAAAGCAACAACCGCAGCGGTTGGTAGTGAAATTTGAACAGAAATTCGGTTGAAGTAACAGGCGAACAGAAATCGCAACAGGCAGCCGAAAAAAAGTTTTGGCGAATTTAAAAATTTCATTGCATAAGCGCGAGGGCTGGCGGAGCAGTTAAATTCAAATTTGAATTTGATATAAAACGGCCAACGACCAACGGAAACGAACGCTAAATTCGAATGTGAAATGCGTTGATTTGATGTTTATTTAAGCAATTGTGAGCAGCACAAGCTGTCAGGCTTAGCGACAATCGCTGTTACAGCTGAGGCTGTAACTGCTCTTGACAGTTGTGGCATGTGTTGCACGTGCAATGCACCTGCCGCGGCGTGTGGCAAGTTATAAGCTCAATTTAGCTGAAATGGAATAGTTTGCAGTATAAGTCCCTACTTATTTGCTTAAAAGCTGGAAATCTTTGAGTGACAAATGCGAGTTTTGCTTGTTACGAGTTCAAAAAGGCATGTCCCGTCGAGATCCTGAGCTGTGGCGGTGAAAGCAAAATGTCCCTTTTTAATCGAAAAACAGCTCTAACTCAGCCAAAACGCTGCTTAGGAAACGTAAAGAGAAGCTCTACCATTTGGTTTCTGATAACTAACGATGAAACCTTTCTAGACTTAAAAGTATGTGTAAATATAAAGTATTTTAAAGAAAAATAATTATGAAAAATTACTTCTTCCTCCTTCTCTCCTCCACAATCCTTAACATAATCTACTCCCATTGACAGCTTTAACTGCAGTTATTTAGCAGCCAGTTCACGCCGTCTGCACTATATTATGATCCACTTAGCCGTGGTTAATCATAATTCATATGCAAATATTTACAAAATAGCAAACAAATTTATGATGTCTGCTGCAAATTGATGAAATAACTAATGTCCATATTGCACAATTGCATAGCACAAATGTTATTAACTCGCAGCAGCAAAAAAGCAAAATAAATATAAAAATAAAGCGAATCCTTTTGCATCCTCTATACACATATATACATCATATAACTTCCATAGTCTGCCATATTTATGCTACGCTCTGTATATTTACTCAAACCCTTGCTGTGTGCTAATGGCGTTGCCTGCAGCAATTGTTTACTGGCCCATTAATTAATACAAATATAAATTGCCAATATGGAGTGCGTGCTGTTTCCACAACAACAACAACAACAACAACAATAAACAAGCAACAACAACAAAGCTCATGAATCAAGTGCAGACCCGTTGGCCTTTATGAGAGCAGGCGAAGGGAGGCTTGTGCTGTAAAAACAGCCCAAAACATCAAGCGCATAAATAACCACGAAATGGCCAAGCAAAAATATTTACACCTACCCACAGTCCATACCACACCGCCCCCTGTGTGTATGCCACGCCCCCTACGCTGCCGAACGTTTAATTAATTTTTAGCGTGTTTCGTCGACGGCTGCAAATAGAAAAAAATATGTAGAAACAGGCAACAATTATTAATATTTGGCCTGGGCTGGCCGCAAAGCCCACACCCAAAGACACACACACACAAATATATATATATGAAAAGGATATATCATCATAACTAATAATAATAATCATGTGCTGCACGTGTGTAGGCGTCTGGCCCGACAGAGACAGCGGCAGACAGATAGCGGAGGCAAGTTTTGTTGCGTTGAGATAGCGAGCCACGAAATTAAATTAAGCCTTATTGATGGAACTTGCTGGAAGCTGCTTTGCTCCTGCTATCTGTGCACTTTAGCAAGTCTCCGAGCTCTGGCCATAAACAGTTCATTCCCTCCCCCCATCAGCCCGCATGCTGCGTGCAACGCATAAGCGATGTGAGTATCATTAGCTACTTCCCTTTCCCCTTACCCCGTGCTGTCATTTTCAACGCTCCTCCAAGCGTTGTGCTTGTCGTCTAATGTGCAAATCTAATTAAAGCTGCCGCGCTGCTGTGCGCTGACCCGGACATGAACTAGACTAGACTCGCCTAGCGTCTCCATATGTGCTGTTCGAGTCACTTTGGCTGTAAGTCAACCACAACAACAAAAACAACACCAGCAACAACAGACGTTACAAATAATCATAAAAGTAATGCCACAGCCGGTCGCATCGCCTGGTTTTACGGCTACACTTTTCCAAATACCAAAACTGCAACAACATATAAACTCTCTCTCTATTCCCCTATCTCCTTCTCTCTCTCTCTCTCTCTCTCTCTCTCTCTCTATTTATTACTAGACATTGTTGTCTAACAGTTGTTTGTGTTGTTGCTATAGTTGGCTAGCTTTTGGCTTGGCCAATGTATCTTTTGGCCACTCGCTCATATTTCATTATGAATTTATGATTGGTTCTGGCAACTGGCAACTGGCAACTGTAATGTGTTTATTGGCCAAAGCCAGCCACAAATGCTTATGAATGTTTTCCTATTTTTTGTTGGTAGCTATATTGGCTTAACTTAAATGTGGCCATGGTTAGTTTTTGGTTAAGAAATTTGCGAGCCAACCCTTAAAGCACTTTCTCCATGAGTTTTATAATATTTGGTGATTAGTCTGGCATTAAAAGACTAGAATAAGTTCTATAATAGTTAAAGCATAGTGATTAAAAGTTAACGATAACAGAAGGACTTAAAAAGGCTAAAATTAATACCTCGAGAGACAAGACTCTCACCCAAACAGCCTGGCTAGCCTGCTAGCTCCCGCACTAGAACTAACAGAGAATTTAAACAGCAGACACAGTGGCCTGCAAAGTTAACTTCAAATTTATCAATATTAATTTTTTTTTTTTGCTTTAAAATTGTTCTGTGATAGATACACCCTATAATTCTTTCTTCCCCTGACCTATACTTATCTTCCTTAGCCGTAATAAATATATTTTTTCAATTTCTATTAAAATCAGCTTACCAGAAAGGTAGCAGGACACCAATCTGTAGGTATTATATCATGGTGTATCATAGTTCAGCAACTTATTCTTTTTTTACCAACAATTAGTATAAACATGATTGCCAAGAATTTCATGTTTCTTAAATTAATTTTGGATAACCATTTGCCCAACCTATTGATAGCACATTGCCCAGCACCCAGTTGCCGTTTACCGGTTAGGATTGCAGCTCTTAAGTAGAGAGCGACGGCTTTTAATTAAGTTTCGACTGATTTTTTTTCTTCGGTATGTTTTTGGGGCTGTCTGGCGTCGCCGACAGTTCCGCTTGAACATCCGTTATACGCCACGCACGTAAGTAGCTCAACACAACAATCTAAATAATTAAAATATGCAAATGCCGTCTAATCCCGCACAGTCGACACGTACAGACGAAAAAGAGCCAGCGATTTGCTTAAATTATTCATGGCCAAGAGCTATGCCGTGGACATGGCAAGTAGGAACTGCTATAAAAGGGGGACTGCTATGGTGGCTATTGGTTGGAAGTACAGGTAGTAAATTAAATGAATGACTCGGCCCCGACTGGTTGTTTAATTGCTTACAATGAATACCAGCCAAACGAACTGAAAATTTTACTATGCAAGCCAAATGCCAGATAAACTAGGAAAATATGCATAGCCATATAGGCAGGGACTTCTATGCAGGACGTCAAGTGCTTCAGCGTCAATTAACTGTTGCCCTGGCGCGCAAATGTATGCTACGCGTTTTTCAGTTTTCTCTTTTTTAACTGTCTGCAGCTTAGCTCAAATATTCAATTATCGAAATGCACAACAACAATTTAGCAGCGCGCGCAACTTTTATTCCTTTGCTTAATTGTAAAAGTTTACAACATTCAAAAACAAAGCAGAATATGTAAGTTAGTCTGATGGTCGACTACCAAAGCACTCTAACCGACAGTGCAACTTAACAGAACAGCGACAATTTGTAAGTAAAAAACTTTGTCATATGGCAGCTTTATTTTATATAATACCAATTTGATCCAGACAGACTTACCTTGTAGGAGCTATATCCTATATCCTATAAGTAAAAATAAAGACGAAGAGAATAATTTAGATATACTAGGCTACAACGGTTGTCCCTCAGTCCTTCCTGCTCCCTGCCTTCCATTCCTCACTTTGTTTTCCATGCATTACATATTCTATTACCCAATCAAAACACCCTTCTGCACACACTGCAAATGAAAAGAAAAAGTTATGGTATTTTTTAGCATATTTTCCAACTGTATTAAAGCAAAAACTTTGCGCTTTATGTTTTACAATTTTTGTATTACTTCCTTCATTTTTTTTAATGCGTTTCTATAAATTTTTTACTGCTGTTGTTGTGCAGCAATAAAATGTAAAAAGGAAAACATAATTTTTAATTTCGTGTGCAGCTTTTTATTGGTTTTTAATTTCGTTCGCCCGCAGACGCGCCCACACTTTGTAGTAGGAGGTCCTGTGTGTAAACAGTATCTTTAGATCTGGGCAGTGGGCATTCTCTTCTTTTATTTTTTGGAGCTGCTTGTCATAAGCGTTGCTTTGTGCGCTGCCAACAACAATATCATCACAGCAGCAGCAGCATTATTATTATCATCATCATCACCATCATCGTCATCGTCAACGTTGTCCTGCTTGGTCCTGCGTTTACTTGTGCTTGTGTAAATATGCTTTGTCTATACGTTCCGTTTCGTTTGCTTTTTCGTTTCTTTCAGTATTTCCTTTTTGCCAGGTCCTCTTCGTTACTTTTTCATTACTTTGGCTTAAAATTGATATGAAAGTTTTTGCCATACGAGCAGCTCCCATCATCAATACGCTCATGTTTACTTTACCACACACTCCAGCTGTGTGCGACTCTCTGTCTGCTCATGCGATTGTGGCTAGTTGTTCGGTCGTCGCTTTCATGGGTTTTTAATTACGGCAAAAATAACAATATCATGTGCAAAGGATTGCCAGGAGAGCAGTACAACCGTGTCTGTGCCGTCTTGCATTTTGCTGCACAAATTCAATTTGTCTTTGGCTTTAGCTAAATGCATAAATTTGTCACTGTCAAAACATGGATTAAATGCAAATGAATACGGATTACCCGACCTCGAATTGCGGCTAATAAAACTAGTTAGGCCTACATGCACGCAATCATACAGTGTTGCATGCTTAAGCCTTCAGTACTTTAAAAGTATTAATTGGAAATCTTCATTATCATGCAAATGAGCTTAGATTGAAGAATATTGCAATTTGTGACAGCCTACTTTGAGTATTAGTGTGAAATAACAATTTATGTGGCAAAAGCTGAATTTAAGATACAGCAACAGACTTAAAGTACTCGAAACTATGTATGTATTCTATATTCTCTATATATTTTCTATATTTTTTTCTTTTTTTCTGTCAATCAAACTGTTATCAACCTCTTATTCATATACAATAAATTCATATATGTATATCTTCAAGCGCTCATTCTTAAATTTACTTCAAGTGAACCCTTAACAGTGTCTAGTTCATGCCCTCAGCAAAAATTCTATCTGAATTTCACTACACACAACTACCTCTCTCTTTCTCTCTCTCTCTCTCTCTCTCGCACACACACAACAATTTCGTTACCTTTTTCCCTCATTTGGTTATGCGCATAATTTGATTGCCAAAACGTTTATCAGCTTTAAACTTTATTATCGCAGACGCTGCGGCTTAGCAAACAGAGCTTTCGGAATTCCATCAGATTTAACTCATTGTCGCAATAGCTAAAATATGGCATAAATATTTGATGTATGGAGATGCCAAAAATGTCGAGCGCTTGCAACCCTCACGGCAAAACTGACAAAAAAAAGGGAAAAAAAATGAAAACTCTTGTATGAGTGGAGTCGTAAATATTGCGTATACGGCCCCGTACTGGATTTGAAGCCCTCCAGCAACGGAGCCACACTTGTCGGCTGGCAAAGCGCTAAACGTTGTTTGCCATTCGCATATCGAAGGTTATAAAGCATGAAATCAGTGCCAGACGGCGGCAGCATCCACGCGGGTGGTTTCCAGGTGGTTGCGAGCCACATAACCAAAAGTTGGCGGCACATTTAAATGTAGCTGCCGGCTGTGTAGGGAGAGAGAGAGAGAAAGACAGAGCGAGATTGGTTTGTTCGGGTCTCGCTTACAGCGCGCACAGACAGTCAAAAATGTACGAAATGTCGAAGTTTGGAATTTTGTTAAACAGGAATTTTGCATTTGCTGGCGATAGGCATCTTGATAAAGTTCTAGCTGCCCGCCCGCAGCTAGAAATGAGTTGGCATTTGTCTTTAACTAGGCAGTAAGACTTTAAGAGCCAGACATTCTGTTTTGGCCAAATGTATGGCTGCCTGCCTGTTAATTTTCCGCTTGTGGTTTTTTATTTTGTCATTTTCCACTTTGTGGCTGGCAACGCTTGAAGGGAAGACGGCGCCTGGACAAGCAAGCTTGCTGTGTAATTATCTGGTTATGTTGTGCTCGGTCCTTTCATGCTGTTGTCATTATTGCCTCGTCTTGCGGCCATATAATGTTGACATTTTGCTGGCAAGCTGCTTAGGCAGCGCCAAGCGGAAATTGCATAGAAGCGGAAGTAATAGGCAATGGCAGCTGAAATGGCAGGCGTAGGCAGAGAAGTGGAAGCAAAACTTGTACGCTTGCCAGGCCAATTTGAACTTGTAATTAGCAAACTCGACTTTAACTTGAAAGTGCAACAGACAAGCGCACTAATCGAAGTGTGGCCAGCTAAATCAGCGCTGCAACAACAAGCAACAAAGTGGCAGAGTCGAATGGTTCTTGTGTGTGTGCGTGTGGCTCAACCACAGGCAACGCATCTATTTGAGAAGCTTGAACGAATTGCACTTCAATTACTTGTTTCAGTGCCGCAATTACCATTCATTTGGCCAACATAATGTGTCCTTGTCAACGCATCACACACATAGACACACACACGCACATACATAGACACACTGCCGTGGCTGCTGCTTGTTGGCACCTTTGCTTTGGCAATTTACACATGGCAATGACAATAATAAATCAAAAGTGAAAATGCAAATATTTTGCAGACAACAACTGCCAGACATTGCCTTGCCACCTTGCAAGCCAAAGCCAGTCCAGACGAACCACAGCCATCTGTGGCTCCCCATGCAGCTGAGTCCTGGCCAGGACCAAAAGATTTATTGCAGGTGATTGCTGCTACCAAGGGGTAGGTATTTCGACTGTAGTTTAGCTATTGCACACACATACACACAGTTATCAATAAATAATTGGAAAATGAATGCTTTGCTTATGCGAGATTTGAAAATGGCCCCAAAGACAATGGCAATGGTCTACTTAGTACGCTTATAGAGCTATGAAAGTTGCAAGTGGAGTGGGCGCAGTAAACTTGTCTGCTATGCAGCCATGTGCATTACCAACAGATATCAATATTTAGCCATTCTTACCTCTGCGAAAGTCAATCTAAAATGTAACTTGGTTAATTTATTTGAATGAAAAAATAGTATATTTGTAGAACAACACAAGTGGTATTCCACTTATAAGTCTTCTACGAACTTAAAGTAAGCCTTTGTACTAAGTTGCAATTTCTTACTGAATATCCAATCCAATTTCAATAGATAATCGCCGGTTGGTATCGCATGTGGTAGTGTATCAAATTTCAAAATAAGCTTCTGGACTAATATAAAACCCTGTAAACATAATTATTTTTAGATAAAATCTAAAAGAAAGCATTTGCTACTCACCTCGTAGGGGCAACTGTGGTTAAAGTTTGAATATGGTTTGAACATCTTAAAGACAATTATTGCAATGGGATTATAGGGTTTCTTTATAAATCGACAACCATCGATTGATGCCTTATAGAGCCATGGCTTGTAGCCATTTTCACGTTTAAATATCTGACCCTCAATCAAAGCATCTCTCTTAACAGGATGTAACAATGTCAGATTCAGATTAAAATACGTCTCATTACGACTAACAGCATGCAGTCTGCATTCATTGATGGCAATCCACGATTTATTGAGAGAATCACAGACGAAATTTGTGAATTTAAATTGTACAGCGTCCTTTGAAAGAGAAAAGAATTTAAATAGTTTATACATATACTCATATAATGATAGTAATAAATCTCACTCACATTCAGGTAAAAAGCTGAAAATGTTAGCAGCAGTCCAGCCAAAATGGGTCTGTTGTCCATTGCGGTTAGATTTAGTTTGATTGCACTCATCTCTTGGGTTTTTAGCAATGGGCTTTAAAAGGCAATTAATATTGTATTTTTCGGCCCAATAGACTCAATAATTATTCTCTTTTAATGGGTTATACTAAATTTAGGCTGCAGCATATATAAAACTCCATTTAATAATTGCGAACGCAAGTTGAGTCATATTTTATAAGATTCTATAAGCATTAAATACAAATATAATATATATAAAATGATGAAATTTATATAATATATATTATTATATATTATATACGGCTGAATTCAACCCTAATTTTTTCCATATCAATGAATACAAATTATTGCAAAAATAAAAACACAAATGCTGTTTGATTATCATCGTAATAGCTCAATAAAATATAATGCAGAAATCTATTATACGCAAACAAATACACAGGTCAGCCTGATTTTGCAACCAAGAAAGTTTTCAAAGTTGATTAATCCAAATCACTTGTTAGAGAGCTCAAATTTTGTTGAAGACGATATAAGTAAATTGCAGATCCTCATTAAGTTGTTGACCTTGAAAGAAAAATATATTTTTATTTATCTTTCCACAAAAGGTAGAGTAGAGTAGAGTAGAGAAATTGGATGATTAAAATTGGAATAGACCGTGAACAGCATAAAAATGTTAATGGTAATCGAAGTGAAAGGCTCCACACGTCGTTATACTTCACATAGTCACTCACTTAAACAGAATACATATATTCAATATAATATGATCTACGATATGAGCGAAACCAGGATTCATTCAACAATTTGCACATTCCGCTCGTAAAGATATATAATCTATATAGATTATATTGTAATCTGATAATATTTATGGAACTTTCTTTCAAATATTTGCCATTGAGCTGCAATCAAGTTTATTTGGTTTGATTGTAAGCCGCCAAACAAAATACAAAATAAATCAAAATTATATAAGCTATATATGAAACTAGAAAAATGTAGTAATTCTTATGTTATTTAGCAATAAATAAAAATAATAATTATAATAATAAAAAACTCAAATTTCGTCTCGTTTTTGCCTGTTAATAAAAGCAAAATACTCGGAATTTCTTTTCCCAAGGCATTTAGAGTATGGCACGTGTGCTTATAGTGTCTGGTTTTTTTTTAATAATTAATAATAAAATAAAACTGCCAATCTATGTTACGATCAAAAAATATCCCCAACGAAGGCAAAATACACATTCGTCGTTATCTGCGGTCTGTTGTCAAACAGAAATTCCAATGTGAACAGATATTCACCAGTTGGCATCGTATTTTGGTATTTTCTCGAATCGCCAATAGAAACCTTGTATTAAGATCGGACCCTGCAGAGTATAAATATATATAAATCAAAATATAATTTACGCTATTCAAAACACACTACGTGTTTACTTGCATTGTAGGGGCTGGTGTGATTGAAGTTAGAGTATTCCCTGAACAGCTTGAAAATGATAATTGCAATAGAATTGTAGAGCTTCTTCAGGAAGCGATTGACATCAATGCTTGCGGCGAAGAGCCAAGTCTTATATCTATTGGCCTTTTGAAATATTTGCCCCCTGATATCCGCATTATACACTGGATAATTGAGAGTTAAATTCAAATTGAAAGTATTTTTGTTGCGGCTGACAGCTCGCGGTCGACACAAGTGCAGATTAATCCAGCTTTTGTTATGATTGATGCAGCCCGCATTCGTAAATTTAAATATAACTACCTCCTAAATAAAAATATATAAATATATTAACATTAATATATTCTTTTTACTCGCATTTAAATAAAGATGTAATGCCTCCAATAGAAGGAGCGGTTCAATTACATTTGAATGATCTTCCAGCAGAATATTGGAATAAATTTTAAATATTATTTTTATGGTTCGCCTCATTCGTCATCATTCCACATATAATAATATTTTTATCAATTTAACCAATAGTAGGAGCACAAATATCAATTTTCATCAATCTATTCTTTAATGCACTTCTTTTTAATTGCTCCAAACCCCACTTAAATGTAATTTCACAGCTCGGTAGACATAGTTTGCTGATCCTAATCAACAATTGGTGACTTTTAAAGTGAAAAACGTGCTTTACACATAGAATATATTATTCTTTATTGATTATATTATGTCAACTGTAATTGAAGCGTATAATTTTGTTACTACTTTTGGATTGCCATGCCATAGTTCGGTTGAATAAATAAATAAAATAAATAATATTCGAAGATTTTTTCACATTTATTATAAGCAAATTAATCATAAATAATTAAACCTTCATTATTTTTAATATTAAATATAATAAAATATATGTATATGTATCAAATAGATAAATGTATACTCAATTATATTTTCGACGTATGGTCATAGCTGAATGATATATATTTCGTTATCACATTCAGAAACAACAGTCATTGATCTGACCACGAATTGTAGCTATTGGCTCGCTTGAAACTTGAAAATCTAGGCATGACCACCACAGAATCCAGTTCAGTTGAATTATCCGATTAATAGCAAGCACTCTATATTTCTTCCATATTTTTTTATTTATAAAACAACATAGGTGCTTAAACATCTAGTTCGCTTACATTTCATTTGAATTCACTTAGCAAATCCGCTTATAAGTCCTCTACGAACTTATAGTAAACATTAGTACTCAATTGCAATTTCTTACTGAATTTCCAATCCATTTTCAATAGATATTCGCCGGTTGGTAGTGCATGTGGTAGGATATCAAAGTTTAAAATAAACTTCTGGACTAATATAAGACCCTATAAACATAAGATAAACATAAGATTTAGATAAAATATAAAAGAAAGCATTTGCTACTCACCTCGTAGGGGCAACTGTGGTTTAAGTTTGTATATGATTTGAACAATTTATAGATAATTATTGCAATGGGATTATAGGGTTTCTTCAAAAATCGACAACCATCGATGGATGGCCTATAAAGCCATGGCTTGTAGCCATTTTCACGTTTAAATATCTGACCCTCAACCAAAACATCTCTCTTAACAGGATGTAACAATGTCAGATTCAGATTTAAATACGTCACATTACGACTGACAGCATGCAGTCTGCATTCAGTGACGTCAATCCACGATTTATTGACAGAATCACAGACAAAATTTGTGAATTTAAATTCAACAGCGTCCTTTGTAAGAGAAAAGAATTTTAATAGTTAATACATATACTCATAAAATGATAGTTATAAATATCACTCACATTTAGGTTACAAGCTAAAAATATTAGCAAAAGTCCAGCCAAAATCGGTCTGTTGTCCATTGCGGTTGGATTTAGTGTGATCGCATTCATCTCTTACAATTGCTTAAAACGGCAATAAATATCATTGCTTTCAGCCCAATAGACTCAATAATTACTTTATTTTGGTGCAATACACTATCTTTCATGCGGCATTTAAAAAATTCCATTTAAGTATTTATTTTAGTTTTTTTTATCATTAAATACATACATAAATATAATTTGATGAAATATTGGTACGTTGAAGACTAGTTTTTTCCACATCAATGAATACAAAATAATTTAAAATGTTGCATGTTGTTGGCGCATTATCTAAAATCGATCATATAAGAAAATGAAAGCACAAATGCTTGTTTCTTATCATTGTATATAATGGCTCAATAAAATATATTTCAGGAATCTATTATACTTCAAAATTATCGACAGTCATATATCTTTCCCTTATTGAGCCACTGTGTACTGCCATTGACACACTTGAAAACTTGAACAAGGATGCAGTATGGCCGAAACACCCGTCAAAGTAATTTCATTCTGACTGATAGCAAGTTCATTGTAACCCAAGGTCTCACAAATTGTATTAGTTAATTTAAACATAGCTTCCTCCTTTACTAAAGATTTATTATATATAAAATTATATTTTATTTTATATAGATATACTTATTACTTACATTTCAACTCACATTTAAGGCCAGCAAGAGCAATGATATAGTATATACCGAAAATGTCACTAAATATAATATATAATACCTATAATAAAAAAAAAAAACAAAATAAAGTCATATGCCATGTTTATAAGAACTTTATTTGTTAGCTTATTGCATTTTATTGGTCTATAAGATCCTCTGTGAAAGCAAAATACACATTCAGTGCTACAGTTCGCTGATTATTAAGAATCCACATACATTTGATCAGATAATCATCTGTTGGTATCGTATGCGGCCAATAGTGCATGTGAATATGCAGACCTAATGTAAACCTAGCCCTAATTTCAGTATATATTAAATATGTAAGTTCATATAGAAGCTACAGGAGACTTTGATGTACTCACGACATATGGACAGGTATGAACCATGTTGGTGTTGTTCTTCAGTATATTATAAGCGAATTTAACGATTGGTATAGACTCCTTCTTCTAGACCCACGGTTACCACTCTTTCTTCTAGACCCACAAACCACATTTGTAAATTTAAACATCGCGGCGTCCTTGAAGAAGAGTTTTCAAGAATTAAACCAAGTGAATATAAATATAAATAAATATTTTTATATTTATATAGTTGTCTTATATTTACAACTCTTACGTACATTTAAACCCAAATGAAAGGCCAGTAATAGCAGCAGCAATCCAATTTTAACAAACTTTGTTCCCATAGTAATAAATATAAATAGATCTTCCTCAGTAAAGACTAGAGTTTCATTTATAGAAATATATTTTGTTTCTGCTCGGTTGAATAAATAATCTAGATTACTTTTTAATTTTCCATTTCCCTAATTGCATATTAATTATATACATATTAACCAGAAATTTATAATATAATATTCATATATATATTTATGTATGAGTATCGAACTTAAAATATCATGTAGAACTAATATTTACATATGCATGTAAGCAAAGAATTGATTTTTCCATAATATCCTCCGTAAATGAACGTTATAAATGTGACTCTTCTGATTAAGGATCCAGAGCAACACATATTAACGCTTTGACATACGATATATGGACAGAGCTGAATCATGTTTCTACAATTCTTTATTATATTAAAAATGAATTTAACAAGTAGAATCTAATTAATCCCCTAGAAAAGACAGCCATTGATCTGGCTCGCTGAGAATGAGAGCATCAATCACCAAAGAATGCATTTCAATTGATTTATCCGTAAAAGCAGTTTTATTCAGAAAACACTCCATATTTCTTCATGTTCATCGATGATTTGCTTGAAGTCTCACAAACTGCATTTGTGAATGTAAGCTAATCTGCGTTCTTAATTTACATGTTTAATACTGTTTTATATCTCCTCGGCTCACATATAGAAATTCGTTAAGTAGTCAAGCCAATGAACCGTAATCCGCAAACAATAAACCTCACCTAAACGGCAATTGATGACTATTGAATGCTTTGTAGCCTAGCACCGGACATTATATTATTTTTTTTATTCGGTTGAGTAATTTTGTGAACAGCATAAATATGTTAATTTGTGGCAATTTTCTATTATCTGCTGTGTAAAATATGGCACGTTATGACCAAGTTCAAAGTCCAAGTCCCAACTATTTGGGTTGATGAGGGAAGCTATTTCAAATCTGAATGTTATGCCTCTCAGTTTAAATTTTAAATAAATAAAATCAATTCAAAATAACGATTTAGACAATTTAGACAAATGCTACATAGAAATAGAGTTTATATATAATTTTATATATTATTATAAATTTCAATTCTTTATTGAGTTGAATACACACAATAATATTTGAAAAAGCTACATTTATTTTTAACAATAATGATTGTCATTCTTATAAATGCGATGCATGAATTGCTGTTTAATTGAAAGCTTTACTGTTGCATAATATCCTCAATTTAGGAAAAATATAAGTTCACCTTCAGTGTCAATGTCGAATATGAATTCCACTTTGATGTAATTAAATAATCACCGGTGGGAAATGCCAGAGGGATTTTATCTGGTGTGACATGAATATTTTTTAAATATACCGGTCCCTGTAATAGGTAAAAGCCTGTATCAAAACAAAACAAAAACAAATAGTGACAAATAACACTCACTACGAAAGGGTAGGAATGGTTCAAATTGGTATTGTCCTTCATGAGTCTATAGAGTATAATAATGGTTGGGCTGTAAGCCTTCTTCAAGAATTGACATGCATTGAGGTTAACCTTGTATAGCCAAGGCTTATACCCATTGGCCCTTTTGAACAACTGAATTTTCGCCATGATGTCATATATGGGATGATGTACAGTTGCCAAAAATTATATATTGTTTTATTGCGATTAATAGCCTTGAGTCGGCATGTATTGATGGTAATCGCTGAGTTATTCAAGGATTCACAAACCACATTTGTAAACTTAAACTTTGCCGCATCCTTTAAAAGTAATCGACATCGTTATACGAAGTTAGTTCATTTCCTTCGACATATACTCACATTATAGCAGAGCAATAATGCCAACAGAATAATAAGCCCCATTGCACTGAAAGACGAATCAATTTCAACTAGCATAACATGAATATTATATTGTTTCTATTGATAATTTTGAATTTCTGTATTTTATTTACTCACTCATTATAATTCTGATCATCAGGTATGGTATTTGCTTGATTGGCTACAATGTACGTCTCAAAATATTTTTCATTGGTATTTCCGGTAGTCTGAATTTGGTGAACTTTAATTATATTTGTGTACTATATTTTGTTGTTTTAAAATAAAAAATTAAAATTCCCAGATTAGCTTTATTGGTTTATTAGATCCTCAACAAATGAAAAATATAAATTCACTACCAGTGTTAATTTCTGATATGAGTACCACTTGGATGCAACTAAATAATCTCCAGTGGGAAATACTAGAGGAATCTTGTCCGATTTGATGCAGAGATCCTTTATAACCATCGGTCCCTGTAGGACTGAAGCGTCAGACTTTTATTGAACTAAAACAAAATAGCTTGTTAACACTCACCACAAAAGGGCACGTATGGTTGAAGTTTGTACTGTTCTTCATGAGCTTAAAGATTAGAATAACCATTGGGCTATAAGGCCTCTTCATGAATTGACAGGCATTGACTTTGCTCTTATACAGCCATGGTTTATATCCATTGGCCTTCTTGAACAGCTGAAGCTCTACCACCATGTCATACACCGGATAATGCAGAGTAGCAAAAAAATTGTACACAGTTTTATTGCGATTGATGGCTTTCAGTCGACATTCCTTGAGGGTTACCGATGTGGTATTCACGGACTCACAAACCACATTCGTAAACTTAAATACCGATGCATCCTGTAAAATGAATTAGCTTCGTTGTTTGAAATTTAACCAGTCTCTCCGACACATACTCACATTGTAGCATAGCAATAAAGCCAGAATTAGAGAAATCATCCAACTGGGCTCCATCGCACTGTGAGACAAATTGATTTCAACAAGTTTCAAATGAATATTAAATCACTTGTTTGTCTTCGCTTCAGCAATTCTCACTAATATTCAAAAAATTGACTTTTTATATTTATTTTCCCATTAAAAAGCTAATGAGCCTGCTTTTTTCCAATAAATGGTTAGCGCCCCAAATAGTTTATCTTATTTTTAATTGGTACTGCAATAAATGCCAATTTATGCCGATTTCTTTCGAGCTGAAGTATTAAATTCTTAAGTTCATAGCTACAACTTCTAAAACTTAGCAACTAATGGAATATTACCTTCTTATAGTCACTTTCCAACTTATTCATGATATTAGATCCAGCACTCAAAGTCTTCCAGATAAATCACCGTCTACAACTATATTAAAAACACGTGGCTTGCCCATTCGTGCACAGCAAATCCGAAAGTTTAAATTTTATAATTAGCTTTGCTGTTTTTGGACCGTGGACGTACACGAACTAGCGGTTTCACTTGACGATGAATAGTTAATAAAAATAACCACATATTGATGTATGTCTCAGTTGACATTATGTCGAAACAATATTATCAGTGATTCAACAAGCAATACCCGTGGTTGACAGGTCATAGGATTACAAAAGGTAAATCTCTACTTGTCGTACGAGGCGACTAAGTGGTTGGCAGTGCCAAATAAATGGGCGGGTCTTAGCTCGTAACTGCTTTTCATACAAGACTAAAGTTACGACATGATTTGCCTAGCTTCCATGCTTAGCGGAACTAAATGGGTAGAAGACCTTGATCTCTTAAGTTCGCTACCACAGGTTGACAGTGCCTTAGGCACTGACAGACTCTCCCATTGCGGTTGACCACTTTAGATACTATCGTAGTAACTATGATTTGCATAAAGGAGAAACTACTGAATACTTCGGCCCGTAAGGGAAAATGTTCTGAGATGGTGAACATTCAAATAGGAATCGTCTGCTGGCGTCTTGGAGTTATCCTGTAGATATCCTGTCTGTCTAGGAATCCCCTAGCTGATCTCAATTCTAATGAATGAACTCAATTATAGACACTGAAGCTTGCATAGCATAACAACTTATATTCGCTTTATTAATAATTGAAATTTTTCTTGATATGTGTTTAACAATATTTGCCAGCATCTTTTGTATATTATTTATTATATAAAATTATTATTACTATTGCTCTAGAATGTCTTCTATAAATGAAAAATAAACATCCATTCTTGTTGCCAGTTTTTTATGAAATATCCAGCGCATTGATAATAAATATTCTCCGGTCGGCAGCGTAAGCCGAAGTGATTCTGTTGGGATATGCAGATTCTTAACATAAACCTGTCCCTAAGAGACATTAAACTAAGCTTGAAATAATATTAAATTAAATATAGAAGCTCATACTCACTGTATAGGGACACGGATGATTTAAGTTCGAATGGTCCTTGAAAAGCTTAAAAATTAAAATTCCAAGTGGGTTGTGGGCTCTTTTTAAGAATTTACAACCATCAATTTTCAGCTTGTATAGCCAAGGCTTATAGCCGTTGGCCTTCTTGAAGAATTTAGCCTCGACCGTAGCCTCAGTAACAGGATGATGAAGTATCGAATTGAAATTATATGTGGTTATGTTGCGACTCACAGCCCTCAGTCGACACTCGGTTATTGCTATTAACGTTTTATTGAAATTCTCACAAACTGCATTCGTGAACTTCATTACAGATGCATTCTACAAAATTAAACTTCTTTTCAATCATAGAATTCATCGACTTGTTATTTTAAATCCGCTCACATTAGACCAAATCAGTATCAGTAATAGTCCAACAACTTTCAATTGGATAACCATTGCAGCAGTGTGTAGTTGAAATTGAACTGGTGCGACGATTATTTCTGATCGGGTATTTCACTCGCTTGAAAGATGAGTGCTAATAGGCAGATCGATTAATGTTTGATCTGAATCTGTAAAGCTATAATTAGAGCTGTCATTCAGTTAGCTTAATGCAAATAAATTAAAGCCACATCTTTCATGAAGGTTTCTTTGCAAATAAATGAACCCGCCCGCTTAGCTTCAACTGTCGCAATAGTCATTTGACAGTTTTAATGGCATCAAATGTGGTCGGGCAGCAAAAACGAAATGCCACAATTAATATTAACACCAAGAGCAAACTGTCAATACAACTGTCGACCCTGACAGCCAGTTGACAATTGCAAATGAGGCAAACGAGACGAGACGGGGGACGAAGCGAGGGTGGCGTAAGCAAACGAAGCCACTTGCTGCCTCGAAATAAACTCATTACAGCAATTTATGCAAAATGTTCAAACCGCAATTGAAAATCCATTTAAATGAAATGCCACCAAATGGCACACACACACAAACATACACAGGCGTACACATATAGAGGTCCTTTTTGGGGTACAGAATGTGTGCAACCCCCAGCCAAATGCTGTGGTTGCTGTGTAGCTGGCGCCTGCCGCTTCCATTGAGGCATATGAATTCAATTATAAAACAGCGCCACCTTTGACGCGACGCCACAACAAAGCCGTGGCAAGAGATGGGCGACAAGGGGTTCGGCTGGCTGTGCCAGCTGTTGGTAAATAACATGCTCATGGCTATGGCTCTAATGAAACATTTCGGTTTATTTTTTTTCGCCGGCATTTGGGGGCGACAAAACTTGTTAATTTTATGCAGTGCACAGACAGCCAGGAGGTCGGCCAGGACACTGGCTGTCTGTGTGTCGCAGTTACACTTCCTGCGGCATTTGCATATTCCAATTTTTTCGTTACTTTCCTTTTGCCAGCTCGTAACTAGAACTAAAAAGCAAATGCCTAAAGGAAGTTTACATTTTGCAACCGCAGGTGGTTAACGATACGCGCCCCCATTCAACTAACGGCTCTTCTCACCTGCCGCCGAATGGCGAAACAACATAAATAACACAAACAAAAGGCCAAGAGGCAGCGCAAACGCGGCAAAGTCGACTGGCCCACTTGACACCTCATAATAAAATTAAGTATACGCCACGCAAGCCTCCTCCATGGCTGCCTGACTGCTGCTTGACTCCACGGCTGACTGTTGCCTGGGCTGTCCGTTATTTATGCGCTCGCCAGGCGGTCTCTGGCTGGCTGACTGCCTGTAGGAGACACAGGACGCACACAGCGTGCAGTCCTTCAGCTTTCACTTGGCCTTTGAAGTTTATTTGCGTATTTCAAGTGCGACCGAGGCTCATTTCAATATTCAAGCGCGCCCAGTTGTTGTTTTATTGTTGTTGCTTTTATAGCTGCTGCTGCTGCCGCTACTGTTGCTGCTGTTTTAGTTATTGTCCTTTGTTGTTGGCTGGCCTCGACAATTGTTTAACTAGTTGGTGTCAGTTATAATGAATTTTAAATTAAGTTGTTATTGTTGCCAGCATTAAACGCTTCTGTTGTTCTTGTTTTTGTTGCTTTTGCAGCGGAAGCTGTTTATTTGCATAATAAAGAACATGACTAATGTTAATTAAACTGCAGCAGACAATGGATGTTGGTGGGGCTTTTTAATTAAAAAGCGCAAGCAAAAACGACATCAAACCAACTTCCACTCGATTTCAGTTTGAAATTATGTTAGGCAATCGAAGTTAACTGCTGCGTCTCTATGCAATTCTCATGAATTCAACTCATTGTGAGCTTATTTTATTGCAGACTGAAACTTGCAAAGGCAATCGACGTTAACATTTAAGTTCTGCCTTTCTATGCAATTCCCATAAACTTGTGGCAGGTCTTCAGCTAAGTTGGCTCGTTGTTTGCATATATTGATTTTATATTTATTATTTAAGTTTGAGTACAGACTGAAATCATCAGACTTATATGATGTTTAAGTATAGTCCTTATATGAGATTCTCATAATGTCAATTTGTAAGCTTACCAAACATTTTACTTGAATGAATATTCAATTATTGCTACATACTTTTAGGCCGAGCCAGAATTTATTAGTATCTGAGCAAGCTTTAAGCTATTTACTTTGCTACCACTTTGCAATTAGATAGAACATTTATAGCCCAGCTCACAGGCATCAAACTAAAACTATATTCTATTCTATGAGCGGCGCTTAAAACAACTAAGTGAAGCATTGCTAAGCATACAAAAGATTTAAAGTAAACAGAAATGCGTATCTCTCCTCTGCCCACCCATGCAATGCAACAAACTATTTGCACAGATGCCTCGCTCTAGCTACAACAACTACAGCAACAACAAATGCTATGACTACGACTATATCTACATGCCAACACTACAGAGCGTAGTCCGGGCTACAAACAGTCAGATTAAATCCTTTCAAAATAACTACGCAAACGAGTAGCATATGCAAATGCCCGGACTACAACGAGCTACAGCAACTTTTTGCATTACTCAGATTGCCACGCCCCTGCCCCTGCCCCTGCCCCTGTGCAGCTGCCGTGCTCCTGTCGGGTTTATGGCCCGAAAAGTTTTTGGCTTCCAGCTCATTTGTTGGTCACGCCACGCAACATGGTAAAATACGAATAGGATGCATTCAGCAGACTCTGAAACATGGCCAAAGTCATGGGGTAAACGTTGCCCGCCTTTATCTGAAAGCGAAAACCAGACTCGAAATGAAATGGAGCGCATGCATAAAAGCCACGATTAGAATCAGCCAAATGAAATGTATGCGAAACTCTCAAAACGAACGACACTCACCACCAAAGGCCTTTGAGTTTGCATCAAAAAGATCAGAAGGGTTTTCCGAAAGCCCATTCCACACTCCAGCCAGGGTACATTGTAAACAGCCTGCGAGACGCGCGCGCTCTGCAAAAGATAAAAGACGTTAATAGAACGCAACAGCAGTAGATGCTTGAGTCAAATTTAGCTTAGCCTTACCTCAATCACCAGCTCGTTGGCACGATTGTAATAGGTGTAGAGCACATAGAGCATGGTCAAGACATACATGACTATTGAGATCATCTGCGTTTTCGATGTGATCTATAAATATATTCGTAGTATATAAAAAACGAGAATAATTTAAATTTAATAAACTCAACTATATTCAAGCAGAAGAGCAGCGAACAGATAATGGCGCCAAAGATGAGAGCCTCAGCGCCAATAATATAAGTGACCAGTGCTGTGAAATTGCGCACATAGCTGGAAAAGAAGTTGGAAACAGATTATTTATAACTGCTCACAGTAAATGCTACCGATTGAAAATATAAAATTATTAAGATCTACAGTAATCAGCAGAATAAACTTTTCCAATATTATTTCGGATCAAGAATTGCGGTTAGACTGAGTATATATGAGTGTGTAACATATTGAAAAAGGTATAGAAAGTGCGAGGTTAGTGGGAATGATAAATATACTGCATATTAAATATATATATATATTATATATTATATATATATATATTATATATATATATTATATTATATATATATATATATATATATATATATATATATATATATATATATATATATATATATATATATATGTATGTATAGCATTAAACATGCCTATAAATAAATTTGTTTCATATTAATCTAACCCCAATCAGCAGCATATAATATATACTATTTAATACACTCATATACCCATTCTATAAATATTTATATATATTTTTTTAAATATATAAAAATTTATTGTATGATGATATATATAATACAAAAATTGTGTAATACTCATAAAAATATGTTGAAAATAAGTTTCAAACATATTTAATAAATACATAAAAAAATTTTATAAATACATAAAATATTATATTATATATAATATAATATTATTAAGAAAAATATGAGTACTACAATTAAGCTCAGGATTTGAATATATTGTTACTAAAGATATCACCGCTGGAAATTAAATTATAATGAATATAATTGAATACTTAACGGTCAGTGTTCATGAACATTTAGATTCTTTAGAATCAGATTTACTGGAGATACCTGGAACCCAGCGTAGAACTGTCATTCCAATTATTCTACACACACATACACACGCGCACGCATACAAACGCTTACACATACACCTTTACACACACACACACTCATACACCCATGCTTACTGTTTACGCAGCTGCTCTTTAGCTGCAGCCTTGGCAATGAGAACTTAATTATTGAATAACTTGTCTTCTAATGCCCCATTCTCAATAATAATGAGCTTCTCTTAGACTTAACAGGTACAGTACCCACCTGGCAATGGTAATATGTAATCGTATGCAAGCAATCAACATTTGATAACGTTGCTCCTCGTTCTGCAGCTGGCCGATACGTGACAACTTGTGGGCCAATATCTGTAGCAAAGCCTTGCCAAAGAGTGCAAAGGCCGCAAATAGACTAACAAATGGCATATACATCATAGAGAGCACCACGGGTGTGGGCAACTGCAGCACATAGAATATCTGGTAGAGGGGCGTGCGTTGCAAATCTACGCCCGGCAAGGCAATGCCGAATGCATGGGCTGTTCGCAAAATGAGGGGTATTCATTACTGTAAAGCTGGAAAGCCTATCAAACATTATCCGCTTACTGCGTTGCTCCTGAAACAAAGCAAAGATTAGTGCACCCAAAATGTCCAGAAAGGAGGCCGTCAAATTGAATATGGCCAGGCGACGAGACTCGGCCACAGCCATGGCCAACAAATTGCGACTGCACACATCGCTGGATGCCTCGATCTGGCGATAGAGATGCGTCAATTGGTTCAGAAACTTCTCGAATGCCAAGTGCTTGCACATGACCAGCAGCGTGCGCATCAATGCATTGAAAATGGCCGAAAAGAAGAAGAGATTCAGTATGAAGGCAGGCAGATCGCCCCACATGCGCAGCAAAAAGATGAACTGCATCAGATTCATCAGGCAAATGGGCAACACAAACGCGTACTTCCGCCAATTGGTAGCCGGACGGGGATAGAGCACCGCCAGACGCCGCCAAATGCCCACATTGATTTCCACCAAAGCAATATCCTCAGCCATTACCACACCACTTTGCGCAACTTCCGGCGTGGCGCAGCACTCGATACTGTGGCGCCAGAGTGCTTGGCAAATGTCTTTTATTGGCGCATTCGCAAGGCATTTAACCAATTGTGCTTTGGCAATCGAAGGCGTTGCCCTTAGCCTATAATTTGCCAAATTGGCTGCGCGACAATTCAATGCAATCTAAGTGCCAAAGTAGGGGCTAAATTTCCATTTTGTGACAGTTGGCTATTCGATTGGTAATGTAATTGTAGCTAGTAGATCTGGGAATATCTAATGGCATATATATATATATATATATATATATATATATATATATATATATATATATATATATATATATATATATATATGAAAGTGTATTTAAATGCAAAGAACTAGATAATAGGTATTTATTATATATATTGTATTATAGCATTTGAGCTAATATAAAATGCATTTTTGTTAAAGTAGAAATAACCTTGAGATTCAAGGACAGCGAAGCTCGTGGGCTATGCACTATTATGGAAATAATTGATATTAGAAAGCACTCAGCTTTAATAACAAGGTAAAATGGATACAACTTTTCTGCAAAGATAAAAATTCATAAAAGAAATATTGATTAAAAATTAATTAAATTAATTTAGTTTGGGTGCTTTGGTAGGTCGTAAAATGATTTAGTTTTAGTATATAAATCTGTAAGTCAGTATAAAACGTATTAAAATGAGCTAGATATATAGATTCTGATTGAGTTTCTTATATAAGTAGATCATACGCCAAATCACCGATAAATAAATATGATATATGATTTATTTATCGGTGACTTGGCGTATGATTCAACCTGCTTAAATATTTCACTTAGTCCTAAAATCCGTTTTTGCCACATTTATGAATCGTCATTGAAGATTCAAATAGAAATTTCAATGCCTTTTTGTTTCCATTTGTTGTAACTTGAAAAATTCACACAATTTCGTAGGAATTCTTAAAAGTGGCTCTAACTCGGTTATTTTTCGCACATTTCTAAATGATATACATATTGAAAGAATCTGAACATTACAGATAATTTCAAGTCGCTTCAATATAAAAGAAACCTTTAATTTAAGCTTGGAAATACCAACTGATATAAAAAAGATTACAGATTAAACTTAAATTGTTCTCTGCATATGCAAATCCTTATTTAATTTAAGCATCGATTTTCCACACGTACACAAGACATCATCAGCACAAAAATGTGCCAGGAGCTGCTGTCCGGCTGTTCGAATATCCTTTCAAAAAGCTAACGAGGCGATAACGTGGCCAGCAGCAATCAGGCAGTGGGCCAGGCAATCCAGCCAGGCAGTCAGGCAGCGAGGCAAGCCCGGCGATAGGCAGACATGACTTATTAAACAATAAAAGCGGATTATCCGTAAACAACTGAGCAAACATGCCAGAGCGAAATATTTGGACCCGGTCCGCCCGCTTATCACGTGGACAGTGGCCAGAGACAAAAACAAACAGAGCGAGAGCAACAGAGGGAGCGAAGGAGAAAAAAACAATATAAAAATCAACAAGCGACTGGCATAACATAATTCAACAACAATGCCAGCTCAGCAAATACGGCGGGGAATTAAAATAAGACCTGAGCAAAGGAGCTGGAACAGGAGCAGGACCTTGGGGTAGACCAAGCCCATAAAGGCACACATTATGGCCACTTAACCGCGCGTTATGCCGCAAAAAGGCAAAGGACAAAGCCAAAAGCTCAAGCCGAAAAAGTCTCTGTGTGTGTGTGAGAGAGAGTGTGAGTGAGTGTGTGTGTGTGTGTGTGTGTGTGTGCGTCTGTGGCGTATGCGCAATATTTTGTGCAAACATTACTAAAGGCCAGGCCACGCCAGGCCAGACCGCAGTGTGCCCTCTCCATTGCCAGCAAATATGCAATGCCAGTTACAGCTGCTCATGCGAGGCGCTGCACATAAATCAAAGGACAACCAAAGGACGTAAGTATCTGGTCGAAAAATGCATTTTGAAACAGCAGCCAAATTTATTATAAATTAAAAGCTAAGCTCAGGCAAATGGACGACATTTAATTATCACATTTTGTGCAGCAACAGCAGCAGCTACTTCACACACATCAAAGGACGGACGCACACACACACACACAGACATACATACATACATATAAGCTTAGTCGTTGCCCTGTTAACCCTATAAACCACAGACTGACATTAATTACGTATACTCTTAGCTGCTTGGCTGCGGCTCCGGGCTCCGATTTGCAGCTGAACTTGTATAAAATTAATATCAAGCAATTAACAGCATATTCCGTTGTGATTTAAACGATTCGTCTGTCCCACATGGAGGCACTACTGCATTTAAGCAAGTCAGCTGTCGCCTTTTCGGGTAGACGCCCCCAATTGTGTGGGCGTGTCAATATTGACTTTAACACAATTCTAGTGGGCGATAGCTAAGCAGCTTTTTGCCAATTAAGCAGCTCTCAGTAGCTTATTTTTGCTTGAGAGCTGCAGAAAGAGTAGATAGTAGTGAGAGGGAGAGAGAGATGGAGGTATATAGAAAGAGAGAGACAATGAGAGAATTGCCTTGAAAACTGAAATTGTTTTGCTAAGCTTCTAATTTGGCATTTGTATATTGTTAGGCGTAAGTCGCAAAACTAGAGATGGGCATGTCTCCTGAGCTCTGGTGAGTACGATAAGCTGATATGGAGTTATTTGCGTTCGCAATCTCATAAATATATCAATAGAAGAATTATTTATACATATATATTTTTTATATTTATATTTCATTTATTTTTATAATTTTCCATCATCTTTATAAATATTTTTTCACACTCAAATCATATATTAGTTCCATCTCTAGCTCTTGCCATCGTGTTTTGCTTATCTATAAAAAGTTGCATTTATATTTCTTTCAATTAAATTTGGCTTTTAGATCACCTATACAAATAGGCCTATATATATAACAGATTTTCCGAGCTCATATCATTTCTAAAGTCCATCACTAGCTCTCAGTTAGCGTTTGCATCAGCTGCTCCAAGATGCTCTCTGTTGATGCTCCCCTTTTTAACAACAGAGAGTCAAGCAGCGTGGCTAATGCGGCTTAGTTTTGTTAACGATTTGCAAACACGTGTGACTCGCAGCCACAGTCTCAATGCCGGCTACCGAGTCGCCTTCACTTCCAATTCTAATGGCGATTCGCAGATAAACAACAACATGAAACATTCGCTTTGATGATATCTAGACATGCTAGAATTGGAGCTATGCCGTCATATCCCGCTCCGACTTATGCATGTGGGCCGCCCATGAGTAAGTCAGCATAAGATAATGCAATGTGATTGTTTACACAAAATAAACCAATACAATGAAATGTATATACTTTTCTCTTAGAGGCATAAACAGAGTTGCAATTAGCTTTCAAATTGACTTTATGATGAAGCATAAATATTGCCGAAACCTGAGATATGTCTGAATAGGCGAATAACTTGTACACGATAAAATGTAAATAAAGCAAAAATACAAAATCATTTAAAAAATGTATATAAAAAAAAACGTAATTATATTCAAACACTTTTAAATGGAAAAAAATTGAATAGGTAAATAAAACAAGACTTTTTATATAAAATATTTTTAAGTTAATAAATATAATATCAAAAATAATCATTATATAAACAGCATAAATAAATTTAGATAATATGACAAATTTAATATGAATATATATTATTTAATAAATAAAACTATAAAAAATAGAACTAAGTTAAAATGTTTAACAATTCTTTAAACTACAAACAAAAATATATATTATGAAACATTGTATTTTTCGGAGGGCAAAATGATTAGAGCTTAGAGCATGCTCAGCAACATCATACTGAGATAGTCCAAGTACATAAGATATACATAGATATATATGTGTTATATATAGTTAATCTGTAGCTCACTAAACTTGCTTTTTTTTGTGCCCGCGCTGTTATAAATTAATTGCCTGAAGTGCCTAAGTAGACGAACTTGGGAAAGTTTACTTTCTCAGAAAAGATAACAATTTCATACCAAAAAAAAAAAAACATAAAATAAAATTTGATACATATAAAAATATTAGCTAATATATAATATAAGTAGTTAAATTAAAATATTTCTCAGTGATCTAAAAACTGTAAATGATTAATTTATTTTTAATTTAGACTATTTATGCGTAGCTATACATATTAACCATATGTGGTTTATTAAAACTTATTAATTTTTATTTCTAATTACTCATAAAGAAAAAATGTTTGATTTGCCACCTCATTTTATGGAAATATTTATTGTTGTTTTTGGTTTGCAAATATTTTCTGCTTAATATTGTAACAATCCGAGCGCAAATAGATTACTCACTGAGTGCATTGTCTCATCATAAGGAACTAAGTACATAAGCATATGTACATACAGACTACATACATACTTGTATACATATAAACAATTATATATTATATAATATTCGTGCAATTAAGGCATACTTTGGTGTCACTGTGCGCGCACGCACTTGCTGAGTTTCTCTTTGTTTGACCTGCATACCATAGAGTGAAAGGCTATATCGACGCAGGCTACGGCAGATTACAGCCCACCTGAGTGACCACCTTGGAAGCGACGTTACTGGCCAAACGCACGCACTCGGTCAACGAACGTTTCTCCAGCCAGGCGTGCAGAAAGCCGGCAGCAAATGAATCTCCAGCACCAGTGGCATCCACCAGCTGCTCGGCGCGTTGTGCTCTGAAATCCTCGAATCGCAGCTCGCCAGGTGGTGCACGCTCTGCCACATAGTTAGTGGCCAGCTGCACACCTGCATCGCCATTTGTGATTAGCAGGATCTTGGGCTGGCCCAACTGCAGCAGCTGGCGAGCCAGATTCTCCACTATCTCACAGCCAGCTACCTCAGCCAGCTCCTTAAACTCCTGCCGATTGCCGAATATGAACAGCGCACGCTTCGCCAGCTGCAGCATCTGTTGCGAGTTCTGGCGCACTATATAGGGTGCACTGAGATTCAATGCCAGATGACGCCGCTCACGCACCAAATGCTCCAGTATATAATCACAGACTTCTCTACGTTGCGGCACAAAGAAGCCCTCCACATAAAGAATTTGTTTTCGTTCAATGGGTCGCAGAAAGCTTTGTGTGTCATGCATCGCCACTCGACTCAGCTCTTGAACAGAGAAGTGGGCGGATGCGCCGATGTTTGCATAGAGCGTGGGATTATCGTTGTACATGAGGCACACACACTGACCCGTGTGTACCTTGTCAACCACCTGCAGTCGTGCCTCAATGCCACGCTCCCTCAACAAGGAACGCAGCTCCTCTCCATGTTTGTCATTGCCAATCGAGCCAAAGAACTGGGCATCTGTGCCGAGGTGCTTGAGAATACGAACCGTATTCAGTGCAGAGCCACCGGGATTTTTTAGGCAGCTGGAGCTAAAAGGTACATAGAAATATATAAATATAAATACTTATATCAATTAGCATCGGTTTGAGAATGACTTACCCATTGGCTGCCTCTGCGGCAATGTTGTTCAGCTGTTCCAGATCCATTTCGCCCTTGGAGCCTAGCTTCAGTTCGTAGCGTTGCAGCAGCTCTGGGTCCTCAAGCTTCACAGTGCGATCCAGTAGAACATTGCCAAAGCAAACGACTTTGCGGGGCCTGCCCAGAAGATTAGGCGAAACCGCACTTAGTCAATTTCAAATGGGGAAAAACCCGCCAAGCACAGTGGCTCCAACACACTCACGTATCATAATTAATTTGCGTGCCATCTGACGGATCATCGGCTCCAAAGATTTTCTCATAGACGTATTGCAGGTACTCCATTGTATTCAAAATCGATTCAACAAAATTTCCCCTCTCCAATGTCTGAAGGCCGCGCTCTATTTGAAAAATTTCGCTGCTCTGGCGGTTCCGTCACTTCCGTCAGCCAGCGACGAACTGAATGCTCGAGCCGGTTTCGCTTTGAGTATTTATATATACCATTTATATATATATATGTACTTATATGTATACATATTTTCATTCTCATGCTGAACAATTAGTTCGCAGCTCTCACAAAGAAAAGGTCTGAAACTTCGTTTATTGTTTCGGTTCTGTTATTGTTCTTGTTCTTGTTGTAGTTGTTGTTGTTTGTCATATTTTTAGATTTTTGGTTGTTTTTTCCTCGACTTCTTTTCGTTCTGCGTGTGGCCTGTGGTTACATCACAGAGCTTTTTTTCGTACCAGACAAGCTGTTTTTTGTTCTATCGAGTCACCCTGTGCCGCATTCTAAAGTTCAAATTCAAATATAAAATATGCGTTAAATTGCTCTATTATAAATATAATTGTCGGCATTAGAAAAACAATTCCGCAACGTGCAAAAAATGAATGCTTCTACTTCGACTCCTACTCAACACTGCTTGGGCATAGCGTCAGCTGTTCTCAGCGTTTGTTTATGTGAAAGAAGCAGCAGAGCTTTGTTCGTTTGTCGGCAAAACAAACGTTTGGGCAAAAGCTTTTGACTTGAGCTTGAGCTTGAGCTTTTGTGAGCGAAATGTGCTGCCAACTTGCTTGAAGTGATGCAAATCCGTTAGAAAAGCTCGTTTAATTACCTATTGAAATTTAATATGGGGAATTTTATGGGAAGTTCTTAGAGCGCTTTATAACCTTATTAAAAGTTTTTTCAAAACAAATGTTATTAATGAAAATTTTCATTGAAATGCTATTTGATATCTAAAACTTTTATAACATAAAAAAATTTATACATAAAACGCGGAAAAACCAAATTTCATTTCTGTTCAAAATTTTCGAGTTTTATATTTTTAAACGAATTTAAAAATCAAGAAAAAATTGGAATAATTAGACAAATAATTTCTAGCACTTTAAAAGAAATCTTAAATTCAAACCTAAAATTTCCTAAATAAAACTCAAGTTTTATTTAAGAAATATTTATTTTCATAGGAACAGTTTATTATTTTTAAAATTGTGTTCTTTCTTATTTGGGAATTACAATTGAGAGCAATTTACTTTTAGTTATTTATACGATAAGAGCACATACCACGCAAATAAGCATGCACTTAAATCATTTGGGGGAATTTTTCACATATGCATATAAGATAAAAATATTTTCCTTTTTTTTGTGCATACAGCGAAAAAGTACAAAAACTGCGCGTAGATAGAAGAGTCTCTGGTTCTGCAGCTCACGACATTGGGGCTTTTCAAAAGGCATTCAACCGCATTCTGCGCCGGGGTTTACCCAACATCACGAAATTCCCCCTAACCACATGTCTTGCACATACATAATTGCAGCTTGAAAAATTGACCACGCTTTAAGCTCTCTCAGTGGCTCTCTTAACTGGTCTCAAAGCAGCGCACGTGAGTCGAAACGCGACTCAGTCGAAGCGAACGCAAAGCGCGTCAGGTATTGCAATCGAACTTTGGACTTGCCTTCCATATCGGTATGGATCCATAAAAATGCGTACATTGAGCGAGAGTGTATGTGTGCGTGTATGTGTGTGTGTTTTTTTAAGGGAATTCGAATAAACCTGTTCTGCTGTAGCCATGCACCGGCCAGTCCATCGTTGAGTGACAAGATTTGGTTTTTTTGAGTCATGTCGAACATATTTTTAGTTGAGCGGCATGACTCAGCGCGAAAGTGAGAATTCCATCATCAGCCATGCGGCGGCCACTTGTTTCGGTGTGGCATGTAGCAGCCAATGAGCCAAGTCGAACAGGTAGAAGCTATATGAAACCCCGACCTATTTTCCATTGTGCATCATGCGACATTCGCATGCAGCTACAACTCAACTACAGTGATATCTGATGTATGGTTTCTCATAAATATTCAGTAGGCATCTATCAGACGATTTTATATAGATAAATATCAAAATTTAATTTAAATATTAAATATTGCATGTATATTTCTGGAAAATTCTTTTCTTAAAAGATTTACAATATATTCAATATTATATAGTATATTAATTATATATATTCAATATTATAATATTGAATATATATAATTAATATAATATATAATATTGAATATATTGAAAATCTTTTAAGAAAAGAATTTTCCAGAAATATACATGCAATATTTAATATTTAAATTAAATGATATATATATCAAAAAAATATATTATATAAAAAGAAAAAATGCCAAACAATAATATAAATGATATATAATAAATAAAATGAACAGAAATACAACAAATATGAGAACAAAATATTCTTATTTTCTTTATGTCTTCATGAAATACATAAAAAATATATTTTATTAAATTATAAAAAAATCAAATGTGTTTAAAATAACTGTCTCAAGGGCTCAGCCGAGCATAACAACAATGTTTTGAGCTTAAAATATATCAAGAAATATATTTTTAAAATTTGGGGCCAAGTTTGTCAGGGAAATGCAGTTGTTCGCTTAATTTAGTTGTACGTTAAAGTAGATTTCACTGTAATTGTTGTTTTAGTGCGCTTTTCGGTAGTTGTCAACTGTCAACAACAATGAGGCGTGGTCGCAGTTCATTGCCCATCAAAAGGCGGTAAAAATTGGCGCGCAAATTTTGTGGCCTGATCCAAGATATATAAATATAGTATTCTATTTACTGTTCGTCTTTTTTGCTTTTTTCTTTGTTTTTATCATTGTTTTTTTACGCTTCAATTGTATTTTTGAGCTGAGCTAGGCGCAAATTTGCAAGCCGTGTTTTTCATTGTTTATGCGCAGCAAGTTAACAATATTTATATTTAGACTTTAGATAGGTCAGTGATATGAGCAGATCTTCACATATAGAAGATATAGCGGGTGATTAACCGCTTGCCCCAAAAATGCCAACTAAACTTATTTCTATATATTTTTTCATTATTTTTTTTATGTTTTTTTTTCGGGCAGTTCATTGAGTTCAACAAATATTGCACATCAAATTACAAATTTTGTTTTTTTTTTTTCCAAGAAGTTCATTAAACTTGATTTGCGTTCCCTTTTGATGTGGGAACTTTATTTCCACATTATTTGGCTTGTTTTTAGGTATTTGCTTCAGGCACTTGGTACAGTTATGCTGGCTTGAAAAAAGCCAGATAGCTAGGTTTATTGCTATCAGCTTAATTCTTTGGTGACTTTCAAGAAATACGTAAATCCTTTACAAATTGTCGTACATTCAACCTTTTTGCGTCTGAATTTCCTACATCAATTGAGTTTTACATGTCTCTTTGCATATTTCATATTATATTTCATTTATTTGTATCTACGTGCCTTTGGTCAGGTCAGGCTAATTACAAAAATATTATTAAGCAAAAACAAAGCTCAGCATAAATACGTATAAAAATGCTCGCACAACACAATCGAATACAAACAACAAAATAATTCATACAAAAAAACTGAAAAAGAAACCAAAAAAAAGAAAAATTCAGCGCCAACATCATAACGGTAAATGAACTCCCATTTGAGAGACTTCAATTGATGCCAATTGTCAGATGAGGCAGCTGTGCTTACTATATAGTAGTTCCCGAAACTGAATTATGCACGTCTATATAAATTTAACAAATGCATCATCACAAACAATACAAATAGATTTGAATATTCTTTTTTGGTTTTTTTTTTTTTTTTTTTTTTTTTGGTTTTTTTTTTGGCTGGTTTCCCATGTGCACGTATTTACCCCCTGGACTGGCATTCATTCACTAAAATTTCAAGCGAAAAACACAAACAGCAACAACAACAGCAACAATGTCAAACACAATTTTATGTGTTTGTCGCGCGCTCATTAATTAAACAATGAGACAGCAAAACACTTTCGTACAGACATCAAGTATACGCAACGTGCGCCGAGGGCCCAATTTGACGTCAGCTCTGCATATACATACATATGTATGTATGCATATGTATGAATATGTATGTAGATCTACTTAAGCATAAACGTTATTATGTTGCCTTTGAGTCATTTGGCACGACCTGTTGACCACTTTGGCACATAGCCAACTGCATGACCAACAATCAGCTTGAGTTCGCGTGAAAAGCGAGTGCCGAAAATTGATGATTACCATTAAATAGGCTATAAACTGACACGATCTGAGCAGATAGCTGAATTTTTCTTCCAAAAAATGTGTGACAATATGAATTTTGAGGGAAATTCAAAAGTCATTAACAAATTCAACGAAAAAATACTGCTTAAAATCAAGGCAATTCGGTGAGAGTAAAAGTTCAAGCGAACAATCAACTGAGATGCACACACACACTCACACATACATATAGATATGCACTTAAGCTGCGCTCAGAGTGCACACACAAAGCGCGGCATTGAGATGAGAAGAGTTTAAGCTGAAAGGGCAAGGTAAACGGCGGCGGCAGTGCGTAATAAAAAGGCACAGAAGAGGCAAGAAATAAACTTTGCTAATTGCCCAAAAAATTAACGGAAATCTTTTGCGGCAACCAAGCAAAAACCAGCAACAAAAAAGGCATAAAAAAAACTTGCTGAAGCCTCAAATTTAGAGCGCGAACGAAGGTGTCAAGCGAAAATTACTGGGAATAAAGCACACACACACACACACACACATGCACTTTCAGAGAGGCAGCGAGAGCGAGAGCGAGAGCGAGCGCGCGATTGTGCTGTGTGTGTGGGTTTTACGCCGGCTGTCTGATTGAAAAAAAGCTCAACTCAACCAAAGAGAGCAAGCGTCAGCACATGTTCAATCGAGGCTCTCGTCTTATGAAATTCGTACGCAGCGAGAGCGTTGCTATAAAAGCGTGCGCTCGCCAGCGTTTGGCATTCATTGTGAAATTGCCAATCAAAATTGAAACAAGCAGCAAGCGAAACGGTTGAACGGATTTCAAAGCGCACAACGTGAAAAGAATTTCATAAGCAAAAGTTAATACAGCGCAAATTGCCAAACCACAAGCAAAAACAATCAAAAGCTAATCAAATTGACTAACGCTAAAAAATATTTAGCAGCAACAAGAAAAAGCAAAGCAGTGCTAAGCCAAGACAAAGTGTGCGTGACGCAAACACAAAAAGTGCAAAGAGAAGCTTCAAAAATAGCTCAAGCTCAAGCTCAAGTGACAAAATCAGAAGAGATTAACAATTCCAATATGGTCGTTGAGGAATCAGCCAATATGCATCACTATCACAACAACAACAGCCTGGAGCTGACCGAGTGCGCCATGCCCATCGGACGTACCGTTAAAACGGCTCTGCTGCGTGCCCAGTCGGAGGCTCGCGTGATTGTCGGCCTCTCGGCTGCGATCAATACCCTATCCAAATCACCAGAAGGTTCATTGTTTTGCCTGATGGCCGTGCCCAAGGACGGCGATTCTGCCACACATATGCACGAGGTGCTCCTGGAGGCGTTTTGCTATGAGAATGATATCTATGTCATCAAGGTGGATGATGCCACCAAGCTCAGTCGGATTCTGGGCCAGGAAAGCATCGAGTCATGCTGCCTGATACAAAAGACCTGGGCAGGCGAACAGAACGAGGAGCAGCTGAATAAGGCCGAAAATCAACTGGTCGACTACTGCGAAGCACATTGGGATGCGCCCCAACATCCCATTGTTCAGCTGCCTGCGGTATAGGCGCGTACGGAGAGATGGCAGAAAAGCTACAAGTTGAACAGCCCGTCACAGTGGGGCAAAACATGGGTTTAAATCAAACAAGCAACCAGTTAACACAAGGTTAATGTACCCGAACGTTTGGAGAGTTCTGAGGAAACCGACGTTGGGACATATTCCAATTACATATAATACATCATATATATATGCATATGTATAAGTGTATATAGCAGAAGAAGAAAGAGGAGGAGGAGGAGGAGAAGAAGATGAAGCAGCGAAAGCTAAAGTAACTGCAAAACATTGGACAATTATATATTATGCTAGAGAGTGTGAGAGAGAGAGAGAGAGCGAGAGAGGCAAACGATGGCGACAACGACCTTCGTTGGAGCAGCTCAACAACAGACGAGAATGCAGCAGAAAAAGCAACAAGCAGCAGCAGCAACAACAACACAGCTGCTGCGGAAGTGCATGCACTCTCTCAATCTCCCACTCTCTTTGATCTGGCACCAATACTACAATACACCAACACACGCGCACACGCTTAAGCGCGTGACAAGCTGCTGGTTTTTTTTTCTGAGAGAGATTATTGATAATGGCGAAATTTTCGTTCGCACTGAACAGATTTACGCAATAAATTGTAATAAACTCAATAAAAAAAAAAAGAATTATTGTAATTTGTATGTTAAAGTTAAAGTTTTGTTATGTTAGCTTTTCATATAAACGGCGTAGAAATTGTACAAAAAAAAAAGAAAAAAAAACTAACAAAAAAATGTTATTTAATTTTAAGTCACAAAATTAAAGCAAAGAATTTTTTGAAACAAAAAATAAAAGAAAATTAAAAAAAAAAAATCTTACAAATCTTTTTACTTATGCAAATTTTCAGCTTTTCTATATTACAGCATATTTGGAGTTCGAATGACACATTCTTGACGTCAAAAAAATGATAGAAATCCCTTAAGTCTGGAGAAAATCACAGCAGAATATCAATCAATCTCTAAAGCGCTTTATCAGCGGTATTCCCCCAATGAATCGCAACTTATAGGCGCGCTCTTATCAAGCATATGCATATTCCACACATACATACATAGTATATGTGTATGTGTATATACATATATATGTATATGTTTATATATATACTACTTATATAGTCTGAATCAAAGCAATAAAGTGGCCAATTAAACGATCACCTTATATGGACTTTACGTGCACGTTTCAGCCAGAGACATGTTAATATAATCAATGCCAGCGATCCAGACAGCGCGACTTCGTGCCATTATACATGGAAAAATTTGTTTGCAGAGCTTGGCAAAAAAAAAAGCAACAACAAAAACAACGATTTTCAACATATAATCTTGGATGGAGTTGCTAAGAGCCAGGTTTAACTTGTATAGGTCAGTTAGCTCTAAACTGGAACTCGAGACAATTTGTAATTAGAAAATAAATAAAACAAAGAAATTGGCATAATTTACTTTAAATTGGCTTTATGAGGATGTGTGTGTCATAAATGATTATACCATTCATGCTCTTAAATTATTAACAATTCATTTATGGTGCTTCACTTGAAGCATTTTAACTTGAAAGAAAAATACGCCATATTTCATGACATTGCTATATTTTTTGTGCACTGTGTTACAAATTTCACACAGATTTCATTATTTTTATTTTTAAATATATATTTGTGAAAAGTAATAATATATAAAGTTTTTTGCACATAGTAATTTTTTTTATTATATTAATTATTTATTAATTATACAAATTTGTTAAACATTTATAATTATATAACTTATATTTTTACTTAGATACTTTAGTTTTTTTACTTTTAAAATATTTATAACTATTTCATGTTTGGCTTTATTAAAAAAAGTTAGTTTATATAAATTTTATTTATACTTGCAAAAATTTGATATTACTTTTAATATTTTTTTTTATATTAAACAAAATATTTTTATACCAGTTTTAATTGCTTTTAAATACTTTTATGTAAATTTCAAATAATATATAATTATTTTACATTATATTTAAGTAAGTTAATATAAATTGCCTAACATTTGTTATGTCTTTATTAATTGTCTGAATAAAAAATTACGTAAAAAATAGACGAACCAAATGTATAGAATTATTGAAATTAATTTACATTTGCACTTCTTATGAAAGTTCTATTTCACTTAAACGTAACACTTTGCCGCACTATTAAACTAACTGTCAGTCATTTGAAATGCAATTTAACATTAACCCAATAATTAGAAACTTACAAACTTCAAGCAAAAACTTAGCTTATTTGCGCTAATTAAGGCTTACAGTTAATCAAGTGCAGTTCGTTGCTCAGTTACACAATGTGATGGTAGTAAGTATTGGCCGTTAATCAGCTGCTCAGCCACTTCAGTTTGCATAGCCAATATCGGCATGCACAAACAGGTAGATATCATCAGCGTACTTTACACCGGCTACGTTAATTCCAAAGAACACAGCTGAGGCAAACTCTAAGCCAGCTTTTTTGCCCAGTCATGAGTAACATTCATTGAACAGCTCAAAATATTGTGTGAGTGGGGAAATCCTAGGCCAAATACCATTTAGGAGGGCATGGTGAATGCAACGTTTGCTCAGGTAGTTCACAATTCACATGAGGCGTGACTGAGTAGCAACAAAAACGAGTGCTCGAAGCACTTGTCAAGGCGAACAATTCATCAAGCGGAAAAGATGATGAGCTGAGCGACTATGGAGATGTCGTTGAAGGCAATGATTCATAACAATTTATATCGATTAATACCGATTAGTATCGATTCTTACAGTTTGACCCCAACCAGTAACAAATTAGCATAGTTTCAAGTCAAAATAATCCGTTAGCTTTAAGAGTTGCGCAGAGCCAAGTCTAATGAGAGACAATGGAGATGTCGTCGAAGGTAATGATTCATATCGATTCATAATGCTTCATATCGATTCATGCTAAGCTCCAACTAACAACAAATTAGCATATTCTCAAGTCAAATGTATCCGTTAGCAATTTGAACGCACTCCGTTTCCAGTTTTTGCGACAACTTTTCAACTTCTCAACTCGCTAATTGTAGAGAGGGGTAGATGCTTGGCTACCGACTACCCTGCCAGCAAACCTGAACTATAAAAAAAAAATTTAGCTCAAACTTAAAGCCACTAAAAAAACTTGATTTCAGTTCACTGCAAACTCGGTTTATATATTTATATTTTGTTATTGTTTATTTTGATTCGGATTTCCATTTACGCGCGCAAACATGTTTTTTAGTTGTAATTGAATAATATTATTTAAATTGACTTAATATACATGAGCTTCGCTTGAACTGAATTATTCTCGCTGCCTCTTTTCCACATAAAAACAAATAACATATAAGACTTTTATAAAAAGAGAGCAGAGCTTATCATTATGGATTATGCGTACCAAATGGCAAGTGAATTATCGCTGGGAATTTCTATGGAAACTCTGCTTTTTTTGCAATGAGATAAGGGCGTTTGCTTTGCTCATTAGGCAAACCTTATAGCACTGGGATTCACCGAGTACCCAAAAAAAAGTAAGAAAAAACTTAACACACATTCAATTGGTTTCTCATTGTGCTTAACAAGAAATATCACTAAGCAAACGGATATTTATTTATTTTTAAGAAAATGAGATACATAAATAAATAACCTATTTATACATATGCTTTTTTCACCTTTTTTTCTATCTGACGTCTATCGGGTATTAATTGATCTGTTTGTGCCAAAGCCCACTGATAAATTCCCAAAAATTTCCAATATTTAGTATATCATATCAATCTATCATAAACATATATATAGCAACTGGCTAGCACGCATTTTTTTGTGTTTTGTTTACGATTATATATTTAGTTAATTGTATTTGATTGAACCGCTCTCAACCTTTCCACTGCGCTCCAACAATTGATTACACAGACACGAAGCTGCGCAATATACACGAGACGCTGGGCACGAGACACGCGAACGGAAAAAGTATAGTTTACGATGAATGGAATACTGCTTCTAACCGGTTTTTGCACACAAATACACAGACAAAAACACATTACATAATTTACTGCCTAGAGCACAAAAAAAAATGCGGAGATTCCCATTAACAAATATAAAAAGAAATATAATATCACCTGCAATAGCTTTTACTATGAAAGTGCATTCACTTTTTATGGGGTTTACTTAGGAACTGTATAATGAGATTTATAAGGGTATTGTATATTTATAAGAATACTACGAATGTATATGTGTTATGAACGTGTGCTTCTCTAATAATTGCTTCAATTGCTTAAAAGGAATTGATATGATTTATTTATTTAAAAATAAATTGTGTTAACTATGACGACCTCTCACTCTGTGTCTCTGTTTCCATCTCTTTTTTCTCTCTATCTGCGTCTTTCATTCTACTTCTATCTTTCTATCTGTCTGTCTGTCTCTCCCTCTTCCTTTTTTCTCTCTACTTCTCACTTTTTCTGACTGCCTTCCATCTATTTCTCTCGCTTTCTCTTCTCCCTCTCGTTCTCACTCTCTGTCTGTCTTTCACTCTTTCTGCCTATCTCTCTTACGTTTTCTCACTTTCACCATTAAGAATTTTATTATTTTAAGATGTTCTTAAGAATTTGGGAACTTCCCAATTCCTTTGTACATTACTTGAAGTGCGTGGAAGCATTGATAAGCTTTATATATATATACATATACATATGTATATATGTATATTAATATAAAAAGTTCATTCCACCATCTCATTCAAATTCATTTCAAGAAAACAACTGATAAGCTTTAAAAAAATCTTACACTTTTACTTAGGTTACACAAACAACAGAAATCAGACCATATTTGGGTATTGTAAAATTCAAATAATGTAACACCTTTAGCTAACACTATATATCAGCCAAAATATACAAATCTTTTCCACAAACAAACATTTTCAAAAACTTTTCAAATATTTACGAAATAAAATATATGCGAGGCGGGTGCTAAGTAAACACAGATACACAAATTTTATATATGAACGAATTTATCTGGAAAATCAATAAGAGAACACACATTTCACAATGCACACAATCAATCAGGTAGTTGTGGTTATGTATGCATTTGTCTGAAGATCGCAGAGTGAAAATTAGTTCGAGCAGACGGCAAAAAAAAATAAATAAAAAAATACCTTATCAAGCGCAAGCAAACCCAAGTAACTGTGACTTTGCAGTAATTGATAAGAGAGATTGCAGCTCTATTCTAATAAGAGTCCAAGGTCAGGCACGAAATTTCCCACACACACAAACTATTTGACCATAATTAGCCTTATGGCTTGTGTGCTCTATATAAATGGAATTCCGAATTCTGTGGAAATTCATTATGTAAACAATCTAAATACGTCTCGCAAACAGACAAGCTGACCTGGAAGCAAAAGTCTATTTGTATTAGATATCGTGCACATTCCAAACCATCCATTGCGGAAAAGTTTTAACCATGAACTGCGCATCGAAATATTTGTGGCTAGAGCAAGACATCGAGAGATATCAAGACAGAGACAGAGCTAGAAAGATAAAGGCAGCAACTGTCAATGATAAAACTAAATATGAATATTTTAGAGACTTTTTGTGTGAGCTTTTTTAATATTTGATTTTCGGTTGAAGCGCAATTGCACCTGTGCAATAGATTAAATAGTTCGAATTAAGCACCTAAGTAAACCCAATCGATAAAAAAAATGAACTTAGTCCCAAACAAAGCCGAATTAACACCAAGTTTACAGTTGTGAAATGCGTGTGTTTGTCTACATACATATAATAATCACACTCTGATATCTGCTGTCTGGATCGTGCTATATTATTTAATATTTGATACCCTGTAATTTATATGAATTTGGTTAGAGTGTATAGACTTTTGAAGTCTATTTGTTGCAAAGTTTTTATGTTTATATGCAAAAGACTCTCATCAGCTATCATATACTTAAACAACTCTTTTAGAAAAAGCTTTAACTATCCTATCCATATTCTATCTATGTGAACTCAGCTTGCTTGACTAGTCACAAATAGAAATTGTGTATGCTGCTAAGCAAGATTCTCTTATGTGAGATTTTTAATAAATTAACTCAGCAGTGTTTAAAAAATACATTTTTCCAATTTTTTGTATATATCTTCCTATACTAACTGAAGAAACTCAGCTTGTGTCGAAACTAAAGCCTTTAAAACTGACATATAGGTTGTGTATATCGTGAATAGATGATTTATATTTAAGCACAATTTTTACCTCTTGCTCTACTGTTTCAAAATCCACAAAAACTTGATCTCAACCATATTTTTTATTTGTATTAAACAGTATATTTTCTCATTTTACTCATATTTAAGCATTTCAGCATTTCAGCACGATTGTCTAGCAGTGTAAACGCTATTAACTTCATATATTGGGACAGAATCCCATCTACAGGGTATTTGCCAGTTGAGCACAGTTGAATTTCACAAGAACTGCGACGGGGCGTTCACAGTTGATTTTCGATAGCATCGTTATCTCCACTCAACTCGTTTCGACTTGCTCGTACAGCGCGTGCCAGGCAGCAAAGAAACTGTGAATTATTTGCTGATAACAGCTGTGAAAAAAAGCTGCGAGAGGGAGCGAGTGAGAGAGAAAGAGAAAGAGAGAGAGAGAGAGAGAGACGGAAAGCGAGAGCGATATTGCGAGACAGAGAGTGGGAAGGGCTATTCAACCCAGGGTTCTGGGTGGGGGCTTCCACCTGTTTTGCGACATGTCTGAGCACGTTTCGTACGAACAATGTGCAACTGTAAAAGTGCCGTTTGACTGTTTCTTTTTATTGTTGTTGTTTTTTTTTATTGAACGTACGAAACGGTTTAAAAAATTCTTGAAAAACAATCGCAGGAATTGTGCACATGTTGCTGTTGTCTGTTTGCTTACGCAAATCGTTGCGCATACGCAGCGTGTGACCGTGTTTACCGTTAGCGCAGGTTGAGACACCCAAAGCCGCCCACAAAAGAAACTGCCAGCAGCCAGCACAGCTTGCGTCAATGTCATAAAACTTTCTCACGTAAGTCAAATTTAGCTGTTGCAAAATCCAGCGACAAGCAGAACCGATTTCGGCTCATACCCGAACTTCGGCTGGATGTTACGGAATGTATTAATACAACTTAATGACCGCATTTAAATCCAAATTTTCACGTTTATGTCACATTAAGCGCTTGTTTAATGAAGCCATACCGATATTGTTTAATGAAGTGCATCGGGAAACTGTCAACATGCTCGGCTTATACGCTAACTTTTACACCTAACTGTTTGCTGATTGTGTATAAAATATAAACGCCTTTATGGCGGTGCAGTAAATATATGCCAAAAATTCACTAAGTAAACGAAAGATTTCACCTACATTTTCCAGGAATCGCATCGGGGAAGTACAACACATACATTTTTGTTATTGTTTGTTATTTAGTCAATTTTCAGTCTATAAATATTTCAAATCTACAGATTGTAGACCTGCACGAGTTATGTAAACAAATGTATGTATATGCATATATACATACAAACATATGTATATTTATACGACGTCACACTAATGACGAAAACATATTCATGACGTCAAGTGCGCATATCAGAAATTTAAAATCTTTACGTCTACAAACAAACATAACAAGATCTAGAGCTATATAAATACAAAAAAAAAACAAAAAAATATATGCATACATACATACATATGTTTAGCTTTGTTTAGCTTTGACTCAAGGCATCAGTATGTACATATATAAGTTTGTTGAACATAAAAAATAAATAGCATTTTTATGCTTGCTTTTCCAAGAGCTTTTTAATTAACTTATTCAAAATAAACAAATTTTTATTTGTGCTAATTCTAAATCAGTTTGGATGGATAACACCATTTAGCATAGCTAGCAGAACCCATGAAATGCTAGCTAAACATATTTTTAGCCAATTTTTACAACTTTTAAATATAATAATTTCCCAGTTTTTACAACAGTTGAACGGATGAATACAGTAAATAGAATATAAAATAAATAGTCAAATATTTAATCTTAAATGCCCTAAAACTTTCTTTAAAAAATAAATATATATACATATGTATATTTGTAGCTCTCTATTAAAATTTTTAAAAATATAAGTCATGCATACGGTCTGTTGCCGCTGATAGCTCTGCAGCGCCCCTTGGCACCCGTCGCACCTACCTCAAGCTAATGGCGTTAAGCTTATCGTCTTTAAAATAATCAATGCGTGCTGCTTGTAGGATTGCCAGTTCATGTGATTCATTTAATTCACATACATATACATATATATGTATGTATATAAATTTGAAATTGCCAAGCTACTTTGAACCTGGTTATAGGGCAGCTTCTAATCATCTTATCTTTCTCTTCCTCTCTCTCTCTCTGATTCTCTGTATTCCGTTTTTTTTTTTTAATATTGCATATCATGCAATATAAAATATATTCCCATTAGCAGTTCTAGTTTATTCACATATATATGCACATTATGCTTTTGAATATTGGCAGCAACTGTACCCGACACAAAAATGATTGTCACTAATTTGGCTTATCGTAAACGTGATAAACGACATGTGACTAACGAGCAGATCACGTTTTTCGCTGATGTATTTGGCACAGGAAAAAAAAAATGTTTCTATTTCTGTGGCGTGGCAACAATTATATTTATTATGCTTACCACCAAATAGGCCATATTAATACAGCGACATTACCCAACCAATACTAAATAATCGGCGCAGATATGTAGCTCTGTAAATCAAGTAACCTGATACAATAAAAATAATAATAATAATAACAGTAATAATAATGGTAATAATACTAACAATAACAATAATAAGAATCGTTACAAAAATAGTAATAATACTAATAATAATATTAATACTAATAGCAAAACTAATATCAATACTAATAATAATACTAATATTAAAAATAAAATAATAAAAATAGAAAATAAATATAAGTAGTAAGCAAACAAATCTCTTTAAGAACCCATTTCAATTAAGCCTCAATAACAACACACTTGACCATAATAATGAGTAATGTGAGCAACTGGAAAATTATGCCAATAATAGTTTCAGTTGTCCCCATCGATGGGTCTATTTTTACAAACAATTCAGCTTAAATTACGATTAGGTATTTTACAACCGACTTCAATTAAATGTCATAACAAAATACATTCGGCGAAATGTCCCAGACATAGCCAGACTATTGGCCCGTTTCTCCTCCAATATCTTATCAGTTTATCAGTTATATTGTGCGGGCTATTAAAAGTGTATCACGCCTCCAACTCGGTGGGGAAAGCATGTTCAAGGCGCCACAAAGACCCACATTCTCTTAACTCACGGTCGCTTATCTCCACCATTTACCCAGAATGGGGGTTAGCAACCCGAGCCACGTTTGGAATGACAGCAATCGCATACTTCATGTGACACAAGTAAATTTCTTTCAAAATGTGCAAATACTTGTAAGGAATGTACAAAAATAAACTGAAGAGGTACAAAAATAGATTTGGTGCAGAGCTAAAATTAGCTCAAAGCAAAAAAGCAAATGTTGACAAATTCTGCATAAAAAGCAAGAACAATAAACAACAAAGCAGAAACAATAACAAATCGCGGAGAATATTATATCAGCAATAAACTAAATAGACATACAAACTATATGAATGTATGTATATACCTTATCAGACGACGCAGTTCCGAAGAAAAACAAAAAGTCAAGTGCGCAAAATTGAAGCCCGGCCGAGGGGAAACCACCTAAACGGTAGCACCATATATGGACAGTATTTAATAGACTGGTGAAATTATTGAAGTATTTGTATCTGAAGCAATTTATCTCTTTTTTTTATAGAAAATTGTATAATTATTTGGTTGTTCTGCATGCGGTTACAGATTAAGATAATGGTTTGCAGTATCCATAATTATTTCTCTTGATATATATATGTATAAAAAGTTCTATAGCTCGTTATAAATATAAAGCTCTATTCTAAATAAAAAAAAAATATATACACAAAGACTTATATAAATATACTTCACAGATAATTATTGAAAATCAATGTTGAAAAAAAAAATAAAAATATTAAAATATTTGAAAGTATTTTAGATTTAAACTGATTCTCTGGACGTAGAATTGTTAGTCAAATCAGTCGCGTTGAAACAATGACACTAAAGTGGAAAATTTCGATTGTGCTTTCGTGTTTGCTGCATATAGAATATGTTGATGTAATTGAAATTGAATTTAGTTGCTTTGCAATCTGCTTTAATCTTTATATTGCAGATGAAGGCCACTGTAAAGTTTACAAATGTTAAATGCGGAACATTTGATGAATCCCGGGTCGTCTTCGAACAGTGTCGCCTTCATGCGATCAGCCGAAGCAAAACCGTTTTGAACATTACGATTAACTATCTGGAAGTAATTAAGGATCTACAGCTCCATTGGCAAATGAAAGTATGGGGAAATGGCTACAAGCCCTGGTTAGCTGAGTATAAGATTGATTTCTGTGCCTTCTTACGTAAACCCAATAATCCAGCTGTCAAAATATTATATGGCGCCTTCAAGCCGTTTACAAACTTAAACCATACGTGTCCCTTCCGGGTTAGTGAGGAATGAACTTTTTTTGTTACTGATCTCTGTTCTATTAATCTGAACTTCTAATGCAGGGCAAGATATACATTAAGGACATGTTCTGGGACGTAACCAATTATACATTGCCTATGCCAACTGGAGATTACTTGGTGGTTCTCAATTGGATGGTTAATAAAAATACGAGACACTTCACGAACGTATATCTTTCTTTTAAACAGGATCTCCTATCGGATTAAAGAGACATATTATATTCAAATTTGAGTATCAAGCTCTCAAATATAATTGCAAATTGTCATTTATGAACACATTTTCAAAATTAAAAAAAATTAATAAAAATAAGGGTTTATCTTGTCCCTATTAAAGTACGATAAATGGAAATTTGGGATATATGTAAGCCGTATGACCAGATGTTCTCCCAGGTACTCCCGTTTCTCTGACTGGAATGGTAAAGCCATTGAGTGGAACTGTAGGACAAGTTCCGGAGAGAGAGAATGTAACTTGCACTGTCTGTTGAGCGTTCACCGCTATTCTCCACATTTTTAACCATGCTTCATTGAGGCTAAGTTCTTTTTGAAGCAGAAATAGAATATATGTGAAAGTTTTTGTATTTTTACCAAAATGAAAAATATTCAATAGAATATGGAGATAATATGATCAAAATTGCAAAAAAAAAACTTTCAGCGCCAAGCGTATGTTTTTTCTCTAGTCTATATAGGTTGAGGCTTAGGGAATCTTTTAGTCAAGCGCGCCCGATCAGATCAATTTGACTTCTTTAAAATTCTTTCAAGGGTAAGCTATGAAAAAATAGTTGGCAATGTTGAGTTTATACCTAGCATTGAACAACATCTACTCATGGATGAAGATAACCTGAACTCAGGGGGATACTATTGATTTTGTTCTTTTATGTGATCACTGCGTTTATATCGGACATACGGTTAAATGAATAAACGGAAGTGGTTAAATTGCATTTTCTATGGATCCGGTTAAAACAATTAAGAACATTGCAATCGGGTCCGAAAGCAGCTGTTCCTTATTTGCTAAAGGAGTCAGGAAGCAGTCTGCAGTAACTTAACTGTCTCATTTTGCAGCCTAGTTTTTTTCCGACTTGCCACTTTCCCTATCGAGGAAGACAACAGTTGATTTGTTATTAAATTTTGAGTTTCAAATTGATTTGATACGCTCCCAAGTTCAAAGAACATCGTAACGTAAAGCCAGAAACAAAAGATCAATCGACAGTATGAGTGCTCCAAGACGAGTTTATTCAAACAAAAGTTGATGAAGCACCTATCATCAAAGAGAAACCTATAACAGTCCATTCTAAAGGAGACACAAAGTTTAACGATTGGCTCATTTCTAACAAAATAAAAAAAAAAACAATAAGTGTTCTAGTCAAGACTTTTTAAGGTCTGCCACGCCTCCTTCTGCATGTTACATACAATTTAACAAATCCATTATACCCTGATAACCCATTTTTAATTGGTTCAGGGTCTAATTAACTTTGTGTCTAGTTTTTGCTAGACACGTGTTGGAATTACATATTATATCGGATTTGGCCTCAACAATTATCAGTCAATTGCGATCAATATTAAAACTCAAATTTCATTATTTATTTCGGCTAATATGTATAGTTATATAATATTGGCAATATATAGAGCTATATTATCTAATACATACGTAAATATTATCTAACTACTCTCCATCCCAAAATCCTTTTTCAATAGTTTTTAAATATTTTAACAGGCAGCAGACGTGAAGTAAATAGAGCAGCACTTCAGTAAGCTCAACCGCTCATTGGCAAAAAGATTTTTATTTTGTTAATTTTTTATAAGTGTTTGGAAGGAAGGAGAAGAAGAAAGAGCCCAACTTCGAGATGCCTTACCTGAATTCAATAAATGAAAGTTGTCCTGCAGCTGCAGTCCCTCAAACGTCTTTTACGTATAAAAACTGACGCAATAAATATATAAATATATTCATTGGCCATTATAATTATTGTAGTCAGCAAATTTATATTTTATAAATATTTGCTAATGGTGTTTCATACCCAAATCAATTTAGAGCTTCAGTCAACGCAACCGAGTTGCAATAACTGATATGATCCATATATCACATAACTACTCTATAACTGAATTGTAACTGCGCACTAGACAAGGCTAATGTGTATGTATATACAATAGGAATATGGTTCGAAGGCCAACTTATCAGGCATAAACCCAAATTAGGGCAGACAGCAGACAATATTTTAGTCGGTGCCCTCTTGCATCAGCCAATCGAGTTTAGCGATTAGCAATTAAGTTGCCATTTGATTAGCTGTTTGTTTAACTGTTGCAATATGGCGCGTTCGTCTTTAAATTGTGAATTTGAAATTTGTGTTTCGCAGCGTGAATCATGCTTGTCGCGCACTTTGCTCTCGTGTCTCGTGTCTCGGTGTCTCATCAGTTGTAGAGGAAATGGGCATTTCCTAATGTCTGATAAGATTTGCTGCTCGTATTTTACAGTTATCAGTGGCTGCAGCTTCTTGTCGGATGTATCTATGAACATATATGGCCAACTGATTGGGACATCTGACGACAATTAGCAAGCATATTACTCATATATATATATTACTCACACGCCACGTCATCGCATAGATTTCTATCGCCCAGTAAGTGATAGCCCAACGGTTATTTTTTACCGTTTACCGTTTCGTCGCTTGTTACGCTAGGTCAGTTAATAGCTAAGCTGTCAGCGCGTCTGGTCTATATGCTAATTGCTACAGATTTGTAGGTGTCACTGTTGCTGTCAGTCTCTCTGTCTCTGTCTCCGTTGCTGTTGCTGTTGCCGTGTGGTTGTCGCATAAGCATACGAAATTTATGCACCTCACGGATTTCAGTTTACCTGCCCCGCACAGTACGGCAAGTGCCGCGCATCTAACGGATCTTTCCCATCTCAATTGCATATGAGATACATCTGCTGGCTGCTCCAGTTACGCCTCAAGTTGGCCCCACCATATGCGCATTTTTAATGCGATTCGTGCGTTCCGCCAAACTGGCGACAAAACCAATTCCGAAAGCGCACAATTTGCATCAGAACGTTCTATAACTGTTCATTGGGGCAACTTCCTTTGTCTGCGGCCAAATATGATAAGAGGAAACAATTCAGAAAATTTGTAAACTAAACCGAAACTGTCGAAGCTTCAATGCACTAGTTGTTGGAGCAGATGAAGTGAAAGATACAGTTGGTATTAGTATCTTATAGATTTAAGAGATGAAAACTATTTGAAATTAGCTGAAGCTAGTTATGAAAGATCTAACTATGCCAATTTTCTATGTATGACTTAGCTCGGCACTGCGCGGCTAGCTAAGAATATTGACTAGGTTGTTATAACAGCTAAGATATGTTTGTCTATTCACTACTGTAAATTCCCAGTCCATATAAGTATAGAAATACAAATAGGTATACTTCGGAAGAGCAAGGAATTCTGTTCCAGTCGAGCAGCTCTTATATGATCATATGATATGAACTATGCAAAATATATAAAATTTGATCGAGTTAAAGAATAAGCATTTAATTTCTTTAGAGCTTCATTATTTTGCATACAAATGCATACAAAAAAATTTAAAAATTCTTTTAGTTACAATGATTTAATAGAGTCTAGAGTATCGAAATTCGAACTTTAGACATCTCCCATCCAGACACACTCAACATATATTCAACTATGAGCTGAAACGCACCTCTCTACCAAGCTTCACCTAAATTCAGCCAGCTCAAGCCCAGTTCCGTCAGACAGTCGATTGACCCAACTTATATATAATATATATATGAGTAAACAAAAAAATAAGAAAACGCCAAGTCAAAATACAAATGTGAATTTACTTTGATTTTTGCGTTGTTTCTCAACTGAATGCATTAAAAAAACTTACGAGTGTATGTGAATCGCTTAACGCTACAGGTGAACGAGTATGAGTACGAATATATGAGTATATGTGAATGTGAATGTGAATGAGTGCGAGTATTTTAAGCCTAAGTAACTTGAATGCATACAAATTGGAATTGAATTTTGATGAATTGTGCAAAAAAAAAACTAAAACAAATATCAAAGCGTGTCGATGTCGATGTGTGTGCGTGTGTGTGTTTACCAGTGTATATGTGTGTGTGTGTGCGAGTGCTTCAGTATCGTATTCAATGAGTACAGGGTATCTGATTGGCATCCTTTAGATTGGCCAGACGCAACTGCTCCAAGGCGATTTCATGGGCTTTGAAATGATCGCGCGTCGCCTGCTCCCATTCGCTGAGGCCGGTGGAGCTCTTGTAGGCAGCTGTTGAAGCAGCGGAGCTATAGATAGCGGTGGCTGGAATGGAGTTGGAGCTGGAGCTGGTGGGGCTGCCTGCAGTTTTTGTCGAAGCTGCTGGAGCACTGCTAATGGTCTGCACCAGCTGCTGCGATAGTTGGGGCTGTTGCGCATAGCGCAACAAGAAGGGATTATGCTCGGCCACGATATAAGCTTCAGAGTTGGGCTGATTGGATGCACTAATCTGACTGGGCTGTCCAGACTGAATGCGCAAAAAGAAACCATTCTGCACCTGTTGCTGTTGTGTTATTGTCTGCGGCTGAGCAGCAGGCTGAGCGGGACTAATGGGCTGAGCAGCCTGCGGCTTGGCACCATACTTGTAGCTGCCTTCGGCTGAAGCTGCCTTCAGTTGCAGCTGCAGCAGCTCCTGTTGCTCGGCTTGTTGACGTTGCGATTCCTCCAGGCGTTCGGCATTCATACGCTGCAGTTCTTGCTGCTCCAGGGCAATGCGTTCAGCCTCAAGCACACGACGTTCTTCGAGCAGACGTTTCTCCTCGCGTTGACGCTCGAGTTCTAACAGACGAATTTCCTCGCGACGTTCCTGCTCCAGTTCCTGCTGTGCGGTCTGTTCACGCTGCTCATAGCGTATTTTGTCTGAAATATCGGCTACTTTGTCTTCGGCTTTCAGCTTAGCTTGGTTTAGGAGGTCGATTTGCAATGCCTGTGCTTTAGGGGTCTGGGTGGGAACGTATGCTCCAGGGCTGCTGGGATTGTAGGTCTTCACGCCTACCTGGGGAGCTGCTGTGGGCAGTGGTGCATAGGATTGTTGCTGTGGCTGCTGCTGGGGTTCTGCCTGTGCCTCTGCCGCTTGACGCAGTATGGCTTCATTATATAGCTTCAGATGTTCCTCACGAGCGCGCTGCACTTCCGGCGTATCCTCCACAGCCTGCGGCGCCTGCTGCTGCTCAGTGAGCTGAATGGGTATGGTCTTTATGAGCTGCTCCTGAATGGGCTGAGGCTGTGCTTGTGGCTCTGGCTGAGACTGAGTTTGCTGCTGCAGTGCCTCGTTATAGCGTCTCAGATGTTCCTCGCGTGCGCGCTTCACTTCCTCTGTCTCCTGCACTGGCTTGGGCGACTCCAATGGTGCATTATTCTGTGGCTGAGCAGTAAAGATATTTTGCTTGAGCAGCGGCTGTTCAATCTTTGCAACTGGCAACAATTGTGGCTGGGGCTGTGGCTGTGGCTGAGCGGTAAAGATAGTTTGCTTGAGTAAAGACTGTCCGGGCAACGCTGCCTCAGCATTGATCACCTTCAGACGCGCCTCGTTCCATATGCGCAACTGCTCGTCGCGCACACGCTGCAGCTCGGGACTCAATCCGGGCACTGCTTCGAAGGCATTCATCTTGATGATCTTTTCCAGTGGCTCGTATTGTGCAAGGATATTGGCCGTTGGCTGTTTGCCCTCAGCGCGCATACGCTCCAGCTCCAATCGCAAAGCATTATAACGCTGTTCACACCAGGCACGGAAGAGGGCCAAATGCTGTTGCTGCTGCTGCTGTTGTTCCACTTTATTCGAGCTGCCGCTGCTGCGCAACAAATTGTTCTGGGACTGAGCAACGTTGCGTATGCCATACAGAGGTTCCGGATAGTTGAAGGCAATCAGACGCTCGGCCCCAGTGCTGTCCAGATAGCGCGTATAACCCTGCACCAGTTCGCTCTGCACGGGAAATTCACCACGTGCCGGCGCATAGGCCAACAGATTGTTACGATAGCCAATGGTATGCGCATGCGCACCCAAAGCCAACAAGCTGAGCAGCAGCAGACGCATCTTGGTGGACCCTCGTGGGGAATGATATAAGTCTACGACTTGTAGGACTTTTGGGTTTCTGTTTACTCAACGCAAAACTTCACTACAACTTCGACGACTTGAGCTGGAAGACTGTTGGCTTGCAGTGCCGCAACCATTGCCTTTTATAGTCTAAAGGCTAAGAACCGCAAGGGCGCAAGTTCGCTGCCTTGTCCTTGAGCTAACCCGTTCAGTTGGCATGAGGATGTGCCAATAAATATTTTGTTACCCCAGGTCCAGCGCATCGACACGCAGATATCACATCTCCGGTCTAAGGTCTCTGATCTTGGTTCTCAGTTTTGCCACTCTGCCTGTATTCTGTCTGTCTGTATATTCTCGAACAGTTAATTGAGGCAAGTCTTGGCAATCCTGTTGGTTCTTCTTCCGTTATGCTGGGCCGTTCCATTCACCAGCGGCTGCCCCAAGGTCAACCCATGTATATTTTTAGTAACAAGGCCTGTCTGTGTTGCATGTTATGGCCCAATACATAAATTAAGCAGCTCAAAGGGCAGACAGCTGCAGATACAGATACAGTTGCATTCCCGATCGCCCAGATCAATTTATCAAATACCCGCCGAAGCTCAGCACAACTCTCCTCATATATGTATGTATACATATGGGCCTTGTAGACTTTTGGCCATTATTATTAAGTGCGTCTGTCATTTGTCAAGATATCAATTGATGTGTAGCATATGAAGAGTTGAGCCGAGCTGGCCAGTTCAGACCCAAACATGGCGTGCACTTATTTTTAGACGCAACTGTTGTACAGTCGCCGGCAAGACGCGCCTGCAAGACGACCCGTTCCCCATCTTAGGGGGCACATTGACAGGGCTTAACCGGTTCAGAGCATCTCGGTTGCGACAGTTAATAATAAATGCGAGTCGGCGCCGTTATATGGGCAATTCACAGACTTACATACCATATACCATATATATGTATACATATACATATATGTATATGTGTAAGGAAAGTCGCCAAGGGTGCCATAAAATAAATTATGCAAATTAAATTATTCGCTGGGCATCAAGAATGTAAAAATCAATTGGAAATTTTTGTGGTTTTTTTGATGTGTGTAAAATTTTATTATTTTGTTTTATTTTTTTTTTTTTGTTTTACTCATTCGACTGTCATTGACAGCAGCTGTGAACTGCAATTCAGACATGCAATAATTATTATAATTATAATAAATCATTTTTGATTAATTTTAAAAGAGGCTCGCTTTGTTATTGTTGGAGATCTGATATATAATATAAATATTTAGTTAGAGTAGAGACAGGGATATAGATGAACGAGTTTTACGTGCGAATTTAAACACCTGCTGGCTATATATATATATATATATATATATATATATATATATATATATATATATATATATATATATATATATATATATATATATATATATATATATATATATATATATATATATATATATATATATATATATATATATATATATATATATATATATATATATATATATATATATATTTATTTCATTTATTTATTAATCATAAAGCAAAACTAGTAAAATATTATTTATTACTATTTTTATTAAATTATTTAAACTTTCGTTAAATAAAAAAAAATAACATTTGTTGTGCAAATGTTCACAAATGTTTGTTTATAAATGAATGAATGACTTAGCAAACAAACAAAATTTACTCTCAAATTAGATTAAACAAATTTATGACATATTAATTATTTGTTTTTTCTTTTAATATTTTCTAGAAACATTTTCTTCTGCGAGTTTGCAAATTAAATTAGTCAACAAATAAATAAAACGCAAATAAAATAAATGAAATGTAAAAAAAAATTATATTATAAAATAGTAAATAATAAAACGAAGAATAAAAATAAAAATTTAATATTAAAAAATTAATATTAGTTCTAAATAAATATAAAAATAAAATATAAAAAATAATACTATCAATTAGGAAATAAAAACATAAGAAAAAATTAAAAAAAAAACGCATTTAAACTAACAGTAATAATTAATAAATACAAATAAAATAATAATAAAATTGAAAAAAAAATCCTACCATCACATCACTCTAGCATCTAGTAAAAAATGATCCAGATGTTGCTTAAAAACAACTGCTTCTCATCTGCAGAGGTCAACGAGGACAAGCGGAATTTATAAAGCAGATTTATATTAATAAAGCTATATAGGTCACATCACGCCCTGCAAGCCACACCTAGGTTTACATCTTGAGCACTTGAGGTTTGGAGAGAGATCGTTTGGAGGAAGCCGAGGCTCACCTGCTCATCACATGCCGAGCGGCATTCTTGGCACACATGGCTTTAATCACGTATTGTCAATCTTGACACTTGGCAGTGAAACAGATCACAAGGCAAGATGATTGTGCTACGTCCATAGCAATGGCTCTTTATGAATATAGGCAATTATTCAAGATTTTCACGTAAGTCGGTTTTTATTTTTTGGCAACTTTCACAGACGGCAGATTTCATAAGCCATTTTGCAGAGCTTGTTGCCAGGCGTTTAGCATCTAGTATAGACATTTTATTTATAGCTATAGATTTCATTTGAACTGACCACAGTCACGCTGACTGCGACGTCGACTGCGACGTCACATGCTCGCCAGAGAATTTTTTTTTGGACCTGGAGCAGATGTTCATCAATTTAATATTTTCATCTGTTTTGTTTGTGGCTACTGTGTTTTTGGCTACTTGCGTCAGTCGCGCAATTTATTTTAATTTTTTTGTTGTCCACGCGCTTCAATCGAACTTAAATGGATCCCAAATGGAAACGGAGGCACGTCTCATTTAATTAGAGTAACGGTTACCATACTCCATGCACGTTGCGCCTTATCTTATCAAACCAAAAATATATAACTTCGATTAGCCCGGCTAACTCTGACTGCCCATAAGTGTTTGTGTGCTTGTGCTCATGTGTGCGCGCTGTACGACGTGTGCACGGCTACCGGTGCTAATTACCATTTAATTAGCATGCTCATGCATTCATTAAGATGTCTGCTCAACATACATGTATCAAAACGAAACCACGCCACAACTTTTGTTAGTCTTTAATATGTTTTTCCTGTTGCTGTCGCCGAGCCTTGGCAGCAATAACAAATCCTTAAACCATAGCCAGCGATTTATGTAAATTTTAATTTCGTGGTTTTCTGCCGAATTTCATGACAAGGCAAAAGCTAATGGCCAATAAACGCACTTGAACCATGCCGAATGAATAAAAAAAAAACCAAAAAAAAAAAAAACACCAAAAGCGAGCCACGTTGTGCGCCTCACGTGCGACTCGGCTTAAAGCTTTGGTTATTTGGCATTAGCGATAACGCATAAATTTATGCATATTTTGTATAAGTATATGTATGTATTAATGAAAAAACCCAGACTCAAATGAGTGTGAGAGTCAGACCCAGTTCCAAGTTCCAGTTAGCAGCCAATGGGTCGACGCGACGTCCGACGTCATAGTGCGGAACTTTCAGCACTGCAGCTGCGTGCAAATTAATTTAAAAATTTAATACCCTCTGCCCCCCCCCCCCCCCCCCATCCGAATCGGTCACCGCAATATGAACTCAATGAAAGCAAATTAACGTTGTCTGCTCGCCTGCAGTTGACCGCTAAATACCCTGTAATTGGTTGAGTAAATATGTATACAATAGCAATGCATACGAGCCTTAGCTGTTACAGTAGTTTATATATTATATAATTTATTCTTATAAAATCTAGGGTATATATCTATTGCTAATGTACCATAGCTAAGCTTGCTATGCCTATTTAGACTTAACTCTCTTAGCCTCCACTCTTTCTTCCCATTTCCCTCCACTTAGCAACTTGAATATGTCCTTTTCGCTCATTTACCCCACTTCCAGCCCCTCGCAATTTTTGCAGGGTATCCATTACATTCAGCAACTGGCTTCAATGAATTTTTGTGAATGGTTAAAAAAAAAGAGTCAGCAGAATGTGTTTTTTTCCTAAATTAATTTGTTGGCCAAAAAACCCAGCAATTTGTTTTTTCCGCTAAGCTCCTTAGTTAGGATTTTACTTTGACTAAAAGTTGCTAAATAATGGAAGGCGCAGCGGCATCTAAATTGTTGGCCATATTTTATACGAGTCTTAATCATAATGTTGGGCCTTTGTTTGTTATGCTGTGGAATGTTGGCCAATTTTGGGACATTTGACGTTTCGGTTTTTGCATTGCTTTAATTTTAAAAATAAATATTTGTTTTTTTAAAAACAAAGCTTCAGCGCCAAGGCCATTTATTTTCATGCACAAAATATTCTTTTTATAAACTTTCGATAAAAATGCTTTGTTAGTGCTGAGCTGCCGCCATGGTAGCATTTACGTCATTTGCCGAAATCCGTTGAAATTTGACAAGAAAACAAGTTTCTCGCTGACCCATGGGGAAGTTCCCCCACCAGACAAACAACATTGAAGCGTGCTCCAATTGCGCGCACTTCGTCCGGCTCGACTTGGCCATTGGCTACTGGCCACCGGCTGTTGACTGTTGGCCAGGGGCTTTGCTCTACGTAGTTCCGTTTCATGTTCAGCCGTACAAGCAATTATTAAATAAATACATCAATTAGAGCGCCAACGCACAGTGACCTACACGACGTCGAACACTGAGCAATTCTCAAGTGCAGCTTATAAGCTACACTGAGAGAAAGATGTATTTATTTGTATTTGATAACGATAATGCTAATGATAATGGCAATGATTATGATTATAATTATGATTTTGATTATGGTTAGCATAATGATTATAATTATTATGACAATAATAATGATAATGACTATGGCAATGATAATGATAATGATATAAATAACTTGATAATAATAATGATAATGAAAAGAGTGATATTAATATTAAAATTGCTATCATATTAATTGCTTGCGCATAATGATTTGCTTGATTACATAATTTGTGTTAACTTTTATATACAACTTTTATCCCGTTTCGCTCAGTGCAGTTAACGGCCACATCAATACACTTCAATCGCAGACAGTCGCTAAATTAATTTGCATTAGTAATTAAGGCCATGTGGCGCTGGGATTTTGGGGCGTTTTATGAGTTTCGCATTGAATTGAGTTGTCTATGTCTATGGGGGAAGACGCTCACCTGTAGCTCCATCAATCAGCATTTTAAAGTCACACTCGAGTCGAGTTGAAACGACGCGCGCGACCTCACCGCAACGAATGCACCTCAATTATTTGTCCACCTAAACGCGTAAATAATGACGCGTTTCTTCTCAATTTTGGAAAACTGATTAAACATGTTTATTATGTGTCGCATTTGTGTATTTACGCTTTTAACTGCGCCTTTCGCGCCACCTGTCCAATCTGTCAACTGCTTCAGATCGCGGCTTATTACAATAACTCGGAATCTGTTTCTTTGTTACGTTTTGTTTTTTGTTTTTTTTTTTTTTTGGTTTTTGACAATTTAATTGGATTAAATTCATTTGTTGTGACGCGTACAGCATGTGACTCTCAAACTGGGCCAATGACTGTCCAACTGCGATGTAGTGTGAGGGAAGTTTGAAAAGATTGTCGGCCACACAGCTGTGCTCATAAAAATACTAGTGTTCATAAAAATAGTAGTGTTCATAAAAATAGTAGTATTCATAAAAATAGTAGCTCTAAAAACGTTTTCAAAATTTTATGTTTATCACAAAAGTTTGCTGTCCGACATTTCAGCAATACTATTTTTACGAACATAGCTGTAGATGCGTAATATAATGTCTATAGCTAGACGATTGTATGATCTATTAATTAGATACTTAAGATATTTAATGGAGTTTACCTTAAAATATATGTTGATACATTGAGCCATTTCAGCTGATTTTGACATATGCTCTATGTAACGCTTAAGGAAAACTCTGTACCAAATTTCATTATGATATCTCAGTTGGAAGTCGAGTTTATATGGGCAACTATATGATATAGTGATGCATTTAAGCCAATTCCGATATATGCTCCATAGAATGCCAAAAGAAAGGTGTGTACCAAGTTTCATTAGAACATCTCAGCTGAGGGTCCAGTTCTGATAGGTAGTTTGTCCATAGCCAAACAAATGTATGTAAAATATATCCTCAAAGAAAGTAATTAAATAATTCGTAATTTTTGTTTAAAACATTTATTTTCTGCATTTACTTTACCGTTAAATTTAAACAATATTCAATCTTGTTATGGGCAACTACTACAAATACTTAATTGTCTATGCTTTACGCTTAATTCTAATAATTTGCATTAATTACACACCGTAATTATAATAATTATATAATAATAATAATAATTTTAATAATAATAATAATAATCATCATCAGCTTCATCATCGTAATATAACGTAATAATAATCAAACTTTTGCATATTTGTTCATACGGAAATTAAAAACGGAACACACTTAATTAACATACATACATACATGCACACACACACGCACACGCACACTCACACACACACACACACACACACACACATACATACAATTTAATGCTATTTGTAAATGTTTTGTTAATTTGTTTGTTGTTTCTTTTTACAGTGTTTTGTTGTTGTTGTTGTTCTCATTAAATTTTTAGCTTAACTATTTTTTTTAATGTTTTTTTTTTCTCTTTTTGTTTTATACTTAAAACTATTTAACTTAAACATTGATTTGATTTTTCGTGAAACGTTTTGAGGTTATAAATTCCATTTTGTTGTTGTTGTTGTCGCAAAGGATCGAAATTTTGAAATATATTTTACAATAAAAAATTTAACTAAGAATCGAAGCATCTTCTAAATTAATAAAACAAATAAAAAACAAAAAGCACTTGCAGTGCAAAGAATTGGGAACAAAGTTGCAAAATTAGTTAAGAAAATATCGAACGAAATACTCTAATGGAGGGCCTTCTCTTCTCTTTACATTTTCTTTAACAATACAAAACAGCAGCTCCCGGGACTGAAACAAGTTTCGAGAAATCTTTCTATGTAATGGGCAAATAAGGCTTAAACGCTTTCGCATTTAACAGCATCTCAAATGCAATTGGGCAAACAGCTTTCACATAATGGGATCCGGACCCTGACCCTCTAGATCGGATACCTGACTCTGATAGTGTAACGCATCTTGGTACGCCTTCTTAACGGCCTTGCGTTCCGCCGGTTTGCGTGACTCCACCAGCTTTTGCTGATCCAGCTGCTTATCGATGCCCAGGATGTCCAGCTTATTGGCCGGCAGCCATTGCCACGTGCGTTTCACATCGAAGAAGAGCACCAGAAAGACAACATCGTCGAGACAATTCTTGCGCAGCGCCAACACATCGGTTGGTGGTGCCGGCAGCGGCACACCATTATAGACAAACCCCTTTGGTGTCTTGGGATCTAGGATGAGCGCTGGATACCAGGGATAGCCACGGCATTTTGCCCAGACCAGTTGCAGTGGCTCCAGCGCTGCCTTCTGGTTGCTATGGTTGTGCCGCACATGCACCTCGGTCGCCGTCTCCTCTAGCTCGTGATGCAGCTTGTTGGCCTTGTTGTTGTTCGTTAAGGTGGTTGCTGTGGTCGTGCTTCTTCGCGCCTTTATGCTGTTCACTAAGGGCGATGCATTGGGCGTGGCTGATCGCAATTTGCCCGCCTTGCGTAACAGCGGCGGCGGCGTTGCCGTTGAGCTTGTCGATTCGCTTAGATTGTTGCGCCGCTTGCCACGCCCACGGGCAGCTGCCATGGCACCGCCACGCCCCTGCAGCGGTGTGGGCGTGCTGCGCGTAATACGTGCGTTTTTCGCATCCATCTGATGCTGCTGCTGCTCCTCCTCATCCTCGTCGTCATCATCATCGTCCTCCTCCTCATCATCGTCGTCGTCCTCGCCGTCGCTGTCGGAGCTGCTGTCGCTGCTGCTAATTGCCATGTTGCCATTGCCCTGCGCATTATTCAAGCTCGCATGCTGCAAGTCCATGGCATCTGTGGTGCACTCCTCCTGCGAATCGTCGTGCATCGCATGCGCCTTCGTGCTATCCGAATCGCCATCCTCGCTGCGCGCATCGCCATCGCTCGCCTCGTCGCTATCGAAGTCCGAACAGCTGCCGGACATGCTGAAGTCTGAGCAACTGCTGCACGGACTGCTCGACTGTGAGGGCGCATCGTCGCTTTCGCTAACATCCCGCTGATTGTTGGCCCGGTACACGCGAAAGCTGTCTGGAATGCGCTCAAATGGCAGCGCTGGATCTGCCGACGCTAAGGCAGGTATGGACTGAGCTGCTGTGGTCTGCGTTGTCATCGTCGTGGCTGCTGCTGCTGCTGCTGCCGCTGGATTCGGTGACTTCTTTGGTGACGTCGATGGTAAACGTCGATAGCGCGCTGGCCGCTTAGGCGACTTGGACATACCCAAACCTGTGCCCAGGCTCAGGTTCAACTTGTTGCTAATGGACAGCGCTGTTGAAGTGAGACTAGCACCAGCCACGCCCATACCTACAGCATTCGCTGTGTTGTTGTGCGTCGCCAATGCAAAACTGCTCATGGCTGTGGGCGTCACAGTGGCTGCATGCAACGAAGCATTCAACGTGCTGGAGGCGGCGGTGGCGGCGGTGGCTGCGGTTGTTGTCGAACTTGAGCTGGCGCTCGTCGACTGTGTGCTCGATGACTGCGAATTGTGATGCTCCTCCTTTACAGGCGTCGTCAAGGGCTCCGACGGTCGCTTGAGTGCCGCCTGCGACTTGCGCGTCAATAAAATGGCCGTTCTGAAAGATGCGCATAAGAATTGATGGATGAATAAAATAAAGCGGGCTCAAGTAGGTTCTAATAGGCTTAGTCGACTGTATACACTTACAACTGATTTAATCTAAATTACAACTGACTTGAAAATAACCTTTAGCTGATAAATATGCTACAATCTATTTCTCTTAAATTAACTCTCGAATGTAGACATGACTGCGACCTCTTATTCATAAGTTCTTGGCGGTATTTTCCCTATACTTAATAACAGCTACGGGATTACCTAATCAAATGGCTATATTAATATACAGAGCTATAGTACTCACAGTAATTGTACCAGCAATAGTCAGAGAAATAGTAGTATTACTAACGTACACTTTGATATGCTACTAATTAGATCAATTAAATTCTTAGCTATGCGACACTCGACTAAACTTGACTCTCCGACATTCGACTACGCTTAACTCTGAAGACAATTGCAAAATGTTTAGATTATGTAGGAGCATCGTCAAGCTCTGCCAACGCACCTTCGATTGATGCCCACGGGTGAGCTGCTATTGTTGAGACTCTTGACTGGACTGCAGGGCGGCGTTTGGACCATATGCCTAGTGTCTTTGCTGGCATTATCATCCGCCAGCGAATCGTCATCCGAGTCATCCTCGTCGTCCTCATCATCGTCATGTTGCTGGCTCTGCTGCATATCCTGCGATTCATCCAAGTCCATGGCGCTACTATTAAGACGTTTGCGCGTGCGCTTCTTCGAAGGCTTCACTCGCGTCTCTTCGTTGTCCTCGTCGCTTTGCGAGTTCGCATGCATTGCATAGCGCTACAAGAAATTGCAATCAATCAAAAAGTCTATTTAGTTGATGTACCAATTGAATACTTACCGCTGCAAAGCGCGCCTTTTGCAGGGTTTTGCGCATTCGATTGATTTCAAGGCGGATTTGCTTGATCTTCTTCGTTCGATAGCTGGGATTCTTGAGCACCTGTGACTTGTCGGCCAGTATGAGCAGCTTTTGCACCACATCCTCGCTGGGCGGCGCCGTCAGCAGCTGCCGCAGCTCCTGCTCCACCTCGCCCTCAACATGATCCACATGGATGCGTTGTCCACGCTCCAGCAAACCATCCCGCTGCATTTCCTTGCGCAGCTGCACAAAAAGCGGCGCTGCTTGATCTCGCATCCGAATGCCAGCTCTATAGAACACTGTATCTTTGTTATTGTACGCCAGACAATTCTGTATCATCAGATCAAAGTCTGCTTCGAGCTGCTCCAGTTTTGTGTAGCGACAATCCTTGAGCTTCGTACGCATCGTACCCAAATCCATGGGCTGCTTGACTATATCCATATAGTCGGGCACCTCGCTGGTGTTCACGGGCTCTCGGAATATCTCCATGGTATCGCGTGTCTCCAGCGCATCCAGCAGTTTGCCTAGCGCCGATTCAAGCGGATTTAGTTGTAGCATTACCACCTCCTCGGAGATTTTCACAAATGCCACCTTGAGCTTCTCACGCTTGCGCACCAGCTCACAGAGCAGGCGAGCTCGCTCCAAATCCTGACGCAGACATTGCCAGTACTTGAGCTGCCGATACAATTCCTTCGTATCCGGTGAGCCTTCGATGCCATTGCGTTGAATCACCCCATGATTGTTGCCCTGACTCTGCAGCCGGCGCAGCAGCGGAACTCCATTACGATAATGACGCTTTAACGTCCAATAGGCAATGATGCGATCCAGGAATTCCTTCTTCTTCTGCATGTGCACCATGCCAGCGATTTCGTGAACACGATCCGGCGGTATTGTCGGTATCAGCACCACAGGCGCCGTTGAACGTTTCTTAGCCAGCGCCTTACGTGCCTCGCGCATTTTTAGGCGCGTATCTTCGAAGTCGGGCACATTTGTCTTCAGCTTGGCATCGACGGGCGTATGGGCGTGGCAGTAGGCAAACTTTTGCACATGCACCGAGCTATCGTTGTGGCCATCCTTAACCGTATCCATGGTCATATAGAGGCCCGCCTGCTGGGCGCAGGTGACATGAAACGCGGCATAGCAGCTGTTGCGATGGCACTGTATACAAGCGCCAAGACCCTTCTCTTTGCACACGTAGCAGGTGAGGCGCCACCGAGCAGCCGGTATGGTCTCAATAGAATCTGAAGGAAATTCGAATAAAAAAAATTATTAAATTATTATTTGTTATTTTACAGGGTATTTGAGCGGCTTACCAATTGGCTCCAGGAACACGGTATTGGCAAAGCGCACCTCTGGTATCCATAATGCACATACCACATGCGCCCACTGGCCGTGATCCGTTTGCTTGAATGCTCCGCCCGCATTTGGACACAGCACACAGTTGACCGCCTTGCTGGGCGATTGAAGGCAACGACGGCACAGCCATTGGCCTTCGGGTATATAGGGCACACCGTAGCAATCCTGATGCACAGCCAGATTGCACATGTCGCAGAAGAGTATCACGTTAGTGTTCTGGCATTCGCCATCCAAGCAAATGCAACACACAGCATCGTCATCCACCTCAACGCCAGTGGGCGTGCCGTTAGCGGCTGCCTGGAAATGAGATTCCTTTTCGAGGCGATCCATTAGCAACTCCATGGTATCAATGGTAACAGCATTGAGATTTTGCTTGGCACGCAAATCATTCATATGCTCCAGCCAAGCGGAATCCTCCTCATCCACATCATATTCTATCTCGCCGTCCAGCTCCTCGGCCGACTTCTCAATGAAGCGATAATAGGCCAAGGGCCTGGGCGGCGCATCAGGCACATTGTAGTCATCGATCTCACGGACATTCGCAACGGGCACCTGCACCTGTGCCCACGCTGCATTCTCCTCAAGCGGCGGCGCATCAGCATTCAATATACAGCCACGTTCCACCAGCTCAGCAAACTCCTCATCATCGACCATTGGCAGCGGCTCATCAATACCCAAACGTACGCTCTTGCCATCGATATTGAAGGTAACCGTACCCTCCTGCTCATTGTAGGAGACCAAAGATTCCGGATTCGTGGTGCTTCTACCATTGCCGCAACCATTTTCACCTTCGGAATTGCCACCACATCCGCCACCGCCGCCACTGCCATTGTCTTTGGGCGTTGAGTGGAGCGCGCGTGAAGAGCGCGCCCTTTTTCGATTGGGCTTGAGAATTGGCGTCAGGGGCTGTGGATTGTCGTGGTCGTAATTGGTGAGATGGCCCTGGAGGCCAACTAACGTTTTATAGCTGCGATCACAGTCGCGCACCGGACAGGCGAACGGCGGCTGGGACTGTTTTGATTTCACACCTTTGCAGTACTCCACGACATCAAAGTCGAGTCCCATTGCTGCTGCTGCTGCTGCTGCGTGTTGTATTTGTATTGGTGTTATTCCTGGTGACAAGTGGTGTCTGTGTACGGTGTGCGGTTTCTCATATATACATCTTATTTGTTTGTTAACGCAACGTGCGCGCGAATCGCTTGTTTACCCTTGTTATTACTAAATTTTCGCTGGCTTGCGAATTTCTGGCGAATTTTAACAATGTATTTGAGTATTTTGCAGCACCGGTTCGGCCAGCATGCCTGCTAGTTGGCTAACAACACTGCGCATACTATTCGATATACTCGATATATGCACATCGTATGCAAAAATATCACCTAAATTGCGCAATTAACACAAATCAGATAAATGAAATCTTATTTATTCGTTTAACTTAATAGCGTAGGCTTGGTTGCAGTTCATATAAAAGCCATGGCATGCGCTATCATTTGACGTTCTACAACACTGCAAACAAGAGCAGCTGCAACGAGCACATTTGCTATAAACAAAACTGCCGGTATCCATATGTCATTTTATCAAATAAAAACAAATAATTAGCATTGTAAGCACAAGTTTCATATGAAATAAGCTAAAAATATTAAGTAAATTCTAAAAGAATATTTATTTGCGCGGGAAAACAGCTGGATACAGTGCTTGTTAATATCGCCATTGCAGCGTGGAGTTGCCACTTCGTACCAATAGATAGTTTCTAAATTTTATATCGATATTTTTTCATGTCATATCTCGCTTGTGTTGTAGGGGCGACGCGCTTGTCATTGCCGCCATTTGAAATCAACGGATAGGAAACAAAAAGTAAAAGTTGTTCCATAAGTAAATTATTTATTACATTATTTGTGATAAGTGTGTGAACAAAATGGACGACCTACTGGGCGTAATGCAAACTGTGTCCAAACTCCACGTTGAAATGGAAGCAATACGCAAGGTATACAAACCTAATTTTACAGTTACATTTGGTAGCATCATTCAATACGCTTTTCTCGCCAGACCCATTTCGAGGAATTGGACCAGTTGTTCTTTGGCATAGCAGCTGCCATGGCAGAGGTGAAAATCACCGAAGCTGTGCCAGCCGCACTGCCCAGCAATAGCAGCAGCAGCAGCTCTGTGACGCCGCAGCAGACAAAGAAGCGACCCAAGCGTTTGACATCTTTGGCCGAAGACGATGGCGATGGTAAATTGTGAAATGAATATGAGAGGTTTCTGTACTAAAGTATATTTCAAAATCCAGCACCCGCAGATCTGGTATCAATTGCCGAAAGCGAACCCTCCCAGCGGCAGAGCGCGCGCATGAGCAATGCCCAGCTACTGGCTGCAGCTGACGAAGAAGCGGATGAGGAGGTGGTAAATACCACAGGAACGCTAATGCCACCGCCGCCAGCGCCGATTGCAGCGGCAGCGGAAACCAGCTTGAGCAGCGGACGCCCGCAGCGCGCTGCCAAATTACGCTCGGAGAAGAACCTCAAGGAGCAGCCGCTGAATTCAAAACTTCGTCGACCCAGCAATGGGGATATGGTCAAGATTAAGCTAGAGAGTGAGCAACGTGCATCACAAATGCATACATTAAAATCATTAAATGTCACCACAGAAGAATCTGTGGCAGCCAAACCAACAGCACCAACACCCGCTGCCGTCGGGCCAAAAGCAAAGGAAAAAGAATTGTGCACTACAAATCTGCGTGTGAAGGTCAAGCGTGAGAAAATGAGCACCGATAGCACGACAACATCAATAGCTACTCTGGAAGCGACCAAAACTCTTACAAACGAAACAACCATACTTTCAACAACAACAACAACATTGGCGAACAGCACAGCAACCACAAAGAAAAGTCGCAAAAAGAAGGAAACCCACAAGCCCATTAAAGTGGAACGTCTTAGCGATCTGGATAAGAATTTGCCAATTGCAACGCGCACACGTCGTGGCAGCAATAACACACGCAACTCCCAAGAGTCGCAAACATCTCAAGCACAGCCTCAAGCCTCCATCTACGAAGATGCTGTGGATGAAGTGCCCAAAGCAGCAGCGGGAGCAGCAACAGCTGCTGCTGTTATGAATGAAACTGTAACCTTGCCCAATGCCACGTTCGATATCAATTTGCCCACATCGAATGCCACAATGTGTCTGGGTGAGAATCTGGCAGGCAATGCCACATTCCAGGTGGAGTCCGAAAAGGAGAACTCGATGAAGACGGCGCGCGAGGAGACCAGTTTGCCCGATGAGGCGCAGGATAATAGTTTGTTGACCGAGGACGAGTCGCTGCAGGAGGAGATAGCCAAACCACAAATCCTTGAGCAACCAATACCTAAATCACTAAAGGGCATCAAGCTGCCAGCGCGCACGCACGAGCTGTTCAAGTAAGTCATAGGCGGTGTTTACTGTACATGTCTTTCAATGATATTAAATTCTCTCTGCTTTCAGTCCGTTGATGCAGAGCCCCGTGAAAATGCGCGTGGAGGCCTTTGAAAATGCTGCACAAGCTCAAAGTAGTCTACGCTCCAGGCGCGTTAAGGATGCTGTACGTTTGTCAACCAGTTAAACTATGCACATTTGAAATACTCATTATTTTTGGTTTACCGCAGGCTATGACCGGTTCGAGCACAACGCCAGTCATTGGCAAGTTGCCGGCTCCAACGCTGGGACGTTTCCTGACGCCCACACAGAACTCTAGCGCGGTGCCTGTGAACTCAGCGCAGCCCAAGAAGGCGCCTATGAGCGCCTGCAAGGCCACAACGCTAATGAAAACGGCGACAGGCACAAATCTTAAGTCCACCAATTCGAGCTCCAGCAAGACTCTGACACGTGAGAACAGCGGTGAAGATTTCCGCAAGGGCTTGCATCAGCTGGCCGAGGAGCGCAAAAAGCAGCGGGAGCAGAAGCATCTGCAAGCGGCACAGTTGCGCGAGGCGAAGGAACGTGAGCGAGCCGAGCGTATGGCTAAGCTAGCCAAGGAGCGTGAGGAGAAGCGCCTGAAGAAACAGCAGGAGAAGGAAAAGCTGGAGGAACGCAAACGTTTGGAAATGGAGGAACTGCAACGCAAGCTGTGCCAGCAGGAGGAAGCCGAACGATTGAAGAAGGCCAAGGCCAAGGAACAGGAACGCGAGATGCTGCAACAAATGAAGTTGCAACAGCAGCTGCAGAGCGCCAAGACGAAGAAAATGATGCCCCCACCACCGAAATCCAAATACACGTTCGAAATGCTGCACGAGGATGATTCCACCGATGATGAGGGCAAAGTCTCCTACAAGAGACCGCCGGTGCCCAGCTGGAGTCGCTGTAAGTCACTCTAGATGTCATCATTATTCCATCTATATACTAATGCTAATCTCTTGCAGCTCACGTGCGCGGCGCAGGCATGATACTGCAAACCTTTTGCCCCACCGACATCATTGATAGCTTCTTCTCGGTGGCGCCACAAACTCCCGATCTGAAGAATATCTTCCCCAACATTGATCCCAGCCACTTGAAGCGCAACTCGAGCGTGCTCTGGTCAACGCCACCGCGCTACTCCGAGCTGCCCAAATACTAGGCAAACAGCAACAACAACAAAATTATGTTTTGTTTTTTTTGTTTACCTTAAGTTAATTTTCCACCTTGCAATCAATTTATAGTTATTGTTTCTTTCCTTTACCATTGCTTCAGTTTTAGTTGCGCTACACAAATCTTTGTACTCAAGAAAAAAATATTTTGAATAAATTATGAGAAGATAAACACTATAACAAAAAAAAAAAAAATAAATAAATAAAAGGCCCAGTGACCGCAAAATGAAATCAAACGCTCAATGGATCCCCCAAGTCAAGTACCGTTTGATCATCTTTCAATTTGACATTAATACCTAAGAGGTAAGAACTATTAAAGCTGCCGACGTGCTCAATTATGGCCGCTGGCCAGTTGTGAGCTGTGAGGGTTTCCCTATTAACAGGTGGCAAACAATAATAAAAAATGAAATATAAAATGATATAAAAACAGGGAAATACTGTGGAAAGATAAGTGCATAAAAATTTCACTGGTCATGGCCAATGGGTTTTCTGTCTTCGATTTCGATTGTCTTCTTCTTATCACTTGTTTTTTCTCTTTTGATTTTTCTTTTTGCTTGGCTGCCAAATGAGGTGACATGAAAAACGAAATACCGCCAGCAAGACTCGTGATCGGCTCCTCTTGTATTGCATGCTCAGGTTGGAGCTGCTGCTGCTGCTGCTGCTGCTCCTCCTGCTCCTTTTGTGGTGTGGGTGCAAATGCAATCGTATACTCGTGGTAAGCCGCAAACGCAATTGCAACTCGTGTAATAAAGGCGGTTTGCTCAGTCGGCGGCAGCAGCATCAGAGAAGACTTCATAGAAATGGAAAACGGACAAGCGAGAGTAGGGTATATTTAGGGATTAACAATTTGCTAACCTTGCTTGCAAGTTAAATTAAGTTATAGAAGAAATATGATGCATATGTATATACAATGTATGTATGTAAATACTTACATTCCTAATTATTTTAGAAATGTATTACTTTAAAGCTTATCAATTTTATAATATCAAATAAAATATATTTTTCATAAATATCCCTTAAAATTATTTGAGTAGGATATCTCAATTTCGAGTTTGCCCTTATTTGGTTTATGTAAACCCACACACACATACGTATAAAAACATTTACAGTTGACTTTCCAGCTGGAAATTTGCGTATATCTCTTGCTGTTATTTTTGACACCACATTACACATAATTTGCTGTGTGTGTTTGTGTTTTTGCTTTTGTAGTGACAAATTTTTTTATCCTTCATTCCACAATCGAATTGCAATGGAATGGGTAGAATATGCACAAACAAAAGGGACACAATCAGACGAAAAATAGCTACAGTGTATCAATAATGTCTTCGTACAGCAGAATAATTTGCTGTGAGAGCGAATAAAACATATGTACATATTATGCGAAAACAAACACAGTTTTATTAACTAATTCATAATTATTATTTCGATGCCAACCAAATTAAACAATAAAAGACACCAAAGTATAAAAAATTACAAAAAATTAAATGTTTGTTAGTTTGTAAAACCATTTACTGTAATACTGTACGAACAGTTTTTTGGAGCTATCGTATCGATATTTTGAGAAAATTGTTTTTGTAAAATAAAGGAAACTGTTTAGCTAATAAAACTGTATTTATTAATTTTTTTTTATTTTCACTCATAAGTAAGTTAGGTTCTTGCCCAAAGTAAAAAGTGGCTGCTGTACGAAGACATTATCAGCACACTGTATCAACAGCAATGACAAAATGCACGCAGCGAAAACACACACATACAATGCATAAATTGCTGTGCTTGCATACAACCGTTTACAATGTCGTTTCGCTTATACGAGATTACTATATATTATAATTATCAAATATACTTAGAACAGCCTAAAAACAAAAAACAATTTTAGTACAGCGTCTTGTTTGAACGTTTGAACGAAAGCAAAATGTACATACAGTGTACGAAAAATGTATTTGTACAGCAGCAATGCTACTCTTTTTGAGAACGAATAAAACTTATAAATAGCTAGAAAATAACATAAATATTTATAGTTTTATAATCTAATAAACTAACTTTATTTCCCAAAAAAAAAATATTTATTTTTCCATCAAACTACTTACAAAAAATGCCATAAAAATACTTTTAACAACTCAAGTTAAATTAAATTCAATAAAATTTTGAATATTTTGTAGGGTAAAATATAATTTTGGTATCTGGTATTTGGGCATTGCGCATACATTTGTGATATTTTTGTTAATACTAGTATAGGGCATCGAAGGTTTCGTCTATGCTCAATAACGTGCAATTCCTTGTTTCCAGTTTTCATTTTCAATTGCTTAGCGGCCTTTGTCTTTGTGTGCACGCCTAATCTTGATCTCGTGCGTTTGCAATTTGCGCGGTAATTGTTGAATACGCTGCTGATTGGAACTTTGCTATTTCCCCATACCCTCTCTCTCCCACACACTCAACTCAATAAGGCAGATGGGCGTAGAGAACATAGAGTAATTGAAGCCGGCGCGCCGGCGGCTTGTTAGCGGCGTTTGGGCAAATGGAAATTGGCAAATGGCAATCTGCAACTGCGGCGATTAGTGGCCTAATGTGCTGTTTAGGCCAATCTATTGGCAGTTACCTACAATTGAAGTGTACTGCCTTATGCCTTTTGCCTCTTGCCTTTTGCAGTTATTTGGCTAATAACACTCGCAAGTGCAACCGCTCAATTGGATATATTCGATAAGTTGGCACTTTCAATTGTTGTTGCGAGAGTCAATGGCAGCAGGCAGCGCAACTCACCACAGCAGCTTAAGAAACTCACTCAAAGAAACTGAAGAAACTCACCACAGGCCATGCTCAGTGCTCGCAACACAGACGGCATTCAGTATACGTTGAGCCGCTGTGCGTAGAGCACCTGTTGACGGTTGAAAGAAAAAGAAAACGAACACTTCGTGTAAGTGTGTGCGTGTGTGTGTATGTGTATATGTGTTTATGTGTGCGTTAATCTTAGAAAAGTGAATAACTAAAACGAGCTGCTTTTGCCGTTGCTGTTGCCATATAAATTAAAAATTGAAAGAAGAAGCAGCCGCAAAAGGCAAAATGTAAACGGAATTCGTATGAATGATATTTGAGCGCCGCGTTGTCAATGTGTTTGTGTGTGTTCCTCTGTATGTGTGTGTGTGTGTGTGTGTGTGTGTAGTAAAGCAATAACAACAATAAGCAGACAAAAAACAAAACTTTCTTTTTTGCGCTACCTTTTGCCACCATCTTAAACTGCGTCTTTGTTATTATTGCTGTTGTTGTTGTTGTTGCAAATTACGTGGTTTTCGCGCTGTGAAATTTGTTGCAAGCATATTTTTCAAATTTGTTTTCGTGCACATATTTTCACTGTTAATTAAAATAAATGCCGCTGCAGCTGAAAGCATAACAAAAATAAAAAAAAAAAGAAAACTAAACGTTGATTAAATATAATAACCTAACTGCAAGGGCAGACGCCAAAGCTACTAATTAGCCTGCAACTTTGATGTTGCTTGGTTTAACTTTTTTAAATAAAGTTCCAGTTCGCTTCGAGGCAAACAAAAATGTCTGTAACCTGTCTTTTGCTCAAATTGACCAGCTTATGCCGGTTGGCACGGCCTACACATGTTGGCTATTTCCAATGCGATCGAGCACTAAATTCCCATTCCAGCTGCTGTTCCAGCGCCAGCTATATACAGTTAGTTGTTCCATTTTGGCGACGTTGCGCTTTTGTGCCAATTTTTTTCTTTTTTCTTTTTTTTTTGCTTTACAACACTGACAGCTGCTGCTGCTTTACCCATTAACATTTGCATCTCTGTCTCTTTCGCTCTCTATGCGGCTATCTTAGATTTTGTTTTTCGATAATTTTTTAAAGCTTTTCTGCTGCATTCCTTGCAGCCGCAAAACCACATTTATCGCATCCGTCTCTGCCGTTGGCTGTCAAACGTGCTTCCAATGTCCGTGTCACCCGCTCACTTCGCTCTCTCTCTATCTCTCTCTCTCTCTCTCACTCGCCCGCTCTGTCATTCAGTGGATCGGCTATTATGTTTATAGAAATTTCAATTTGGTTGCCTTTTTGCCTGTTTATTTGCAGTTTTTGTTGGTTTTTGGTGAAATTTTTTGTTGTGCGCGAAATGTAATTGAAAATAACGTGCGATAGACAAGACAAAAAAAAAAGAATATAATAAACGTAAATCCATCAAACAAAAAACGGCTAATGCATTTGGACTAATGATTGATATTTGAGGTAAGCTTTAACAATGGATTATGTGGAAAGTTGAAAGTATAAATATAGCATAAATATTTATAGCGTCTTTCGTTCACTATTCACAAGCCAAGGCCACACTGGAATATTGTATCTGATTGGTATTATTCCAGCTGGAATATATTCGATCTTATGCAATTCCATTTTTTTTTCGGGACTTTTTACTTATCGCATTTATCTTTTCACTGCGTGCTTCGACCATATATCAAAAGCTTCCTCTTCTTCTTCTTCTTCTTCTTCATCGTCGCATGCAATGTTCGAGGCTCAGCTGAAGTTACGCAACAGCGTCCAAAAAATCGCATGAGTCATTTAACTTGGGCTGGCAGCCAACTAATTATGAATCCAATGCAACACTTCCGTTCAAGAGTTAAGCCGCATTTCGAGCCAACTTCATAAACGGCTTACAGAGAATGTAAACAAGCGCGGCTCATGTTGACAGGCGCCTGCGTGGGCAGCTGCGCCAGTTCGGCAATCGCTCACTGGAAACAAAATGGAGTCGTTTAATGACAGCAACAGCAACAGCAACAGCAACAACAACAACAGCGACGCCTTTGCCTGCTGCCTGCTCATTGTTTGTTTTGATTGTTGTTGTTGTTGTTGTCGTCTGCTCTTGTTGTTATTAAAATACAAAACTTTCTATTTCACTTGGAAGCAGTCGAAAAATTCAAGGTTCGTCTCGTATGGGAAAACCTTACCAAACTTCCTGCACTCCAAAAACTGTTAACAACAACAACAACAACAACAAAACTGAGCATATGCAGTCGATGATTTGCCATGACTCAACTAATGGGCCAAACCTTTAACATATGTATGTGTGTGTAAACAGGGGTATATTGTTTTTGAGCCAATATATGCAACACCTGCGTGTGCAGCAGAAAAACACTTCAATTTTATACAATTAAATATTAAAACTTAAATATTGAACTAGAAATGAATGTTCGAGATGGTGGATGGAGCATACTCCAAAATTGATTCTTATTGCTCAATGTGGTGAGCCAATATACTCTCTTAATTCGTGATGATGCATTAAAACCAAGCTCAGGAAAAACTTTAATTAGCCTTCTGCTTTGCTTTAAATTAAATAATAACAAATTTTAAAGTTATTATATGAAAACTTATAGTTTTGGATTTTTACAATAATAATAATGACAGTCAAATGATATTGAATTTCAAAATAAGATGCTCATTATGATGATGCTGATGATTATTATGTTGGTAGTGCTGATGATGATGGTGATAATGATTAAGACACATGATGATCATATAGATGATAACTATGAAATGATTATGATTATGATATTGCTTATGCTGACGAGCTGCACTACATACCAACTACATCATAATGATCATAATGATGATGATGATGACAATGATCATCAATCATATAGATATTTATCAATTATGATTATGATATTGCTTATGCTGACGAGCTGCACTACATACCAACTACATCATAATGATCATAATGATGATGATGATGACAATGATCATCAATCATATAGATATTTATCAATTATGATTATGATATTGCTTATGCTGACGAGCTGCACTACATACCAAATACATCATAATGATCATAATCATTATTGATGACAATGGTCATCAATCATATAGATGATAATTACCAATTATGATTATGATATTGCTTATGCTGACAGCTCGTCACTACATACCGAATACATCATAATGATCATAATGATGATGATGATGACAATGATCATCAATCATATAGATATTTATCAATTATGATTATGATATTGCTTATGCTGACGAGCTGCACTACATACCGAATACATCATAATGATCATAATGATGATGATGATGACAATGATCATCAATCATATAGATATTTATCAATTATGATTATGATATTGCTTATGCTGACGAGCTGTACTACATACCAAATACATCATAATGATCATAATCATTATTGATGACAATGATCATCAATCCTATAGATGATAATTACCAATTATGATTATGATATTGCTTATGCTTGCGAACTACACTACATACAGGGTATACCATAGTCGTGCATTTCCTTCCACACACACACTCTTATTTTGATTTTGGGTCTGAGTTCAGTTAAAAGTCGAAGTTAAACTCTTTTTTTTTTTTGCTTTTGTTTTTTGTTTCTTTCGCTTTTGTTGGTGGTAAGCGTAATCGAGTTTTAAGTCGTCGTCGCGACTCACAGAGCAACCTTTACTCTACAATGCGCAGTGTATCCACCTCTCTCTCTCTCTCTCTCTCTCTTTCGCTCTTGCTATCTCTCTTTCGCTGCGAGTGCTTTCACTTTCAGCTAAGGCTGCCTTGCAATTGTTTTTGGTTTTTGTGGTCGTCGTCTTAACGATCGTTTGCTTTGCTTCTGATTAGACGCTAATCGACAATTGTAGGGCGTCACGTATTCGTTTTTATTGTTGTTGTTGTTGTTGCACTTATTGGGTAATATCAGCTTAAGCTTTGTTACCATTCTGATTTGCTAATACATTTTGTGTTTGATTTATCGACTTTTGAGTTTGAGTTTGAGTTTCACTTTTCCTTTTGACACCTCTTAGAAAATTGTGCTTAAACTTTCGCTCTTTGGTTTTGCTTTTGCTTTTGTTTTCTCTTCTTCTTCTTATTTTCTACATCAATCAAAATTAGCATTTCAATCAGTGCGTTGTAATAAACAGTTCACTGGCAGCGAGTATCACAGGCAAACACCTGCTAACGCTGACACCAGGTTATGTAAATGTGGCTTAGAAAGCCGCGGGGCCAGTAGTTGTGCCTTTTGGCTGCTCATTGCTTGGGCAATTATGTAGCATACGCTGATTTATTAGCGTAATTGTGCGGCCTTTTGGCCCCTGTCTGACGTAATGTCTTTTTCTGCCCAAGCCACTTAAATGGACAGTGCTCCCCATTAGACACACAGATGATGGTTTATTTGTGGCCTGTTCTCACGATGCCAAGCGAGTGTCAAACAAAAGACTTAGGCCACAAACTTACTTGGCCGGTAAAACTTTTTAAGAAATTTATCAACTGCCCAAAGTTAACAAAAAATAACTTCTTCTGTCTTTCTATTTGCAGCGCCTAATATGTAAATCTACAAACGAAACAGAAGACGCAAGGCAAGAAAAGGAAGATGCCACGCCAAAGCACCAGCCAGCCTCACAATATAAACTGACAAAAAAGAAGAAGAAGAAGAAGAAGAAAATATCGAAATTAACAATTCTAGACAACAGCTTAGAATAAAGTGAGGCTTTCTTTTATTGCCGCAAAACCAAAAAAAAAAAAAAAAAAGAAAAGATAAAAAAAAAACACAAAAACAATTTATGCAAAAATGCGACGAAAGCCACAGAACTTAACACAAACTGAACGGACCAGCAGATATGACAACAACGAGAAGCAGAAGAGGGCGAAGAACAAGCAGCATACAAGCAGAATACAAAGACAGCGACACATGTGGCACTTGTCAGCCAAGCTGCTGTCAATTTCACTGCTGGTGCTGTCGCTGCTGTTGCTATTCGACGTTCACACAGCGGGTAAGTCAAGAAGTCTTGAAAGTCCGCCACAAGGGTGTCTCTCCCGTGGAATTTCACATGCGAATTTTGTAGACAATGTTGGGGCTTCTTGCAGTCAATAAACTGAAAGGTGAGAAAACCTGAAAATTTGAGAGTTGGCAATGTACGACTGGCAGATAAACAGTAAAAAGTTGGCAAACATATATATATGTGCATATATGTATATATAGACGTATTTATAGCTGATTCGGATTACATTTTCATGGCTAATGAAGTTTCAGCTCGACTGTCAGCTCAGCAAAGTTTAAATCACATTCGTATGCGCCGTATAGTGATAATGAATAAGTCTGTAACAACATATAGAGATCTGTTCTTATATGCCTGCTGCTTATTTGTCATTTCAGCATATACAGTTGTGTTCATGAAAATAGTAGTGCTGTTCGACATTTTGGTCGCACTACTATTTCTATGAGCACAGCTGTATACATCTAGCAAACCAAATCTCTATATGGCATATAAGAATCTGCATAACACACTTTTTATGCAAAACTTTGGAAATCGAGCAGATATTTCATCTGCTTTCATATATCATTTATGGCAATCCTTTTCTCTTCGTTTCCTTTTATGGACAGTCTAAAATTTCTAGTATTTCTTTGCTATGTTCTAATCATTATTATAGACTTTTATATATATATATATATTTTTTTTTGTGCACTTTCTAGCGGAATTTCAATTTTCTAATTATTTTATCATAATTAAAGTCAGATTTTATTTTTATTTAACTTTCTTCAATGCTTCACAAACTGCATTAAATTCCATGCCATTAGCCTGGCCAAGTGCTTGCCGCGTGCTGCGAACCTAACACACACACACACACACACACACACACACATCCACTTGCACACTCACACACACTTATTCGTATGTGTGTATCTTTTCTTTTTAGAAAGCTCACGTTTGGTGCATAATTTATTGGGCGTTACTAAGAATGAATAGCTACATAAAGTAGATAACAAGATGCTCACATACCTATTCAGGTGAGCGAGCGCTGAGTACTTGAGCAGCACGCAGGTGTAGATGTCTGACTGACTGACTGACTGACGGCTGGGCAGCTGGCAGGGCAAGCGCAGTAGTCGACTCTGTTGTCTGTCTTTGCCAAACTGAAAGCTATGCTAATTTGGGCTGAAACATGAAATACGGGCCTGACCTAAAAACTATGATCTGACATTTTTGTAGTTGATTTGGCGGCAGCTGTCTAGGCGTGACACACAAAAATGAAGATATCATACATACATGTATATATATATATATAGTTGGTTTTCATGTGTGTCAATCGATGCGTCATGCATATATATATATATATATATATATATATATATATATATATATATATATATATATATATATCTTTAACAATTGTGTAATCTGTGTTTTTATTCATTCATGCCGGACTCACAGCACTGGGCTTTACCTCTGACAAAGCGCGTGACGTGCGTGAATTGCAGACATCAGTAAAGACTTTATTTATTTATCATAAATATGCAAGTCTTTCTCTTTATACAGTTTGATAGGGCAATGTGACAGGCGTCAGTAGCTGAATACGCAACTAATTAAATAATAGTTCATTAGTATGCAAAGCAAATCAATTGGCAGACAATAGGAGTAGTTATGCAATCGAATTGCTGTGCATTCGCTGTGCACACCAGAGGTCGTTGAAGAAACAAGGAATCTGTTCTGCTGCACCTTTTCTGTTAAAGTTGGCCATAATATGAAATGATTATAGAAAGGGCATTAAAATAACACTATTCAGCTGGTTTTTTTTTTTTTGTCTTTCTTTTCTTTTTCAATTATAAATCAACACTCGTTGCGCCGTTAAGGCGCTGCGCTGCACCACATGCCCAGTCACACGAGCAAGCGCCTCACATGAGTCTCAGTGACTGCCTGCCTATGCCTGCCCGGTTGAATCAATTAAAGCCAACTGCTTTAATGTTTACTGGGCCATTTAAATCAAATATCTTGGCGTTTTCAAAGCAAATCTTTCATGCAGCTAATAAGCTTCATTAACATAAGAGCTGAAGTCCATTCATTGAGCGTGCGCAGCGCAAGAGATTTACATAAACATGGAATGAACCGCTACATTCTGGCGAAGATTTAATGCTCTTAGCTAGATAATTATCTAGTTATAATTAGCTCTATATGCATATAGTAGGCTTTATAATAATAAAGTATATAATTTATTTCAAAATTATTTTCAAACTAAAAACTAATTGAGAAATTCGAAAAAATTGTAGATAAATATATATATAAATATATATTTATATAAAATAAATAATATATTTAATTCAATTTAATTAACGAATATATATTATACAATATATAAAGAAAACAACCTAGTCAACTACCTCTAATGCCCATCTTTTAAAGGGTATTCATTAAGGCAAAGAATATTCCACTTTCAAGCTCAAAGTGAGGCTGCATTCTTCGTGGCTGGCAGAAAACTGAAAACAACAACAAAAATTAGGTGAAGTGAAAATAATTTTACAGCAGCTTAATTAAAAAAAAAAAAACAAAAAAAAAACAAAACAAAACAGAAAAAAAAAATATTCTTCAAGCGTTGGCAGCCAATTGAGATTCTTGAGTGGCGGCCATGGCCTGGGCTATAGCTATGGTGTGATGCTAGGCAAAACAACGGTAATAACGGCACTTGGGGCTTTCGAATGGTAAGCGCCAAAGAATTGAAATTCGTTTTGTGTGTGCATTGGAAAAGTGTCGTTCGGCGAAGCGAGGCAATCGACAGCTAAAGCAACAACAACAACAACAACAACAACGATACCAACAACAACAAGAGCAAGATCATCAACGTAACGACATTAGAAAGCGTGATGAGTTCGAAATTGTGTGCAGGTGTACATGTATATGTGTGTGTGTGTGTTTGTCTACCAAAAATCTACAAAGCAAATCAAACAGTTAGCCGGCTGGATGAGTGCAATTCATCATGGGCTTCAATTTGATTCGCTTGATGAGAGTCGCATTGACACAACAATAACCTGTTGCATTAAACACATATTTTATTCAAGCGCACTCACTCTCTCTTTCTATCTCTCTCTCTCTCTCTCTCTCTGGCACCTTCTTTCTGCCTCTCAGATTAGCTGCGCTTATTCCACACATTTTTCTCTTCACTTTGCGTTTATTTTTTTTTTTTGGCACATTTTTCGGTTACATGGCCTACTTGCCGCAAGTGAAAGACAGCTGAGGAGGGAGAGAGAGAGAAAGAGAGAGAGAGAGAGAGAGAGATAGAGAGGTACAGAGTTAACAAAAAAATGTTGTTACTTAGCCAGGGCCTGTGTAAAGCTGCCGCGATTTTCAAATCTGCCGCAACGCTTCACAAATTTATGCCGCTGCTTTTTATTGGGTCAATCGGCAGGTTTCATTTGTTGCGTTGCTCGCGCCGGCGGTGCTGCTGCATTCCTGGTGGGCCATCACGATGCATGGCATGTTGACGCAATTAATTAAAGTCTTCTTTTTTTTTTACCTATATAGCCGAACAGGTGCGCTATCTTTGCCACTGAAATATAAAGATTAATGACAGCTGGCTATAGGCGATAGCAGCTGGACATCTTTGAAGGCTTTAAAGCGCTTTGTTGTGAGCCAAGTCAAAGTGAAAAGACACGCGATGGCACGCAATAATTGTGAAAAATTACAGCTTGACTTAAACTAAAGTTACTTTTTTTTATGTTGAGGAATTTCATTGAAGATTTGAATGAAATTGAGAAAACAAGTTGCACAAAATGTTGCAGTGAATGGAAATGGGTTTAGTTTTGGGTAAAGCTATGTGAGCTATGTATGTGAATATTGGCAATAGCTCAGTGTTGGCTACAGCATAGCTCATAGTGTGGCAGGCTTGACTAGGGCATTAACTAACTAACTGGTATATCCTTTACTCCGACTCCATAATTAAGCTACCTGCCTGCTAAGGAACATGCCACTTGATAGACTATTATTTGGAATTCAATATAAAATGTATTCTTATGCTTGCTCTTTCTCTCTTTCTCAATCTATGCCTGTCTCTTTCTATCTCTCTCCCTCCCTCCCTCTCTCCCTCTCTCTCCCTCTCTCCTAGTTTTATCTATACAATCAATTCCCCTTTTAAAACTAGATCAGCTCGCTCAACTGCCCGTATTTCATTTTATTGAACTTAATGGTAATTTCAATTTCATGCCAATGATGATATCAGCCCAGCAACGAGAGAGTTTTTTGTTTATGCGTCTGCACACAGCTCCAATTAAGTTAAACGTTTCTCCACCCTTTTCATTTCAATTAGAGTCGATGCTGTGCAAACGGAATCGGAATTGGAATCCGAATCCGAATCGTATCAATAACTGCATGCGCATACAACTACAACTTTCCCTTTCCCATGCACGCTGGCCGACAGCAGAGACGACAGCAGAGACGACAGCAGCCGCAGCAGCCCCTCCTCAATTCCACTGTCTGTCCGAAATTGTACAATGAAATTCGGCACAACGAAAGTTGTTGGTGCGCATAACCATAAGCACACACTCACACACAAACACACACACGCACACCCATATAGCAGCGAGCCCGAACCCACAATTTATCTTGATTTCGTTTGGTCAAGTTCCTTCTTGGCCCTGGCCATGCCAAAGATTTGTCCCGCGGCGCTCAGCGACATTTGAGGCGCACGCAAAATTGCACAAAGGCGGCGAAAACCGCAGACGTTGCCAAACGGGCAGGCAGGGCAGGCGGGGCAACGGGGCGTGTAACGTTCACCTTTGCGCTTGATGAAGCTGCAACACAGGTAGACGGAACACATGCATACGTAAATTCTGTGTGTGTGACGATTGAATGTTAATCAATGAATATATTTCGCTGTCTGAAAATGATTTTTGAACCGGTTCTCTTCAAGTTTTCTCTCTCTCTCTCTCTCTCTCTCTCTCTCTCTCTGTCTCTCTCATTCTCTTTGATTATTTTGTAAGATGCCAATTGGTTTGGACTTCATTTACATTTATGGGTAAATTTGGCTGTAAGCTGAAATCAAGTTAAGAAGGCTTTCTTTTGCCAAAACGAGAAATATTGCAGTTTGTGCTTGTTAAACAAAAGACTTAGGCAACGAACTTGGCCCTGCTACTCTACTTAAACAAATGAACAAAAGAACTTGTTCGCTGCTAAATAAGCAAAAGACTTAGGCAACGAACTTGCTCTCAGTCAACATTCTTTGGATGAATAAACAAAAGACTTAGACAACGAACTTGCAGCTGGCCATATTCTAAAAAGAAAAACATGCCATTATGGCCGGCATCATAAGCCAAAGACTTAGGCAACAAACTTGCTTTTACGAACCAACTGCGATAAATCAACAACAACAACAACAAAAAAACTTCAACAACAAACTTGCCATTGCCATTGCACTGTGCATCCATGGCTTTACACTTTCTTATCTGCACGTTGCGTAGGCGTGGCACCTGCTGCGCCCCTTTGCCTGGAATGGCCCAACGGCCCGCAGATCACAATTAGCCCAATTGGTTGACTACTACTCGGCAGCGTAGCTGACACATAAAAATGCGTTTGTAAAACTTGAAATAGAATGCCGTTAAATGCGTTAGGCCAGACAGACGCACACACAGACACACGGACACGCACACACACAGTCAACATTTGGCGCGCAGTTAGAAATAGCCTAATAAAAAGCTGTTTGACTGACTGCTCTGTCGCTGGCCGGTTCTGTGGGCCATTTGTAAGACGTAAACGTTTTTTTTTTTCAACTTTTCGTATGATAGCACAAACAACTAACACACACACTCACACACACACACACACATACACATTGCTTTTGAACTTGTCACACGCCATTGAGAGTCGCCCGTTTGTCCATATTGGACGCAACTTGTTCCGTTTTTCTTGGGGCACGTTGACACAGTTTCGCTGCGACTGAGCAGAGCAGCAGAGCAAAAGCTAGACAGAGAGATAGAGAGAAATAAAGAGAGCGAGAGAGAGAAAGAGAGAGATGGAGCCGTGCAAAAGCCGCTTTTCAATCAATAAATTTTGCGTTCTTTTTAGCATTGAACTTGGCTGCGACAAGACTTGATTTAACACAACTCAAATCAACGTTGAGTTGGCTTTTTATGTTGGCCAACACAATTTGCGACAAGTTGCGGATTTGCTTGTCCGTGGCCAAAGGGGCGTCTGTGACGCCGAGCAGCTGTGTGTGTGTGCCCATTCTATGCCCCATTTTCGTAAACAACATTTAATCAGCTTTAATTGTTCAATTAGTGAAGCGTATATGGAGCGCAGTCAACTGTTTATTGTTGTGCAAGCGCTTACAGTTTTCGTGCAGTGTATTCATGCAGTGGATGGTGAACTTTTCTTCAAGTTTAGTGAACTCCAGCTGCCCGCCCTTAACTGCTATGGCAGCTATGCGCCTTGCGTGTTCCTATGAAAAGCAAATATTGCAACTATTTGCCGAGTCGAGTCGAGTCGAGGCTGAGGCTGAGACTAAGGCTGAGCGAAGATAGCGATCTACAACAAAATTGCAGCTAGTTCAATTTACAAGCAGAAGCGGCCCTGTTGCTGCTGTTGGCCGGGCCACTTAGCTGCCTTCTGGGCTGGCATTTGCTGCTTATTAGTGGATGCTTTGTTTTATGCTGGAATCTGTTATAGTTACACGCAGGCAGTTCGGTCTTTGCTGCGCTTTAATTATAAATAGCAGACAATTAGGCGGTTAAGAGTATCTATTATTTTGGCGGCGGTCAATGCTACCGCGCCGCTTGTGGATATCCGCAACTTTCCAGAGTAGCCAACGGAGCGCGCAAAGCTAGGGCTAATAAATTTATTTTGGCTTAGACAGGCCCCAGTTGCTGCCAGCCAAGCAATCCCGATTGCAACCGGCTCAAAGCTAAGCTGCAGCTGAATGTTGCACTCTGAGCTGTAGTCGTAGTCGTAGTCGTAGTCGCAGTCGCAGTCAGAGTTGGCGTCTCAGACCTTGATTAAGGTCATTCGCTTGTGCGCTAACACAATGGCCGTCGAGTTGCCTTTGGCACGGAACTCCATTTGCTGCCAGCCTGCAAAATTAACATATCTAATTGCATGACACGCGCGGAAAATGCTGAAAAAATAAAATAAAATAAGAGAAAAAAACCAAAAAAAAAAAAAAGAGAAAAACAATTTTGTTTGACATACGTCACGGTGTGGCCCTCCGCTCGTCGAGCACTTCAAATGACTGCAGCGAAATTCCTCAATTGCTTTAGAGATACAAAAAAGAATAGTCAAGAGAGTCTGTTCTCTCTCTCTTTCTATCTCTGTATCTCTCTTTCTCTCTCAATTGTTTGTGTTTGCTGAGCCGCGTCATTGTCGTCACTTGTTAATTGCAGCGCATTTGTTTGAAATTTTTATAGACAGCGCGACAACAGGCGTCACTTAAAGGTTCTCAAAAAAAGTCAAGCTTTCAGTATGAGACGACAAGATGCCCTGTGGTGGGGTGTAAACAACTTTTTGGAATGTGTGATGTGTTTAAGGTATTTATGGGTATCTAACATATAAAGAAAGTCTGCTTTTATCTGTCATTTTTGCAGCTTGAGTCACCTACGGCAGGTATATGGTCTATACTTTGGTTTAGCTAGAGCTAACCACATACTACGCTTTATGCCTCGAGACTTTGTGCTTTCTGAGTTACTAAAGAAAGAATGGAAGAACAGTCTAAGTTATACATACTTATGCATATTGAATATAACTTTCGATGGGCTTGTAGTTATCATTCGTAATATATCTCCTTTAATACCCTATAACACATATGAGAAATGTGATATATATTGATAGATCTAAGCTAATTAATCAGCTACTCTAGATTATAATTTATTTAATTTCTGCACATTTTATAAGAAACTGTCGAAATGGTTACACACCCTGCACTGCACACCCGCTTACAGGGTATACAAGAAATACAACGCCTGATTGCACAAGTGCTGCCAAGCAGAATTTGTTTGGGCTGCTAATGAATACCTTGGCGGTGCCGATGTCGGTGCCGGTGCACGTCCAAGGCCTTCTTCCAGCATGGCTTTGCTGCAAAAAAGAAAAAAAATATTATAAAAAATAGAAGGGGCATCACAAAAAAGACAATAACAAAGACAACGACCAACAGCAAATATTTATTACACAAACTTTCTTTGCGGCAGTCATAAACAGCAACATTTGTTTGCTGTGGTTTTTTTTTTATAGCAACGCCCACTGGAGTGCGGCAAGCATTTGTCCGAATCAATTAGCATTAAATCAAACAATTTTTATTGCCAGCCTCTGAGTTGAGGACTGCTGGCTGGCTGGCTGGCTGGTGGAACAATACGCCCCATCTGTCCGTCTGTAAAAACTATGGCGATATTTCAAATGTAAGCGACGTGCCACGATAGCCCAGCTAATATCTTAGGCGGACGAGCCGAGGCGTTGCCCATAAGTTCTTTGACTTTGAGCACGCTGGGCATGTGAGTGTGCGACGAGCCAAGTTGAACGAACGTGAGCGCCAGCTGAAGTCACAGGGCAAGGCGGGCAATTCAGTTGGTCTTAGCATCTTAAATAGAAATCTTACAGAAAGCTCGAGTTCGTGTTTATTTTGATTTAGAAAAGACTTTTATGAGACGTTTGTAAGATTCAATTGTGGCAGCTGACAAAAATGTGAAATGTAAAGGCAAAGTCAAAGGCAAAGCCAATTGGCAGAGTGAGTTAGGCGTAGTATTCAGATATGAATGCTGTAATAGTTAGATAACAAAATGCCATCAATACTTTCCAATTAAAAGAGTTTCTTTGATATTGTCAGGGGAATACCGCTATTCTAAAGTATGGTTCGAATAGGAATTTTGTTTGGGTTTTGAGCGTAAAACAAAAGCCATATTTAATAATAGAAATTAAGCATAATAAATAAGATAAGTGAGGGCTTAAAGCAAGTAGAAAGTTGACTGAAAAAGATTTTTAATATGTGACAATTGGTATATTGAGCTCGGCGTTAGCATTGTATGAGCGAGATTTGAAAATGTTGAAATAATCTATGTCTGCTGTGAGTAGTGAAAGGAAATTCAGAATTGCAGTAAAAGTGTTTGAGACCTAAGCGAATTTCTGGCGCTTTGAGTTTCCTTTTGAAGACTTTTTATTATAATACAAATTCCTACTTCCTTACTATCGATAATAATTGTTTATTTGATATAGTGTTTTTAAGCGCAGATTGAATAAAAACGAGACAATTCAAATTTACTGTGTGGGTGCGTGTGTTGATTACATATGTTTTAGATATTTCTGATTTTAGATTTTGATTGCCTTAAAGTTAAATGAAATACGTGTTTCGAATAGTAGAGATTTTTGCTTTGGCAAATAGGCACATATAGATCTCATTATTATGCTCTGAAGATGTGATCAAGAAGGTTCATCTGGACCTAAAGTGATACAACAATTACTTTCCATAGTCAAGACAATGCAAGCCCACGCAGCGCGTGCTTTCGTCTGCGTATGTGTGTGTGTGTGTGTGTGTTCATGTATTGCTTTTTCTGTGTATTAAAGAGACGTAGAATGATTGGGACAGCAGCGCCGTGAAGGGCTCTAGGTATATCCTAGTCGGACTAGAAGGGTACTGGAGCACTGCTACTTCTTTACAGCCAACTCTATGTTGTATTAAAAATGCCTTATATATGTATATATAGACAACTTGCTAGACTTCATACTTATTCAAGCTTTGATTCAAATAAAATATAACGCGAGGCAAATGAAGAGCTTTGGCTACAAGTTAAAACTTCCTCAATTTATTTCATTTTCTGCTATTTTTACTTGCACTTCAAACTCGAAGAAACTCTTAAATAATTTATAAAATCTGCTTAAGTTGAATATAATTTCAATTTTAATTAAGTTTTTAATAGCCAATCAACGCATATTAAATGCGCCAAATTGTCGTGTTTACTATGCCGCCTCCATTCTCCATTATTTGGTAGTTACATAATAGCTGGAAATATTTTAGCTGAAATATGACATGCATATGTTTTTTGGCCAGACCAACAGCTGCCAAAGTGCCTAATTTGTCTGGTTGACTGGCTGTCTGGCTGACTGAGGCTTGGTTCAGCTTGGCGCACATGTCGTATGCGCAATGCTTGCGTACGTGCGTTAAATATCGAAATATGAAATTGTTGCATTTCATAAGCGCTGCAAATGTAATTATTGTCGCTAGCTTAAATTTTTTCTTTTTTTATTTGGTTTTGGCATAGACAACGAACGAGCATATAAGCTTATATGTGCCAGTTAGTGCTTCTATGGTCTTTTGGCCAAGTTGTGAAATAGTTTTGCTGTTGTCGTTTCTTCTGCCAGTTCGAAGCAGTTGAAATAGAAAGTGATTGCTGCCTGTTGTCAGCAATTTAGAGGCGCTGAAATTGGCAATTGCTTTGTCGTGTATCATGACTGTGTGTGTGTGTGTGTGAGAGTGTGTGTGTGTGTGTGTGTGTGGGTTGCAAGTCAGTCGAGACTGAAAACCAGTCCTGTCTGCCCTGCTGCCGCCTTCTAGCGTTGCAGTAACTGAGTCGTGGGCTCAAGTAGCGTTTAAATTAATGTAGGCAAGCGCTGGAACTAATGACTCTCTTGTCTTGTCGTAGTTGTCAACGTTGTTGTAGTTGTCGTTGTCTCTTGTCTCTTGTGTCTTGTCGCTGATTTGGTGCATTGAACTCTGCCAGACAGACAATATGTAGAGCCAGTTGGGAGTTGGCTGCCCAAAAAGATAGTTAATTAGAGCTTTTACTTTCGTTGTCCGTGAAAGTGTGTTGCATGCCACAGATTCAATTTTGTAAATTGTGTTACAGTTGCTGTTCCCCAGTTGCCGTTGTCTCTGCTCGAATAACTTAATGGCCCGCGGCAACGTTTTCATTTTGGCCAGACACTTTTACCCCGCCGCAAATTCAATTTTCGTATCAATAATAGCGCAAAAATCAAATGGAAAAAAGTGAAGTTGAAAAACAGGTGGGAAAATGATTTTTCCAATTTTTTTTTTTTTTATTTCTATTTATTATTATTATTATTTTGCAAAAGGAAAGTGAAAATGCGCTCAACGCATTTTTTGCGGCTTTGTTCGGCATTTGGTATTGGGTATTTAAAAAGGAAGCGCTAATTGTATCAAAGCCGCGCATTTCATAGAAAGTAAAACAAATAACAAATTTTTAGTTATCAATCAGCGTGTTTCGCATTGTTGCGCCTGCCTTTGCCTTGGTGAAAGTAAAAACTGTGCCAAAAACTTTATCGAAAAGCAGGAGAAATACATTAAAAAAGTAAATATGTGTATAAAAAACCGCTTAGCAATTGGGTTAAGCTCAATAACTAAACGTGTTTTATTTCGTCTGCGTCTTCTTCTGTTGTTTGCTCGTGTGAATTATGCGCGCTGTGCCATAAACTCGAAAATAATATTAAACTGGTTGCCTGGGGCACACGGCACCCACTTGGGCAGACCTTGGAGCCGCGCGTGCATCGCGCTAATATGTCAGCAGCAAAAAGCACTTGCCACACTTGTCCACTGTCTGTCTGTCTATCTAATTGTCTGTCTGTCTGTCTGTGTGCCACACATGCACTTGACACCGCTTCGCTTTTGGAGGCGGCGCTCTTGGTGCTTGGGGCCAGTCAATGATCGCAGCAGCGCATAACTCACAGTCAAAGCCAAAGTCAAAGCAAAGAAAGTAACCAGATTTATAGCAGCACTCGGCCGTCTAAGACTCTACTGTAAGACTTGAAAATTGTTGTAACATTATATTGAATGCTTGGCGGGTGGTGTTCAAAGCCACACACAAACACTCTTCCTCTCCCTCTCTCTCTTCCTCTCTCTCTTGGTCTCTTTCTTTGCCACATTCTTGTAGAATTGAGTTCAAGTGAGTTCGTTCGCGTCAAAGCTCAGCAGGTGTCAATTTCTAAAGGCTTTTGGTTAAGCCTATAAGCGCACCGAAAAGAAAGCACTACATAATACGAACCGCATAGAAAACCACCTGCCAGAGTCTATATTAGACAGAAGTTTTCATCACAAATTTGCTGAATTATATTTTATGTTTTTATAGCTTCAACAAAACTAGTTAGCGTCAGCTATTAAAATTTATTTTTTTAACCAAGCTTAATGATAATAATTGCTCGCATTTCTCTTTCAATTTCGTATGATATAATTAGAAAAAAAGAAGAAATTTTAGTTGATATCATTAAACATTATTAATGAGACTAACTAAATTAAGAAGTAACAAACATAAACCCAAATAGCTCAAGCTAAGTTTGAAGCTGAAAGAAATGGAAAGTTCTAGCGCTGTTTTGTTTTATCTATTCTTTGCTTCTCTATTCTCATCTTACTGCTCTTTAGCTAATGTTTATAGTCTAAATTCTTTAGTTATATCTATATCTATATCTGTTGCCAAAATTCTCATTAGTGAAACGTAAAACTTCAGCTTGAACAGCATTTTTGCCACAGTTCTTCATTGATTTATTGCTCAGACAAGCACATCGCCCAGAGATATATCTGTATATATGTATATCGTATGCCTGCCCAACTGATAAGTAGCTCAGCTCATCATGAAAAGCAAGTAGATTTTACCAGCCATATAAAAATCGCAGTCGTGCATATGTTGGCATCTTTTCAACGCTTCACGTAGCAATTTGTGAAATTCTCAGCTTGCCAGTGCAATTGTGCCTGGCGGAGGGGCGTAGCCCAAGGGACGGGGGGAGTGGGCGCCTTGGTAATAAGTAATATGACTGCCACAAACTGTGACAGATGATCGTCTGACTTGTGCAAGACATGTGTTTGCCCAGCCTTGGCTTGCCAAAAGGCCAACCCGTAATTTTAGATGTGGTTGGCAGGCAGCCGTATATGATTTAGATATATACAGAAATGCATATGTATATGTATATGTATATCTGTGGCTACAACAAACAATTACACTGCGAGAGTGAAAAGAAGAACAAAAGACTGAAGACTGAAGACACAAACTTGACATCGAAAATAAATGATGCCTGCCAGCCGTGCCTGAGAGTCTGAGACACTGAGACACTGAGACTAAGACTAACACCGACTGCAACTGAAACTGAAATCTCTCTCGCTCAAAGTCAGTTTCGAATTTCTAAGAAATGCAAATGTGCATCACATCGGCATCCACAATGACAATGACAAAGACAAAGCACAGGGCAGGTGCCACAATTGTTGTTGTTGCTGTTGGGGCGTACCTAAAAAGTGAAACCCGCTGTCGCTTTTGTTTTGGCAGCAGCAGCAGCAGCAGCCACATTTGCTGCTGCAGCTGCTACAGATTCTTTTCACTGCAATAAATAATTAGTGAAATTGAAGCTTTGGCATTTCAAGAATTTCACCAGCTTTAATTGCACCTTCTTCGTTCTTTGCTCTTCTTTTGCTTGCAGCTGCCCAGCACGATGGCATCTCGCAAATCTCGCCCAAGTCGAGCAGCCAGAACTTTGCGGCGCGTTTGAGCATTGAGAGCACCATGGCCGATACGAACAGCATCTCGGAGAGTCTACACGCAGAGCCATTGAATGAGAGTGAGACGCGTGCACGCGTGGAACGTTCTGCTTCGCCTATACTGCACGAGCCGCAGCAACAGCAGCACCAGCAGCAGCAACAACATCCGAATGATATCAGCTACGGCAAGGATAGCGAGAAGGATGTCTCTGCCGGCCGTTACTTTCTCTACAATATCAAGCCGACGGGCACGTATGATCAGCAAAATGATTTGGACCAGCAGCAGCAACAGCCAGAGCGCACACAGCGCATGCGAGCTGGGAAGACTCTGGGTAGTAGCAGCAGCAGCAGCAGCAGCAGCATCAGCAGTTCCATTGGCAGCAGCTCCACCGAGCAGCCTTTTTTAGTGCAAAGGGGGCTGCGACAGCCTACGTCGGGGTCCCCTATCAGCCCGAGTCCGAGCAGTACTGCCAGCTCGCTAACCACCAGTGCGACTCAAACGCCGCATAATGCCCGCCAAAATGGCAATCCGGATATTCAAGACATCATCACGGGCATTGTGAAGCTGCTCAATGGCAATGTCAATGTCCATGCCAATACGCAAGGTGTGCGTCGACCCTCGGCGAGTCGCATCAATAATCGTGGCCCACCGCGCATTTCGGAGGTGCAACCGCTACCGCTGGACTATGAGGCACAGAAGCCGGGCACCTCCATGCGACCTCCTCCCTATCCCTTCGATCGACCCGAGCGTCCGTTTATTACGGGCGTGCCCATACCCGAACAGATTGTGCCAGTGCGTCCGGGTTTCGTCAGCAATCGGCCGCCCTGGTATCGCAACAAGCCACGCCCCCCAATCACAACGAGCGTCAATGGCAGTCGACGTCCGCTGCCGCAGTATCAGCCAATGCCACAGCAGTTGCCCGCACGTCCCGCCGAACCGGAGCCAGTGCATCAGCCAGAGGATGTAAAACAGCAGCCTGAACCAGCTGTTGATCATCTGGATGCTGTGCCGCCTACAGACACCACCTACGACTCGGAGTTCTCTAACGAAGATGCCAATGCACAGTACATTGAAGTTTCTGATCAGGATACCGAAGCTGGCAGCGAGATCGAAGATGAGTTGGTGCCACCAGCCGAGCCCACGCCGACAACGCCCTCCAAAGAGCAGGTGATCAAAAAGAAGCACAAGCCAAAGCCTGTCAAGAAGCCGCCGCATGAGGAGCACGATGGCTACACCACGATCATTGAGACCAGTTCCGTGGTGAACACCGTGATGGGCATGTCGTCGAGCTATGTGCCCATGTCCATGGGTAATGGCGAGGGTCTTAGCCATGATCTCGATCCCTCCACGGAGGAGGTCATCTTTATGACAGCCAATCGCACGCCGGGACTGGAGGCTAGCGCCTCATCCGTTACGAGCAGCATTCAGACTATGCCGCTGAGCGAGCTGGTTGCCTCGGATGCCATTGCTCCGACGTCCAAAACACCTATGACCACCTCTACATCCACCACCACCACTACCAGTACTAGCTCCACCACCACCACCTCAACTACTAGCACAACCACCTCGACTACCTCAACCACCTCAACCACCACTGAAAAGGCGCCCATTGTCAATGGCCCGACGCCCGCTCCCGCTGCTCCGGCCGCTTCCTATCATCCTCGACCCGGTATTGTGTTGGACGATCCCGAATTCAAGCCCGGTGGTCGGCCGCGCCCGCCCGCTCAACGGCCCACAGCTCCACAGCAGCCCATACAGCCGACGCGCCAGCATCTGCCGCCTGGCTATGGCGAAATCTTTGACGTAACGCTATCGGCTATCCAAGGTCCGGGCCCCAAGGGCAGCGGCTCCCAGCAGACGATCAACATTAAGCCGTATGGTAGCTATGGATCAGCGCCAGCAGCAGCAGGTGGCGGCGGCAGCGGTGGCGGCGCACAGGCAGACATCATTGTGTCAGCATCAGGTGACGAAGGCTTCGTCTCAATCGATGGCAAACGCACTTACATCAATCTATTTGGTGATCCCACAGATCCGCCCGCAGGCGCCACAACACCGGCAACACGTCTGCCACAACTGCCGGGCGCAGCAACAAACAGTGGCGCTACAGGAGCTGGTGGTGGTGGTGGTTCGACAGGTGGTGCAACTATGCCCAATCATGGTGTCACGCAAAGTAGCAACGGTTATGTGGTGCCCGAAACGGAAGTTGTCGAACTGCAACCGCAATCAGGAGGCACCAGTCCAGGACATGCACATGGCCATGGCCATGGCCATGGACAGGGACACACTGCCAGTAAGGTGCCAGCGTCGACCACGCATGCGGGACCCACGCGACCACACTATCGCCAGCGACCCACACCGCCGCCCGTGCGCATCGACACCTGCATCGTGGGCGACGATACCACCTGCGATCAGGCGCAACACGAACGCTGCAAAACGGACAACGGTGTGTCCAGCTGTCACTGCAGACCAGGTGAGCGACAATTACTTACATATAAGAGTCAAGATTCTATTAAGTTGCATCCCATTTCATTCCGTTCCATTACTTCTAGGCTATTCACGTCGCAAGCATCGTGAGCCCTGTCGCCGCATCATATCCTTCCATCTGGGCATGCGCGTCGATCGCATCTATGAGCATCGCATTGTGTGGGACAATAAGCTGCTGGATCTCAACAGCGAGCCATACGGACAGCTAAGCTACGAATCTGTGCGCGCAGTAAGTGGAGCAAAATAAATATAAAATTAAAATTAAAACTAAACTAAACCTGAATCTACTGCCCTTCACAGCTGGACTCTGCCATGTCTATGACACCCTATTCGGATGAGTTTATGGAGGCGAAGGTCAATAACATCTATAGAGGTGATCCCAATCTGGGCGGCAGTGGCGTCTATGTGAATCTGACATTAAAAGTGAGTTCAGATCCAAAGTGAATCATAAATTTTACTAACTGTCCGCTTCACTCTACTCTCAATAACAGCTGGATGAGAGCGTGGAAACGCTGCGCCCCAATCTGCGCAGCGATGTGCAGAAGCATCTGTTGGGTGTGCTGCATCGTCGCAACAACAACATTGGCAACTCGGTGCTGTATGTGAGCTCACCGGAGGGCGCCGTCTCGGCGCTGCACGATGTGGACGAATGCCAGTCCGCGGAACTGAACGATTGCCATGAGAGCGCCACGTGCAGCAACAGCTGGGGCAGCTTCCAGTGCGCCTGTGCGCCGGGCCTACGTGATCCCTGGGCCGATCAGCCACAGCGTGCGGGTCGGGAGTGCCAAGCCTGTCCGGATGGCTATTGCAATAATCATGGCATTTGCAGCTACAACGACGAAGGCGCCCAGACTTGCGCCTGCGATTCGAGTCATTACGGCGCACAGTGCGAGATCGACGGCGAGGTGCTGGGCGTGGCAATAGGCGCCTCTGTGGCAGCTGTGATCATCATAGTGCTGACTCTGGTCTGTCTCATCATGTGGTCACGTCGCTGGCAGCGCGAGCAGAAGAACGCAATGGGCTCGCCGGTGTTTGGCTACATGAATACGGCGCCATTGAAGTCCGCGGGCTTGCCGCAGGCGGGCTATCAAGTGACGCTCGAGGATCGGATGCGCTGGGCTCAGATTGCCGATGTCATGGCACAGACGAATCATTACGGCGTGAGTGTTAGTTAGAAAACCCCACAAAAATGTAATTTACATATAAATCTAATCAATATTTACTTCATAGGCGGAACCCATTGGACCCACACGGCCTTCGTCGGCCATGTTTGCGTATCCGAATCTGGGTGCCATGGGCATGGGCACCATCGGTGGAATGTCGCTGCAGAGCACTATGCAAATGCATCCCAGCGCCAGCCTGGCGCCGCCAGTGCCATTGCCCAGGTGAATACCAAACCAAATACGTATATTAACTGGATTTTTTGCTAACTCCTATTGAAATTTGTAACCAGAAGACTCGGCCTGGGTGCGCGTGCGAATGGCATGCGCGCACTGGAGAACTCTAGCTCCAGTGAGGAGGAGGATCGCGCCGATCTGCTGGGTCGCAATTTCCAAGTGCCACGCCCAAAGAGTCGCAGCAATGGCAGCATAGCGGTAGGTGTACCTCAGCTCTCTCTCTCGCTCTCATTTATTTAATAATGTTTCTGTTTGCTGTAGAACCAGTCGGGCATCTACTACGATGTGGACTATGAGCCATCGGGCAATGGCATTGGCAACACCAGCGTCGATCATCTGTATGGCTCACAGAATCAGTCGGTGACGCACTCGTCCGGCAACAATCACATACCCGGCCCCCAGGGCATACCCATGAGCACCTACACCTCGGGCCGTGCGCCCAGCAGTTACTACATGAAGTAAAGCCCCACGCACTCTCCAGCTGCAGCAGCCTTAGTTTAGCAAGCAAGCAAAAGAAAACCCTGTAAATATGCAATTTAGCTATAGTTTAGTTTAGTTCCAACTGCCTAAAACACTTTTCCACTGCAGTCCGGAGAAAATGAAGTCGGTGACTGCAGCTGAGACGCGTTTTTGTGCACTTAGCAAGAAGACTTAGCCTACAATAAATCTCTATATATATGTATGCATCAGATATACACATATATATGCATCACTTAGTTACATTAAGTTAAATGCAATGTTGACGATCACTAATCATTAATTTTAAACTTAAATTTAAATCTTTAAATTATTCTTCTCTGTCTAGTTCTAAGTGCAGTTCTACGAAAGCTTAGCCGCAAGTCAATTTTAAAACAAACGCGCACTAGTATTTACCAATTTGATGTACTTAAGTTGAAATGTGTGAATGTAAATATGAATCAATAAAGATACAAGTATAATAATATAAGTTAACTGAAGTGTATCAGACTTTGGCGAAGTTGTTTATTTTTTTTTCTTTTTACTGATAAACAATTCGCAACAATTATCAGCAAATAACTTATTTAACAACTCATACCACAACAAATGGTAAAAATATATATGTTACCAATCTTCAAAATTTGAAAAAAAATTACGAATTCCATAAAAATAAATATTTTAAGCCTGTAGTTCAGCTTTTTTCAAATAAACCGCCAAACAAGCAATGCTTTCAAAACTGTGCAGCCAGCACATAGCGCCATTTCGCTTTAGCGCTTAGTATTGTATACACCCACTGTAGCGCCGCAACGGCTGCTGTGTAAGCGTGACAGCTATAGCTCACTCTGCAAGCCAGTGTTGAATAAAGAGAAAAAACTTTAACACTGGCGCGCTTTTTGAATTGGTTTGTTTCTTTTTTCTTAATTACATTGCAAAATGATTTGCAAACTTTAGTTGTTGACATTTAAATTATCAAACCAATTGCCATTTTTCCTTATGCTGACTCAACAATAAAGGCAAAAATAGTTGGCACGGCCGGCCATGCCAACCAACTACGTTTTATTTATGGTCACTTCAGTTTTCACTTTTCTTTGTGGCAATGAAAATAAAAATAAAAAACGAGATTTGATGATTTAGGAGCTGGCTGTTTTGGTTCACACGCATAAATAAATTAAAATTATTAGAAAAGAAAGAAAACTGTGAAAATATTAAAATTTCGTATGTGTGTGCCGTTTGCGTGCGACAGACCGAAAATGAGGCAGCGAACCGAACTTATGCAACAATTATGTGGAAGTGCTTGTGGTAACGGTTAACTGGCCAGGTGCACGCCTCTTCGCTTGACCCCTGGCATGTAGCAGTTTTAACGACTTAGCACCGCGGTGCGCCCGCCCTCTCCCCCTGCTCTCTCTCTCTCTCTTTATCTATCTCTCTCAAGCGCAGCGGGCGGGCGAGCTGTCGACAGGTCAGTGGAAACATCAAGTCAATCTATCGGCAGATCAATCAAATCGCCATGTATTAGCCAGCTAATGTGTATATATATTTTCAATGCCGACTTAATTAATCGACACCTTTTGTTGCCGTTGAGTTTTTTCGGGCTTAAAGGCAAAACCGCTTAGCGCCAGCAATTGAAAAGCCAAAAAGGTCGAACATTCGTTAATAGCGCCTATTTCATAATTCATCAATGCTGATCGAAGAGCAGCCAAAAAAACATAAAAATAAAAACTTAAATATTATGTAGTGCGCGGCATCTGAAGATGATTTTATTAGATTGTTTGGAGCCACAACCAAACAGCGCAGATGTTGACCCAATTGTCTAACAATTATTTCAGTTTTATTTTCAATTTGATTTTTTGCCATGACGCTGCAATCTTTTAGCGCGCCTTTCAGTTGCGACAGCGGCGGGGGCGTGTCCCTTTAATATAAAGCAGCTCACGTAAACGTGCGACTCGTGCCACATAAACCCCAAAGAGACATCAAATTAAAGCGTAACCAGTAAAAAGTGCTCGAGTTGCCAGTGAACGACTAGCAAATACCCTAAGCACTGTGCAGCTGCTTGAAGTTATTCTAATTTACATATGTATGTATACACACATACATACATATGCAATTACACACACTTACTGACACACACGCACGCACATCGCTCACGCACGAACCTAACTTTACTTTCAGTTAATAAATATGGCATCAAATAGACATGACATCATATGTACATATAGCTAGCAACTTTCTTTTGGTTAAAATTGCGTGAGATATACAAAAAGTTGTATATACATAAAAATGTTACACATTTATACAAACTTTCGGCCAATCTTAGCGATTTTAGTTCTTAAATCAAGCGCAAATAACAAAATCTTGATAGCGATTAGCGATGGCACTGTGCTATGGACAGTGTTGCCAATTTTTCAGGACTTCAACACGCCAGATCAAGAGGTAAAAAAAAGCCAGAAATAGCTAAACAACGATGTAAAAGGCAGTTTTTTTTGTAACAGCGATAAAATCATTTGAAATCAAATTGATTGATAAATTTCCTTTACACATAAAATAGACATTTCATAATTCAATATAGCTTTAATTCCAGCAAGCCGCTTTAACACACTTTTTGCCTGTCGGAAAAATAGCTTAATTGGCAACACTGGCTATGAAAGGAACTACAGAATTGCAAGTGTCAACTGCTTATACGATACATCAAAGTATCGATACATATGAAGAAACGACAAATCAAACTATGAATCTGCTTGGCTGTTACATTCATTACAGCGTAAATTCATGATACCCTATTTACGCATTCGCAAAGAGTTAAGGGTATAAATTTGCAAATGGGCGATGGCGAATTATATCAGGTGCTTAAATCGATGCTCGGTATTAGCGTCAATTTGTGTGATGTGTGCCAAATTGGTATATTATGTCATGCGTAGCGTGGCCTTCAGCTGGATGGGACATCAGGAGCGCCTATGTGTAGTGGGTCAACAGCAGACATCAGCGCCATACACATTAACTGAGAATTGCAACAAGACATTGTTGGGAGCCATAAACACATTTCGCACAACCTCAGCCGTTTCAATTGGCAACTGCTGCCGCTTTTGGCAAGCGACAATGACAATGGAAGTTGTTGTTGTTATTGCTGCTGCTGCTGCTGCAATTCAGGTGTTGCAAGTCATAATTCAAAGCTAAGCTGCTCAGTTCCTCTTCGTGCGCCGTCACATGCAACATGAGTAACAGCCACGCCGGTGGGTGATCACTGTAGCCGTTTGTCATAATTGGACGCGCGTGGAAGATGCGCTCGCAACTTCCTTGTTGCAATAAAAAAAAAAAACAAAAAATTTCCTTTCTGTCAATATGTGGCAAATGGCTCAGAGCTGACAAAAACTTGGCCAAACAAAGCGCAAGTACAAAACACAAAATACAAAAATACAAATTTGTTCGTCTACAGTGGTAAATGAGCATGTATTCAAGGCTAAAAATATGTATTGAATTCTTATTTTGAATAGAATTTTATATTCTTGATCAACTTGAATTTCGTGGCAGTTTGTTATGCTTAGGCAATAATTAGAGTCGCCAGACTGTCACAAACTCAAAAATGTCCTTAGTCATTAAATATCGCCGTTTTGGTATTTTTTAGTTACTGCACAGAAGACTATCAAGTCAGTGGTCTTAAGGAATATTAAATGTTTAATTAATATGTGTAACACACTCCACATATATACTTGCATTCCATTTTCTGATCTGTTTTCTAAGCAAAAATTCGAATATTCAGCTTGCTAAAAACTCAAAAACCAAAATACTTAAATTTGCAATATACAAAATTTCCATTTGTGACTCTAAATCACTTACTAAGCAGCTTGTGACTGTCTGGCAACGTTTAAAATCTCATTTAACAGTGAGAGCACACTTAGCGCATTATATAAAAGATCTTATGGGAATGTAAGCTAATTGGCGTGGAAAACTAAGTTAAATGAAAGACCTTCAGCCGATAAGTATCAGCGCTGCGAACCACTGTGCAACGCATATATATATATATATATATATATATATATATATATATATATATATATATATATATATATATATATATATATATATATATATATATATATATATATATATATATATATATATGTTTTTTGTTGCTGCTGCTGCCACAAGCGGAATAACAGTTGGTAAGCAGAAAAAAAAATTATACAAAAATCACAAAAAGGCGGCGCACGACAAAATGCACTCAAATGTTGCAGTTGCAACAGACAATAACAACAACAGCAACAAATAAATGCCATGAAAGAAACGCTGCATGAATTAACATACGTGTTAATGAGCCAAGCCACACACACGGCCCGCAAGATTCGCACGCACATAAAATAACTTCATTTACATTGAAGCTTCCTCGCTCGCAGGTTAGGCAGTTAGGACAGTTGGACAGCATATTCAATTGGATGGCATTCGAGCAGCCAGCCAACCAGCCAGCCACTTGGCTTTTCGAATCGGAGTGAGTCTATGTGAAAGTCTTGGCCTGACGTAACGCGGTTGCATCTTCAAACAGCGACACCTGTTGTTCGTTGCCGGAATTATCCAATTGCGCAATTGGCCAATAGTCTCTCTCTCTCTTTCACTCGCTCTCTGCAGGAAGATGTCGCCCACACTTCCGCTTAAAGTGTGCCCAGAGCCTGGGCATCTGCGCATTAGATTGCCCAATGCTCAAACTCTGTTTAATTAGCAATATTTGTCAAATGGCAGTCATAAAAAATATATCTTGTTTGAAGGTGTCTGCAGTGGGATGGCAAGCGGCTTATAGATGAGGAAATTTGGAATTCGCGCTTGGTGCAGCTGCCAGCTGGCTGCTACGCAAATTGGAATGCGAGACCTCTGACTGAGGCTTGGCTTCGTTTGCTTGGCCCATTGCGTAATGTCCATTTGGAGCCTGGTGGGCAGCCACTCTGAACCACTCTGAGCCACTGAACCGGTTTTTCGTCTGCATCGGTTACAGGACAACGCCTCAATGGACCATAGCCAAAGCTCGTTCTGCAGTTTTTTGTCTTCTTCTGCTTTATGGCCAAGCTTACAACCGACTGCGATTGCAACAGCAACTGCCATAAATATACCGATAATACTGGGGATGTCGCAAATCTGTGTCTTGATCCGCTCTTAACCAGTTCCAGTGCTCGACCTTGACGTATGCGAACGAAATTTTTTGCTGAAGATTCGCAAATCTTATGGATTACGATTTCATTTATCAAGTGCTTAATGGCCAAAAGTCATGTTATTTGACCACCTGCAGCTCGCAACCAAATCTGCAGCGTAGCTAAGCAATTAATGCTGCATTTAATTGAAATTGCGCTGACAAAACGACGCACCTAATTGGCCGCAGCGGCTTGAAACGGGATGATGCAACCCCGGTCAGGCGGGCCAACAGTTTCAAGCAATCTGCTTTGGAGTCTGTAATTTCATTTACGCTCAATATGTGGGTCAACTGCACGCGAGTGGTAACAATAACATTACCATCAACACTCAAGCCGCGCACACCTGCTTCATCGACAGCTTCAGCGTCAGCATCGGCTTCGACTTTGGCTTTTGGTGATGCGCGGTCATGTAACGAATTGGAGCAAGCGAATGCGCCCCGAGCCACGCCACGTCAAGTCGAGTCAGGCTATAAAAGCAATTACAAGCGCAATATGTCAAAGACGCTTACAATTGACGATGACGTTGCAGGAAGAGGCTTTAACGAGACTCCGAGTGGAATTTCACATTGGCGTCCAATTGGAATTAGCGGCTATTAAAGGGCACTGATTGAAGGCCAAAGCATGTTTGAATCGCTTTTGTGTTTGTTTATGTTGTAACATTCCAGGTGAATGTGAGCCCATTCCCCATATAAAAACAAATTTAATGATAGCTTAGAAATGGCTAAATAGTTGCATTACTTCGTCTTCAAGGTGATTCCAATTAGAGCAGCTGCTTAAAGAAATGGTGAAAAGGGAATTGATATACTCAATGGAATGTTAATGTGCTCTATATCTATGTTATTTTATTTAAAATATCCCTTGAGACAATCTGATGAAGAGAATCCTTCATTTAGTTATTAAAACTCATGCTAAAATAAAGAAATTTTGTAGTATCTATAAATGTCTAATATTATGACTAATAAAAACACAAACTAGCTATTTTGATTGCAATTGCTACTTTAATTTAGACATTCAAATAATTTCCCAAGCTTTAACGGCTGTAAAGCAAAGTAATCGTTTTATTTATGGGCAATTTTTGACGATAAAAGTCCTTCGGTTGATGCAGCCGCTCATTAAAAAAGAAGAAAAAAATGAATAAAACTAGTTCCACATGACCAGACGTTTGGCCATGCACATAACCTAAATAAACGTCGAGATCAATAACAAGATGTCATTAATTATGCAATCAGCAGGGACTACGGCAACGGCGAAAGGTGTTTTTCGGCGCCTGCAGCGCCTGCGTGCACATCTTCGCGCCGCAGTAACTTTATACCAAAAACCAAAATCAAAAACAAAACCAAAACTTAAATACAAACAAAACTCGCTTCACGAGTCGTCCCATTGTTGTTGCTGCTTTTGTTGTGCACGCTACAGGAATTTCAATTTCAATTTCAATTTCATTTCATTTCTTTTGTGGCAGTGCAATTCGCTGCTGAAGCAAAGCCGCAAACAAAACTAAGTCAAGTGGCAACGGGACTGTGCGACTGGGTCTGCTCTGATTGGGCCTGCGACTGAGTCGTGCCTGGCTTTGGCTCTTATTGTTGCTGACGTTGCACATTCTTCATTATTTTCTGTTTCATTTTCCTTGATTTGTGTCGTGTATTTTTACCTAATTTCAAGTTTCGGTTTCGGTTTTTTTTTCGCCATGTTTCTTTTCTTGTTGTCGCAGTTGGCGTTGCCAGTGTTGTTGGTTTTGTCTGTTTCTTCTTTTCTTCATTTTTTGCATTGAAGGCCGCAACTGCAATTTCATGCAAGCTCCCCCATCTCCTGCTGCTGCTCCTTCTCTGATTATCGCATGTGATGTAACCACTGCTGCTGTTGCTGGTGCTGTTGATTGTTGTGCATATAATGTAAACTTTGTACATATTGTGGACACTGTCAATTACAATTTTTTTTGCATATAATTTATGCGAATTCCAAGGAAATGCACACTGTAGACACACCCGATCTGGCATCACTTGGTATTTGACGAAAAGCTTCTAGCGATAGACGGCCACACTTAGAATTCAACTGTAAATTGCAAATTAATTTCCGCATTTAAAAAATAAAAGTGTCAACCTGGCAAACGATCGCCAGCTTCTTCTTAGCCAAAAGTGTTAATTGTGCATTTATTAAACTATATAATGGCCATTTGTATTTGGCTTTGTTTGGGGGTCTGTCATAAAACGCGCACCTTATTACCATGCTAAAAAATGTTAAATGCCATTTAGTGCTAGACAAAGATGGCCCCCACAGTCCCACAGAGACCAGAGCCCAGAGCCACTGAAGCGTAGCACTAGCACCAACAAACGTGTGTTGTTGCTGTTACTGTTACTGTTATTGCCCTCGTCATTGCTTTACGTCTTCATGCTGCGTCCCGTTGCGAAGGTCACGTTGTTGTTGCTTTTCTGACGTTTTGTTTACACAAACGCCTGTTGGCAGTTTTTTTTTTTATATTGTGTTTCTCGTGTTTTTGGCAAATTGCAGGCCAAACCGAACTGTGCTAATTGTTTGTCACTGAACTGAAGTTAACCGAGTTAAGCAAGTCGTATGAAGTGCACGCACGTAGCCATTTAACCATTAAGTGTAGCAGTCGACAAACGCCCACAGCCCTATTTGACCTTATCGAGTATCGGTCAGCAGGTAATTAAACGCTTGTACCACATTATTAATAACATAATTAGTAGTCGGTGAGCGCGTCGACACATTCTACCTTCGGCTAACGAAACCATCACATTTACGCTTGAGATCAGCAGCCAACGCACACTTCAGAGACCCCAAGACCAAAGCGGTCAAAAGTTTGGTATACACGGACGGCTGCTGCGCTGGCTTTACCTTGGGAAAATCCGAGCAGTCATCGTCAGGCCGAGAGCAATTCATCAGAGGCGGCTTGGGTCCGTCACACAGCGCAAGATAAAACAAACAAACATGAAGCGCTCTCTTTGAGCTTCAAGCGCAGCTTGACTCTCACTCTCTCTCGCACTCTCACTATCTTCTCGGCTCTTTCGCTTTCGTTGACGCTGGCGTCGGCGTCGTCGTTTGCAGTTAGTTGCGTGCATTTTGCACATTGGGCGACAACCGAACGCTTTCAGCCGAGACTAAAGCTCAAGCTGAAGCTGAAGCTGAAGCTGTGACTGTGACTGGGAGCTTTGCAGCAGCAGCGATTGCGGCGGCGGCAGCGGCTCGACCGTATCCCCACACACACATATATATATATATATATATGACTGTATACTGATAGGCACAGCAAAAGACCAAAGAGTCGCTGCTGGCGTCGCTGCTGCTACGATCGTTGTCGTTGTTGGTATTTTTGGGCAAATTGTTGCTGTTTTGCGCTGCTGCGCCGTCGACGTCGCTGCGTTTCTTTGGCGCTTCGCATTCAAAATATAAATAGATGTGCATGTAGGGAAATGCGAATAGTGTTCATAGAAGACCTCATCGGAGGCACATTTCAGCTCTTTTGTTTTGACGCGCTGTTGGTGGTACAGGGATTCCAAGCATGAGATCCCTAAATTTATTGGTTAGTGTCGTAAAATGCAAAAGAAAAAAATAATAATAATGAAAATATTTCAAATGTTCGAATATCCTAAAAATATCCAATAAATTGCAATGAGATAAATATATATACATATATTAAAAAAAGTGAAAAGTTTAAAAAAAATATTTTAAAAAATGTGCAAAAAGTGATCTAAAGCTGAAAAACTTTTGGCTTGAAAAGTTATTTAATCGATTAACTGCGCTTCTCTGCCGCCCACAGCTACTCAGCGCCAGCTGCGCGCTTATCCTTAGCATAGCCTACGCACATCCGCCCGAGGGTGTGTGGAAGAAGAAGCTAACATGGAAGGAGGATTGGGTGCAGGTGTGGAAGACGATCAAAAAGGAGGCATGGGAAACTAAATGGAAGAAGGTTTCGGTGCCCATATGGAAGGAGGTGCAGGTAAGCTTAGTGGATGCCATCAGGACACTGCCAACAGGATCAGATCTAAAACAAAGCCTAAATGCCATTTAGGTGCCCGTTTGGAAAGAGGAGAAAGTACCGGACTGGAAAATCATAAAGAAGCCCAAAATTGAGGAACGCGAAGTGCCCGCATGGAAGGACATCAAAGTGCCCGAATGGAAGAAAGTGACGAAACCGATTTGGGTGCCCACCAAGGTGGCCGTGTGGAAGGAAATCCAAGTGCCCGTCTGGAAGGAAATCCAAGTGCCGTTCTGGAAGGAAATCCAGGTGCCCGTGTGGAAGGAAGTACAGGTTGCAGACTGGAAGCAGATGTTCGAGCCACAATGGGTAAGCAAACAGCTCTGCAAACTAGATAATGAAAAGCAAACGTAAACCTCGATTATCCAAGGTGAAAATGGGCATACCTGGCGAAAAGTTCCTGGGCAAAGATCACGAGGGCTGGGAGTATACCAGTCACGATCTGTGGCGCAAGAAGCTCGTGTGGAAGCCAGTGTGGAAGAAGGTCTGGCGCACCGAAAAGAAACAGGAATGGCGCACAGAGAAGAAACAGGAGTGGCGCACCGAAAAGGTGCAAGAGTGGAAAACGGAGAAAGTGCAGGAGTGGAAGCAAGACAAGAAGCTCGAATGGAAGGATGAATGGGTGCAGGTGTGGAAGAACTCGAAGAAGCAAATCTGGATCAAGGAGAAGCGCGAGACATGGGTAGAAGAGAAGGTACAAATCTGGCGCACCGAAAAGAAACAAGTCTGGGCCAGCGAGAAGAAGCAGGCGTGGAAGGATGAATGGCAATCGGTGCAGGTGCCCGTCTGGAAGGAGGTCAAAGTGCAAGAATGGAAAAAGGTCTGGAAGCCAGTGTGGGAAAAGGTTTGGGTGCCAATCAGCCACGGCCACGGACATGGCTGGGACTAAACAACTGCCCGCTTTGTTCTAATATCGCAAATCTATGCGACAGCACTGATACATAACTGATAACTGCCCCATTCCCGGCTTCCACTGGCCAAAAGCAATTGTTCTTTATTGCTTTTTGGCTGCAGCAAATTGTTAATACTTAAGCTCTAGCATTGGCACTAACTCATCACGTATCGTTTGCATTTCTATGGACACACTCCGTTTACTTTCTCATTTCATTTCCTGTGTTCTCCATTTCACTTCTATCTATATCTTAAGTGTACGAATTAGTCATGCGCGCGTTTGTTGTCTCTAAGTTATGAAAATTGATTAATTGGCCTTTTGGATTTGCCATTGAAATTCAACTTCAATGAAGAATGAAGCTCAAAAACTGTAAAAAAAAACTATAATAAAACATCGTTGAAGGTTTGTAAATATGTACCTTACCCAAGCCCATAAACATATTATTGTTATGAACATCGTAAACTATTGTACAAAATTTCATGTAAAGCGAAAAACTTACAAAAAAAATTTATAAAAATAATAAAAAAAAAACATACACAAAAAACATCTTTAATTGTGTTAAGTACTTGAAAACCACCCAAGTGGTTAGCTCATGCGCTGTGACTGTCTCTGCAGCATCGTCCTCCTTTTACTTTCATTGGCCGCTTCGCAATCGCATCGATTGCGCAAGAGCTCTGCCATCTCCGGTCACATTGCCATTAGCTGGTCATTAACTGGAGAAGATGCAACTCATAAAGTTTCGGGCCTCATGACACGCGGAAGTTGGGCTCAGATAAGCGTCGCCTCGCTTCGCCTCGGCTCATCTTGCCTCCCGCCATAACTGAAATGGGCAAGTTTTTTATTTGGTATTTTTTGTTATTTTTTTGTGACTTTTGCACGATTGTTGCAATCGAGAGGCCAAGAGCCAAAGCCAATGCATATGAACTTGCCGCATAACCGCTTACAATTGCAGCAGCAGTGGCAACGGCAGCATCAGCATCAGCAAACGGCGTCTGTGTGCATCCGATGCAGATGCCAAATAAATCTCAAGGAAGCATCTCATCATCGGCCAGATAAGCAGCAACAATAACGCCTCACTTCCTGTTCAAGTTGAATGTTGAATGCGGCTGCGGCTGCGGGCTGCTGGCTGCTGGCTTAGGGTTACGGCTGCAGCCTCTGCTGCAGCTTTCGGTTGCATTTTCCAACTGAAGTCCAAGTCACTCGGTCGAATATGTTGCAACATGTTGCTTTAATTGACTCGCTCGTTGACTTCGCGCTCTGTGTGTTTGTGTGCCAAAGATCTGCTGCCGACATCACTTGTACACGTGATTCCCCTCTAGCACCTGCCACCCACCCGCCCACCTGCCCGTGTGGCCAGCTGCTTGGCTTACCTAGTTGCATGCAGGTCTATTTAGCAGCCAGACAGACGGCGGCAGCAGCAGCAGCAGCAGCAGCGCCGGCCGAGGAAGCAACTTGTGGCAGTTGCTGTTACCAAAACTGGATACCAGACGCTGCCACAATTGCAACGATTAGGTAACTTTTCTACAACAACAACAACAACAACAATTCGCAACTTAACCAAAAGTTCGAGTTCAAGCAAACATTTAAGAGGAACAAGAGTTGTTTTTGTTATTATGAATTCGATTGTTAACAAATTAACAGCTGCCCATAAAAGGCACGCCCATGTTTAGATAAAACTAAGCGATAAGTGGGCGGGTTACTTATGCCATAAACTTAATGATATCAGGAAAATGTGGGAAATATTAAGAGAGTTACAGAAATATGTAGGACAGCAGCAGACAGGAAATGAAAAGTCGATTTGGCTTATGCTTTGGCATCCTTAAAGCCAATCTAAAGTGTCATATATGCCTGTTATGGAATTCAGTTAGTATAGCCCAAGCCTAATTGAAAGCTCAGGATATTATGTAGTAGTAGTAGGCGTGGTACCATTGGGTGCATATATTGTAGATCAGAAACAATAGCTAAGTCAATCTAGCCTGTTTGGCTGTCTGTTCGCATGCGAGACTGCAACTTTCCACAAAAGTATGAGCCTGAGGCTGTCAATGGCATGTGTACAATATTTTTGTTTCGAATCTTTGATATGATCTTTTCCCTTTTGATGATATTGATAATTATTATTATCATTTTGTTGGTTTTGTGAGCTAGAGCCAATAAAGGTAGATATTTATAAGATAACGCGTATTCCTCAGCCACATCTCACCCCTACAAGTAGGAGTATGTATACAAACTAGCTAGAATATTTCAAATTCATTTTTGTTAATCCTTTTATCAAAAGCGTCTCATTAGAGATTTGGGCTTAGATTTGCTGGTATTATATTTCATATGTCTATGTATTCAAGAATCTATCTATACGACATGTTTCAATTCTAGAAAAATGTTGTATACATTGATTCTTTTAAATTCCACTCAGTTAACAAATAATCCTGATGGATATTTTGTGTCCCGAACTATGAGTATGTTTACATATAAGCTGATATATTTGGAACTAAGTTTTAGGTAACATAAAATCTTGATAAAAATCTAAGTTTCTGATTAGAGGACTGCCTTAATATAAATTAAATGGTTTTACAAATATAAATATATAATATACAAATATTAATACATAAAATATATTTATTCTCTATGTTACCATGGTTTATTTTAAGAAGAGGCACATTTACACATCATCAGTTTTATTGTTTATATTCATATACAACTCAATTAGTAATCAATTTATAATATACTTTTGGCATTTAGCTGTCATGTTATCTTAGCCATAAATACTCAGTTGCCCATTATAAAATAGTTTTAATTCAAGTGTTGACTATTGTTAAGTGTTTGCTCAACTTGAGCTTTTCATTACTTGAAACAACTCATCATCAATTATTGGGGAACAATTGGCAGTTGACATCTTAATTAAGTCAATGGCATTGCTGATGAAAAGTGTTGCTCAAGGTCGGCTTAAAGACGCCATCAAGATCAAGACAATGTCAACAAAACTATGACTTATTTCACTCTCTGTGTTGCCCTCTATATATCTCTCTCTCTCTCTCTTTAAAATTCATTTCCATAAGTCAAAATGCGCAACTGAAAACTGAAAAGCGAACGAGTTGCATTGTGAAAAGTTGCATTATGCAAAATGATAAAAAAAGGTGTTTTTTTCTCTTTGATTTTCTTGGTCTTTGTCTCGTTTACAAATTGGTAAATGTTTTCGTTTTAATTGATGCTGTTGCTGTTGCCGTTGCTGTTTAATACCTTGAGCGCAATCAAGTTGTTTGTTGTTGCTTAGCTGTAAGTGTTTGGCTTAGGCCCGCTGCGACTGTGAGTGCGCGGCTAATCTCCCAATTGTATCGCCTACGCGCCGCATGCGGCGACGCGGCGTATGCGCAATATATTTTTCATATTCCCTTTTTCTTTTTTTTTTTTTTTGTGAATGATGCGCAAACATTTTCAATCAGCAGCAAATTGCAAATTGCACGCGGCGGCGTTTTGTTTTTATGTAATGTGCGCAAGTGTCATGCGAAATTCAAATTTTTTCCAAAAATATATTTAATAGCAACAGCCATAAACGAAACGAAAACCAGCTACGACAACAGCAACAACAGCAACAAACATTTTACGCATAAGTGAAGCAAGACGCGGACAGGCAACTGTTGTTGCCATCGTTGCTTTTGTTTTAACTGTTGCAGCAGCAGCAGCGGCCGCTGCATTGCACAAGCGGCAGCAGTAGCAGCGGCAGCAGCAGCAGCAGCAGCAGCAGCAGCGGCAGCGGCAGCACGAAAACAAAAACAAAACAAACAAACGGGCTACAAACGTGAATTGAAAAGAAGTAATAAAAATAAATTTGATAAACAAAAAAAAACTGGCAGAGAAAGAAAAAAGACGCTCAAAAAATATATATATATATATAAAATATATATATAAAATGTTATAATAATGCCAGAAATGCTTTTTGTAATAAATCTTTTGTTTACACACAACATAAAAAAAGAAAAAACGGAAAACGGCATGAAATATTTATTTATTTATTTATGTTTTTATGTTTATATATTTAGCTGCAGCTCAGGTTCAAGACAAACACCAAAAGAAACACAGCAACAACAGCAACAATAGCTACAATAGCAACACCAGCAACAAAGTTGACAGCAGCAGTTGCTGGTGGCGGCACGTGAGTTGCAGTCGAAGCGTGAAGCAGAGGTTGTTGCACGCATCAGCTAAAGTTAATGCCACTGCTGCCACCACACGCCAACTTGATCTCTCTGGGTCAGCCTGGCTGCAGATGTGGAGCAGTCGCAATCAGCGGCAAGGTCGTCACCCAAAAAAGTTGTCAACGCTTGCGCAGAAATGTGGCAACAGCACAGCCCGTGTGCTGGGCGCACTGAGAGTGTGGTAAGCGAAATATTAATTAAAAGGCGGCCAAAAATTGTGTGTTGTCAACCACAGACGCTTTACTTAAGACCCATAAATCTCGGCGTCAGCACCAGCAGAAGCAGCAGCAGCTATTAATAGACAACGAAAAACAAAAGACTCAGGCAACAAACTTGTTTCGGTCACGCGATAGGCAAAGGCGTTGAAAGGCAGCCAATGGGCAGCCAGCGCACGCATTAAGGCGAGCAAAACAAAAACAAAAACAAAAGGTAATTAATAACAGTTAACAGTTTGCAGTTAATGTAGTTAACATTAGTGTTAGCCATATGCCTTGAAATTCCTACACAGCAAACGCTAACTGGCATTTTGGATCCATGCATTTTTGCTTCTCTCTTTGAAGTTCACAGTAAATATTGAAAAATTCTGAATTTGCATTTGTAATCGGTAACAGAATGTGAGCTGGGCCTAAGTAAACGCCGCCGCTTGGCCATGTTCATAATGACAGATTGCGAAATGCGAATTTGTCAACGCTCTTCAGCTATGAATTTATCTATCATTAATATAACTTTAATTGTAGCTACACCACACATTCAATGATGCTGTGAAAACGCCTCGTTGCAAACCACTTAAGCTTATGGCTGGCTACAAAATGTGCAAAATAAAAAAAAACCAACTAAGTAATTGCGCTGCCCGGCTAACAATTGCACATTGTCTCGCCCGCAGAGCCCACAGCGCACAGGCCACAGCTGAGGAGCTGCATAACACAAATTACAACATGCAAATATTGAAGAAACAAAAACAAAAACAAAATAAAAAACTAAAATGAAAATATAAGTAAAACAAAAACAAAATTCAGTCAAACGTTTAAGCGACAAACCAGCTACTCGCCAGTGGAGTAGGAGTCAATGAGGAGCAGCGGATAGTGAGACGGGGAGCTGGAGCAGTGCATGACAAAGCTAGCGTCACATATTGGCCATTTAGCGTATCAGTCAAGAGACGGCCGACCAACTGCTAACTGGTTAATAATAATGCAGCTCGAGGAAGTCGTAAACAAACTGCAATTGCGTTGAAGCGCTGTAATAAATACGCTCGGACCCGCTCTGCCGCCCTCTTCGCCTCCATCTGGAGCAATCATACGAAGAGCGAGCGAGAGAGAAATAGAGAGATAGAGAGAGAATAGAGATATAAAAATAAAGAGGCCAAACAATGATACAATGATTGACAACGAATTTCAATTTGCATTTAATGAATGAAACTGTGGAGGCGCATGGGCGTGGCCAACAGCAGCTGTTCCAATTTCGCTTAGAAATTCGTTGGACCAGTTTTTTTTTTTTTTTGGTTGGTTTTGTTTTATATAACGCCTAAGTAAATATATGTATACAAATTTATATGTATATATTTATTTTTGCTAATGAATGTATTTCCAGCGAATAAATGGATTTTACAGGGTATACAGGTATTTATAGCAAGAGATTCTTCATAAGAATTAAGCAAAGTGCTTTTAAACGACGTCCATTTGCAGCTCAGTGCTAAGGTAACCCCACATAGCAAATGCACTTTGAGTCAGGCAACAAGTTAGGCATTTCGTAAGAACTTTTAAGCACAATTACATCACAGCCATAAGTTGGTCACAGAGTTACGGCTTGTATTAATAAGACCTTTCAGCTGATTAAGGTGCATTATAATCGCTCTGATAATTTTTCAGCTATTAAAGGCTTTTTTATTCTCTTCGCACTTATTCCTTGTCATCAGACGGTCATGTTCTAAGGGTTCTCGCAAGGATAGGCCATTTTTAGCTTGCAGCTCTACGATGAAGTCAGAAAAGTGTACTGCAAATTGTTTGACGTCAGCTGAAACAACTTCACAGCTTGCCACACGCCGTGGCGTGTTCATTATACTCGAAACACATACACCAAAAGCCAGCGGATGGCGATCACTTACTACTTTAAGCTCCATCGAAAGATTATGGTATCATCTAAGAATTCCGGATTTGTCAAGTTTCACCGGACGACAAAATCTTTAATAATATAAAAACTGAAAGAGCTATTTAGACGTCGTTACACCTGTTGAAAGCCTTTGCTACTATAAATTTTTGAACATAAGAGTCTCCAGGATATTTAAGGATATACTTCAGTTATGCAAATTCTTTCAGTGAAGGATGGCCTTTGATTCTTAGATAACCCTATACACTTTAAATGTATATATATAGAATTAATTGTTACGATCCTAATGCACCAAGACCTGTAAAAATCCATCAAGATTTGGCCAAGTTGGAGCTATTTTTGCAAAAAAGGCATATTTATTTTGCGAAAAAAAGGATGTTCCAGGACTCATATCCCGGAAGGACATGTATTTTTTAACTCAAGAAAACAAGGACTATCGATTGGCATTAACAGATTTCCAGGACTTCACCAAAAATTTCACTCTGTATTTTTGCAAGGGGTATGGTCGAAAACTGGCCAACGTGCACCTTAACTTGGCAATTTGAAGGACTAACGGGACGTTCTTTATTCTCAACATAGTCCTAGTCCTTCTGATGAAGATTTATCAAATAGAATAATAAAAATCCTTAAAACAGCTGACTTATAAGGACTTTTTTGCGCAGAGAAAATCCTGTGTAGCTCGGCCGCATCCTTGCGTACCCTAGCAAAATGGATGTCAAACTGTTTGGGGACACCAGGACTACCAACTGACCAAAAGGCAATCAAATCGTCCTTGTGGGTTTCGAGATATCGGTGATTTGGCGTGTTTTTAATGCTTTTCTTTGTTCTCGGTGGTCCCGCCTAAACCAAAAAACATAAGTCTCTGATGCTATGATGACCTCATAATTTTTTGATGGCGATCCATAGGGCAGCTCCATACGAAACCAATGCACCATGTCCGTTCGTCCTGCGTAAGGATTTTGCCGATATATGGCTAAAAAACTAGTTGGCCTAAAATCTGCAAACAGAATTTTGTTGCATATCCTACAGGGCAACGGTTGGCAAATGAGACTAACGGAAATTGCTCAGAAATACCAGGCGAACAGAAATCGCAGCTGGTCGAGCAAAATCTGCGCATTAAAAATTGTACTGCATATCCACCAGGGGCAAAATAGCCAAATAACAACGCACGTTAATTTTTGAAATGGTTGTATTTATTGCACGATTATTAAACATACTATCGAAAATTCACTAGTACCAATGTATAGTCTTTCTTCCTGCATTCCTTCCGTTTTGTCCTTTTAAAAGCTGCAATAAAAATGAATTTATCAGGATTATTTAAGTACTGTGATTAATATTATGTCTAAAAGTATGCTGTGTGTAAAATAAATTTTTATTTTGATTACAGAGTAAAAGTATGCTACAGTTTAATTTTTATTAGTTGCCATCCAAGACGCGAACCATTCTATTTTATTCAGTGCCATCTATGGCTCTGAAGTGAAATTGTGTAATTTATTATGTGCAGCCCGGGAGTATGCAACATTTTCTTCAAAGTTCTAACAGCACATTCGTATTCATTCTAAATGTAAAGTGGGACAACCTCTCGTCGAACTGTCGAAACAGTATTTGCTAGCTTTAGCCACTTATACAAATTAAACGCATGCAAGTGCACCCATTTGATTGAATACACAATTTAAAGCTGACTGCTACGAACACAAGACAACGGTAGTCGCGCTTAATTCGTTAAAATGTTGATCACGCATCGAAAGACTTAAACAACAAACTTGAATGCAATGAGTTAAAGCAATCAATTGACATTGATTGGGCTACTACTGACCCAAGAGTTCAAACCATCAGAAATATGGGTATTAATAGTTGCCATGCAAATTGCATAGCTTTGTAAGCTAGCGTTTTGAGCTGAACGGAAACACATATATTTTTTCTTCAACTGCTTTGCAATTATGCAATTGGCTTTGGCCGTTTTGCATGTGTCCGACAATTGGCAAGCGTGACTGCAGCTGACTGACTGACTGACCAACTGAATACGACTGGAGCCAAACAGTTGAAGATGTGTGTTAAGTGTGTGTGTATGTGTTTCTGTTTTTAATTGCCAACGCCCCAATGAGTGTGCAAATGCTTCAAATTCAAAGCCATATTAAATTTGCATGAATTATTGCTCGCTTGGCCAAATGCCAACTGAATGCTTTGAAGAACCCGCCTGACTGCCAAGTAGAAGAAGGAGAAGACAAAGTCTGGAGCATTCAATTTCCTCATTGGACACATATACAACGTCATGGCTACATAGATTGCGCAATCGATTGCCAAACGGTCAACGAACGCAGCAAAGAACCAGTTTTGATCAGCTGCAACTGAAAGATTCCACAGAGCATATACGCGTACTATAGTCTGCTAAGTCATAGGTGCATTTCCGTTTAACTTTAGGCGCCCGGGCGTCTCGTTGTCATTTCAAATGAGGTGTGGGGCGCGTTTATGCAAATGCCCCAAGGGGACTATCCCCATAAAGCGGCCATAGGCACATAATGCATGCAGTTAGTTTGGCTTTGTTATTGAACGAGACGTGATTTGAAATTTCGATGACAGTTGCTTTGGATGCGCCGGCAGGTTTGTGGCCAAAGTCTTTTATTGCCACAACGATTGGGGTCGCGATGGAATTGCATTAGATTGACCTTGAGACAGCTGCAGCATCCAATGCAATCTCATTGGCCTTTCAGGGAAGTTTAAGCTTTCAATCGTTGCGGAAGGTGGGCGAGCAATTAAATAACTGTAAACTGGTCAGCCATAAAAGTGCAACAGCCAACCACAACTAGATCGCGTTTGCCTTTGGTGCGTCTTGTCAACTGTGTGGAAGCGTAACAGGCGACAAAGTGGTTCGGCGCTCCAAAAAATCAGCATTTGCTTATTTAGCTGGCCAAGCAGGAAGCCATGTGTCAATCGGAAGTAAAAGGTGCAGGCGCAATCGCAGTCTAAGGTGCAGGCACAAGGTGGCAAAGCCAAATATATTTAACTCGTTCATTGGCATGCACATATGCTAATCAAATGCGCCACACCCCACACTCTCTCTCTCTCTCCCTCTCCCTCCCACTCCCTTTACCAAGCTGTCGCCCTGAGTTATTTGACTGGCAAACGCCCACGCGGCAATTGGACAATCTCAGCAATCTGCAATCTGTTGGTCATTCAAATCAGGTGGAGTGCAGGAAGTGCATACCAAATCTTGCTCCAATTTCCCTGCCGGAACACCACACACACACACATACACACACGCCCGCTCTAACACTTAAGCACTTAACACATTGACTGATTACTGCTGTGATAAGACCAGCCTTTGGCCAATTCAGGTGCCTTGAATAAATATGAATACAATAATAATAGCAGCAATAAAAATAAACAACAACAGCAGCAACAGCAGCAAAAGCAAATTAAACACAAATCGCCATCACACAATTTGAAGTCGAAAAGTAAAAGTGGCTCAACGGCTGCTGGCATCAAGTTTTATTATCGTCATCATCGTCGTCAACGTCGTTATATGCGTTGCCTGCCATAACACCTCACATGGCGACCAACTCACTTTGACTTTGACGCCGCAAAAGGAAGCCATGAATATGGCCAAGACTCAACTCGGCACAACTCGCAAGGAAGCCATGAATCGAACTTCACTCTCGCATTGCCATGGGCAGCCCAATGTGCCGCCTATCTCTATCTCTATTGCCCCTATCTGCCCGTCGCATTACGCATTTCATTTGCACTGGGGTCCAGTTCCAGATCCAGTTCCAGTTTCAGTTTCGGTTTTGTAGTCTGCGGCTTTCGGCTACTTCCTGAAACGCACGCTGCAGGGAGCTCAAACGATGTGGCATTTATCTAACTTCAATGAATATTAATATGAGTTCAGTCTACGTTTGGTGTGACGCAGCATTTCCTCATGGAGCAGCTGCCTAATGAAGACTGAGAGTTCCCTGACTATTAAAACTAAATCAGCATTATAATTGTGCTATATATAAACCATTTATGAATTGCAAATTTCTTTTGTCTGTAGGAAATTTTTTTTTTGTTTTTTAACTTTTAATTATTATTTTGTGCACATTTTGATTGATTGTACTACTGTCCGTTATTTTGCACCTCGCACATTTACTACACTTGTTATGCAATGTATTGATTTAAGTTTTGGACCAAGCGCTGCCCACTAAGCAACGGAAACACGCATGCGAAACGTGGAACTCGGACGCAGGCAGTCCCTGCCCATGCATCAGAAACCAGGCGAATTGTTTTAATTTTTTTTTTTTAATTTTATTATTATTATGTTTTTGTTTGTTTTAAACTAAATCAACATGCAATTAAATTGGCTTTTGGAAATGTAGCGAACCATTTAAAGAGCGTCGAGCTTTTGCGAATGGAATTCCGCATGTTTTTGAGTTCGAGGCAAAAGATGCAGGAAATAAAAGCGCCATCTAGCGGCATTTTCTCTTGGTTTGTTTGCCATGCATTGCCACATTGTTGCACATGCAAAAATGCACACGCAGTGGACATTGCACATATCTTTAATATTGTTACTGTTGTTGCTGCTGTTGTTGCTATTTCGTTTAGATACCTATTTGACCATTTGGCACGCAGCGCCAGCGACTGCCCTTAACCGAGTTAGAGCGCCAAGTATGGCTTATAAATTACATTAAAATCTACTAATTGATGCCCTGCGTGGCTGCTAGGCAAGTGGATTCGGGTTCCAGTGCCAGGTGCGCCTCACGAACGTGACGGCCTTCGTGTCGTCATTACTGAAGAAGAATTTCCAAAAGCAACAGCAACAACAGCAACAACAAATATTAAACGCATTACAAAAACCCCAAGCTAACCAAAGATACACGCAACGTTGCCTTACAATTTGTTTTCGTTGATTTCCCATTTCGTGCTATTAATTTGCATTGCCCCAATGTTGTTGTTGTTGTTGTTGTTGCTGCTGCTGTTGTTGTTATTATTTTTGGCTTTTGTTTTTTATTAAGATTTATAACATTTATTGCAATAAGCTTGGCCTGCCGATTACAACATTTGGAGCAGCAACCTCTCTGTCTCTCTCTCTTTGGATCTCCCTCACTTCTATAAGCTGCGCTGCGCTGCTAGTCACGTCGCAGCACAAACAAATGCGAATGCGCAGCACAAAAGACAAGAGCAAAATACCGGCCTACGCGCGTCGCACTCTCTCTCTCTCTCGCTCTTACTCTCACTCTCTTGCAAGCTGAGCTAAGCTGAGCTTTGAAAAGCTCGCTGTGTCATTGTTTACACACAAAACCGTTATCAGAATTCAAGGTCTTCGGCTTCTGCTGGCGCCTAGCGCTCTCATTTCTCATTTCTGCTCTCGCTCTCAATTTCCTTTTCGGTTTCGGTTTCGTTTTCGCTGACGCCGGCTGCACCTGTGCGTCGTCTATTTAACCTGGCTCCCCAATCTACAATGCGACAGTCAGATCCACGAAAGTGGCCCAAAGAGTTGCGCGCGTTGCCACCACCAAAGCGAGTGGCGCCCCCACATAATCTCTACCACATCGTTTTTTTGTGCCCAAGTGAATTAGTGTTAAATTTTCGGTCGAGGGCCCTTCAAACCCCCAGCCAACGTTAAGCGGGAGCCATGAGGATCCAACGGCATTTTGTGGTAATTACCAAATGTGTCAACGAAGTGCAAAAAAGAAAAGACCAGAGATAGTGCGAACTGCATGTGTTGTTGTTGTTATTGTTATTGTTATTGTTATCTTGGTCTAGGCAGCCGAGTGGAACTAATGGAATATAATTTTGTCAGTTTAATGCAGTTTCTCAAATAGATTGCGAGCAATTTGTTTACGAAACTGCGCGAAGATTGAGCAAACAAGAGCAGACAGACAGACACCTCTATGAAAATTATTATTCAGATATGCTTCACATATCAACAAAGTCAAGTATTGCCTGGGGTATGGGAAATTGGTTGAGTTCATAAGCCATATATGAATATATCATCCATAATAGATCAATTTTAAACCAATTAAGAATTGGAAGAGAAGAAAAATACTTGAAATAGTTAATAAGCTATATTTTTGAAAAAGTTAATTAATTTCGGATTAAATTTTGATTTGATTTTGGATCAAATTGAAAGTGGAAAGTTGTTAGACATTATATATGCCATATTAATTATAGATATATCAAATTCTTGATTGATTATTATGCTCAATTCAACTAGTAACAAGCAGAAGAAGAAGAAGCTATTCACATTAAATATATTTGTAGTGCAAGGAAATCTTTACCTTATCTCAAATATCGCCAGTGATTCGCTGCAAAGCGTGTTTTGCCTATATTCATTAACGATTTTCCAGCTCCTTTTCTTTTTAGCTATTGTCACCTGTCAATTGCACGACATTTGCCTCTGTTTTCCCTCCCTCTCTCTCTCTCTCTCTCTCTCTTTGTCTGTCTTTATCCTCAACTGTTTTTGGGGTCTTTCGATCGCATTGTCAACAATTAAAAGCGCACAAATATGCTGGCTGCGAGATAGTTTCATTAGCGCTTTGCCCATGAAATGCATTTGAAGACAGACTCTTTTCCCTCACGATCGATGATCCAATGGCGGCTGGCCAAACCAGTCTCCCCCCTCAAGAGATGGCAGACGACTTTCACTACTCGCTTACTACGGAAACTGCGACGCACTCCCATCAGCTAACAGCAGCGGCAGCAGCAACCGCAATTAGCACCCTCCAGTTCCAGCAATGAGATAATTTTTTTGCTGGCGCTAATTCACATTTCATAATCGGATCGAAGTTGACATTCGTGCGCAAATTGATTGGGATTATGTGAATTGAAATTTGAGTGATTTGGTCGATTATGTGAAATACCCAAGCAAAGATGACAGCAAATTGACGCCAAATGCTTTGACCTCGTCAGCCACTGCAGCACAGCACCAAATTTAGAGCTTTTAACTTGCAACAGAGGCAACGCCAACGCCAACGGAGACAGCTCCAAAAGCGGCCATTATTTGCATAATGCCAACAAAAACATAAATAGGTTTGGGCCATATAGAGAAAGAGGCACAGCCCTAAATTAAGCTTCAACGACAGCGATTGTCTATACCACCCAGCAGCAGTGGCTTTGACCTGAAACCGGGTTAGACTTTATCATCTCCAACTGACATATTTATTTAGCCAACGAAAACGTAAGAAACTGACGTAATAATAATATTTCACTCTTACTTGTTGTCTCGCAGTCGCAGTCAATGGACTCTCAGTGCACACAATGCGAATAATATTAAAAGACGAAAAGCAACAAAAATAAATAAAATAAAATATAAAACAGAATGGGATAAACTGAGGCGGCAGCAGCTCACTGACCCAGTTAAAACTGGTTGTTGCGGTGCTTTAACGATTCATATGAAGAATATTTAATTAATTACCATAATCGTTGCGAATTCAGTTTGATCCCTAGACGG